>OX123203.2:3600000-4200000 GCA_944739405.2 Euclidia mi
GGATGATATGGGGTGGTGACATTCCGTACTCTTAATCCGTCACCACAAGTTGTTAAAGCTATAATTATTTATTGAGATTTGTTCCTAGAGTTCAAGCAAACCCATGGCTGCTGGCATTCGTAACCTGTGCTCTTTTTCTCACAATCCTGTTCTCTCCACTGCCTTACTCCGAAGAGTGTTCTTTTATTTGCTTCTATAAAGCTAACAAGGAAACACAGCGATTTCTGAGTCCCAAGTTTAAAAAATTGGGCTTTTCCATTCCATCCATTTGATCAGTACAAGCCGATCTGCAATAAGTAGGTAACAATACCAGCCATTTAGACTATAAGTATGTAGGATGTAGTGTGTCCTAGATCCCTATGAAGGAAGAACGTCAGCTCACTTGATTCTCTTCACAGAGTTAAAAGGCAGCAGGTTATGCAATAGTGATTTAAGATGAGACAACTATTTAAGAAAAATAGTTTGCAGATCGCCTTAGTCTTTATTTTTTGTGTCGGGTTAGAAAATCCTCATGGAGTTCCTCCGCCCAAGGGGAAGGGCGAAGTCAGACTCTTACTGACTAAAAATCAACCCGTGTTCCTCATGTACCCGTGTGTCGGAGGGTCGGGTATCGCCGAAGCATTCTTCGCTGCCCCCGACGGGTATTGTCCCGCCAGATGGTCAGGCGGGCCCCGAACAAAACCCCCTTGGTGGCGGATGAAGGTGTTGGGCTCCGCCGCCAAAACACCCAGCGTGCAGCGGCCGCAGAGGATAGGGAGAATGGCAACGCAACACCGCATCTCCTCTTCCTCTGCGGCCCCATCGCGACGCAACAATGGTGCGCCCCCATTTGGTCGCGGGAGATAGTGCGCGCGTCAACAAAACACTGACACGCCCCTCCTCCCGCGACCGCGCCCGACTGCGAGGGACAGACAGAACTGTCCACTCCTCGGACATCTCTTAGCTTCACCACGGGTGCCCTAGCCACCGCTACTGAGCCCCCCCACCACGACAAAGAAGAGATCCCAAGGAGGAGGGTGGGGTCAGATCGCCAAGTGTGAGATTCTTGAATTTTGCTGAATTCTGCCAGGCAACCTTACTGTAATCTATTTCACAACTATGAATCATTGATAAAATTTACTTTCACCAAAAGAGTTACCTGCGGATTTGTGTTGCCCGACCTTGAGCAATCTTTTCTTTTATTTGAACTCATGACATAATCTCCATTAGCTGCAATGAAACGAGCAATACCGACATCCGTCCAATAAAATGTTTCCTTTTTACCTATTTTAATAAGATTACTCCCGCACTAGGAATAAATCCTGTGTTGCGGAGATTTTACAATCATACAACTAACAAGAAACATCCGGACTCGACGAACAACAATTTATGGAACACACAAAGTGTTGTCTTGTGTGATCGAACCCACGACACTCGGCGCAGTATCAAACGGCGAGGTGGCCGCTGTAACCAGTATGCCAACCGCGCAATCAGCCATCATTCACCAGCACATTTGATCGTGACTTGTCAGTCGATAAATCTTTACAATATTTTCAAGCCACACATCCACACACCAAGCCAGCCACCCGCGTCGTACAAGCGAAAGTGGGAGAAAGCCCATAATACTCAGCTTACACAGAAATAATACCGGACCTTGTAATAGCGAAGCTGTGATGATAATGTTCTGTGAAAAATGACCGGTGCGTATGGAGACGGTAATTACTAACGTGTTACAAACACATTTATATGGAGTGTAACGATGTATGTAGTTGTAGTTTTCAGCTTTAGATACTGGTTTATGATGTTGGTGTGGTGGTTCAATGGCTCGATTCTGATTATGTGTTACAAGAAGTCATGCAAGTGGGACTGTAATTATGTGCCAGGATCTTCCAAGTGTCTAAAGCTGATATTCTGTCTATCTGGATAGACCAGTAAGCGGACCTCGGGCTCTCCAAGCGTGCAAGTCTTGGATGCAACCGGGATAACGCTAGGGCGATGATGATGATCTTTCAAAGTATACGTTTACAACTATCTGGCTGTAAAATATAATACTTTAGATATAGTATGTTATCGGATATATTTCGGAGAGGTGCAGAGGAACTACAAAATTTGATTCCTCCATCTCCGTTTCACCTACCGCCAGACGACGAAAAAAACGAGACAGCGTTATATGGTGATCATTTGTGGTGGCGCTTTGCATCTAAAGTTCTTGTGCGTATTGCCAAGGTATGCAGCTCTTTGCCTGAGTCCCGATATGTACAATCTGGGTGTTTTCAAGTCGCGCGTGAAAAAATACCTTCTAGGTAAGCCATCGACGGTCGTTTCATCACTTAGCATTAGGCAAGATCGTGTCCAAACAATTTAAAATTTTAGAGGGCACATTATAGTCATCATCATCATAGTACATGTTTTGTATAGTTTAAGGGTCGGCGCAAACGGGCCACCGACCACAGCCACTGGTGGCCAGCGACAGCCATTTAACGCACTTTTTTCATGTATTTTGTATAGACGCACCGCACACGTGTGCCTGGTGGCGGCCACTCGCTACAGAAGTAAAATCTATGAAAAAGTGTGTTAAGTGGCTGTCGCTGGCCAGCAGTGGCTGTGGTCGGTGGCTCGTTTGCGCCGACCCTAAGATTAGATGACCGTATTAAAACCGGAATTGTCCCAAGATGTAATGTAATTACTAGTATGTCACTAAATTCCTCCGTCTTTACCAATACCCGAAATCATCTATGTATGTGCAATCAATCAATCAATCAGCCTATCGCAGTCCACTGCTGGACATAGGCCTCTCCCAACACGCGCCACAGTACACGGTCCTCAGCCTTCCGCATCCAGTCTGTCCCCGCCACCTTTTTCAGGTCGTCGGTCCACCTAGCCAGGGGCCGCCCTACCTTACGCTTGCCGAGACGTGGTCGCCACTCTAGGATACGCTTGCTCCATCGGCCATCAGTCCTTCTACAGATATGGCCAGCTTACTGCCACTTGAGCCTACTGATTCTGTGAGCTATGTCGGTAACTTTGGTTCTTTGTCGGATAACTTCGTTCCGGATTTTATCCTTCAAAGAGACGCCAAGCATAGCCCGTTCCATAGCTCGCTGCGTGACTTTTAGTTTGTGGACTAGTCCCACTGTGAGTGTCCACGTCTCGGCACCATACGTCATAACAGGTAGGACGCATTGGTTGAAGACTTTGGTCTTCAGGCATTGCGGTAGGGGTGAAGAGAAAACTCGACGTAGGTTGCCAAACGCTGCCCAACCCAACTGGATCCTGCGGTCGATTACTTTCTCGAAGTTGTTTCTACCAAGCTGGACTACTTGCCCAAGGTAGACATACTCTTGAACAACATCGAGCATCGATCCGTTGACATAAACCGGTCCCGGCACAATGTGTTCTTTGAACATAATCTTGGTTTTATCCAAGTTCATGCCGAGACCGACCCGTCGAGAGGCTCCATTTAGGCTGTGCAGCATCTCGCTCAGCTCTGCCAGGCTCTCTGCCACGATGACGATATCATCGGCAAACCGAAGGTGGAATATGTACTCGCCATTAATGTTGATGCCCCGTCCAGTCCAGTCCAGCGTCTTAAAGACGTCTTCGAGTGCGTTGGTGAAGAGCTTAGGGGATATTACATCCCCCTGCCTCACCCCTCTACGCAACTCAATGGGGCTGGTTTTACTGTCCTGGAGCTGGACGGTCATAGTGGCCGTGTCGTACAAACATCTCAACACCTCGATGTAGCGCCAATCGATGCGACACCACTGCAGAGCATCCAGAACCGCCCAGGTTTCGGTGGAGTCGAAGGCTTTCTCGTAGTCCACGAAAGCCATACACAGCGGCTGATTGTATTCGTTGGTCTTCCGTACAATCTGCCGAACAGTATGGATGCGGTCTACGGTGCTGTAGCCTTTTCGAAACCCGGCTTGTTCCGGTGGCTGGAAATCATCGAGTTTTCTGGCGTGGCGATTTGTTAGGACTCTCGAGAACAACTTGTAGACGTGAGTCAGGAGTGAGATGGGTCTGTAGTTTTTCAGCAGGGTTTTGTCCCCTTTTTTATGCGTTGTATGTGCGTTGTGTATGTGCGTTTGACTGTATCTCGGATTTATTTATTTATTGAACACATAAGCATAATCAACAGCTCCTACTTAGCAAAGATGATTCACGCTAATAGTAACAGATAAAGACCATCGATCCCACGACCCATGGAAAGCAGACTTTCAACCGCTGCACTATTAAGGTCATTACAACGATTTACTACATGCGTCGCGTGCTAGTCATCGAAACGACCGCGTTGCGGCTATAGAACATTTGTGGTGGCGGTTTAAACTAACATATCATCGCGCGCATTACCGGATCATGTGTGTGGAAAGTTTTAACTGATTAGAGAGAATGATACGCTGTAGAATAGACGAGATTTTTACCTGCTTCTATTTATTTGTATGTGTTGGTAAGGTCTTCACTGCATGTTAAGCACAATGGCTTAAGCGCTTCCCTATCTGTTTGGAACTGCGCCTAGTGTTGTGTGTTCGATTTACACATGGCACAACACTTTGTTTGATCCACAAATTGTTGTTTCTAGCCTTGGTGTATTTCGTGTTAATTGAATTTTAATCTTAATATATAAAATCCTTGCGTTACTGACTGACTGACAGACACGCTACAGCCGAAACTATTGGGCGCGGGAAGCTGAAATTTGGCATGTATGTTCCTTGGGAACCGTAAGGGTGCACTAAGAAGGGATTTCTCGAAATTCCCACGGGATAGGCCAAAACGGGTAAATTAAAAACAAAATTCAGGCGTAGCTGCCGGCGTCCTCTCATCAATTTATAATTCCCCGAGACGGTGTCTTATAAAATAGTCAAAGTCAAATTATTTATATGTTCATAGGTTTTAAAAAACTTAAACAAAGTAATTTCAAGAGCTAGTTGAGGCTATTATTTTTACCTGTCTGCCCTGAGAAGAAAAACCGAAATAAACTCAGAGTTTTAAGTTTTTCGAAAAAAATAATTAAAAATTTCAATTCACTCAGAGGTCTTAGTAAATCGTAAGATAAATCTTCGCTATACTTACTTGATGCAAAGAAAGTACAAAATTAAGAATTTTACCGTTGAATATTCGGGACATTTATACAGTATTACAAAATTATAACCGGAATGGGCGGTTATCGTACAACCTGAATTCGTGGATTCTTGCGTGTCTGATTCATAATTGTTTATGTCATCTTTTACTTATAACCTTTATTGTTTATGAACGTAATCGATACTAATATTAAATATACGAAAGTGTGTTGTTTGTGTTTTTCATGTCGTAATGGAGCGATATAATGGTTTTATTTTTGTGTTTTGATATTGATAGGAGGTTGGATAGTGACATAGGCTATTTTGTATATATTTAAGCTGAATATTATATTATATGGAGTATGTTGAAGTCGGATCTCACAGGCCCTGTGACGAAAAATAAACCTTTTAGCTTTTTGCCTTTTTAAGGCCTTATTCGTTACCTCTGCCATTCTTTTATAATAACAAAATATATACATACACTAGCAGACCCGGTGAACTTCTTCTTTTTAATATTCGCATTTTTTTGTGAATCTAAACTATTCTCAAGTCCCCTTGAACACACACAAAAAAATTCATCAAAATCGGTCAAATCGTTTAGGAGGAGTTCAATGAAATACACACGCACACAAGAAATATATATAATTACAAAGATATACACACGCCGTTTTGCCCGTCGGGTAGGCAGAGACAACGGAACGCCACTAACTTTTATCCTTACAAACCTCACGCGCTTCCTCTACATCCATCATCACTACATAATATAAAACAAAGTCTGTCTTTTGTCTGTCTGTCCTTATGTATGCTTAAATCTTAAAAACTACGCAACGGATTTTGAAGCGTTTTTTTATGGATAGAATGATTCAAGGGGAACGTTTATATGTACCTATTGCTATCGTGCGAAGCCGGGGCGGTGTAGTGTTATTATACAATAACGAGTGCGCTGTTATCCCAAACTTAGATCTGCCACAAATTATAGTCTAACATATAATTAATTAATATAAGAAACAATGTAAAATTACTCAGTGAAAACGAATTTCTTTCAACCATCGTTGTTTATTTAAAAAATGCTGCGGCATTGTTCAAACTGTTCAAAGTTGCGGCAGGTCATCAACCAATCAAAAGTACAAAGAAACCCACCGTCCCACTGTAAGCGATTTATAATTTTGGGCTGGAATCGCTGCCGGCTTTCTTCCACTGTTCAATATTTCGAGTTTATAGTTTTATGAAGAAAGGCTTTGATGTACAGATAATTCGAAGATCGGTCGGTCTTCAATTGGTCTTTGTGGCGGGGTCAAGTGAGTCGACCACAATGTGGTATTGCATGTGTACTATTGTATTGATCGATTATCGACATGCAATTCTAATGTCTAGTCTAACTATTTTATTTTAAAGACTCACGCCTGTATCCCCGAAGTGGCAGGCAGAGCTGTAATATTACACCCACATTTCGCCATGAATTTTTAGGTCCCACGTAGTAAGGGGCGAGCCTATTGCCGTACCGGGCACATTACCAGACTCCGTGCTGTTACTGAGAATTTCCTAATGGAAAAACTTTGCCCGACCCTGGAATCGAACCCGAGACCTCCCAATCCCACGCGCACATTTATGCCGCGAGACCAACGAGGCAGTGTAACTATAGATAGTGTCTAATATAGTATAACATAGTCAGTAATAATAAATTGTACTTCTACTTCATTTTATATTATTATCAACTTAATATACCACACAAATAGAAAATAAAAACACTGACTCTCATATTGAGAAGCACACGGTTAAAATGAAGTAGGTGTTAGTCGGCTACTCGCCTTTTAAGTTCAGTGGCACCAAAGCTCATCGATCAAAAAGATTACATGACATTACGAACTTGTAGAAAGTTCGTTTATTGCCCGTCATTTCTCACGGAACTCTTCAAATTTCATTGTTTGAGTGTAACAGATGAAATTCTTAGATATTTGTGTGTACTGCGTCAATTTGTTCTGGTCATGGAACATTTAGGAATGTTTTGTTTTAGGAATGCGTTCGACAGTGAAGATTAGCTTTAAGTAAGTCAAGAGCTTACTAATTATATTCTTACTGCTATTGTTTCATTAATTGCTAAGCAGGAAATCGTTCGATTTACCGTGATTTTGATACCCATCTAGGATAGAGTTAAATTTAAAGACGCAAATTCTACTAAAGGCTACTAATTCGAGTGAATTAGTTATTAATCAGTTTCATAATGTGTTTGATATCTAAAAATAGAGACTCTTTTTATTTGGAAATCGGTTTGGGGACGGTTAATTCGCCAATATTATTATAATAACTTCGATGTGCAACTGCGGTACTCGAAATTATCAACTGACTAAGTCAATTATCAAGCCAAAGTTTACACCAGTAAAATAAGAGAGCATTGTAAGATGTATTTTCTTACTTTTGGTGAAAGCAGCAACAATAGTGCAAATTAATTCATATTAAGTACAGATTTAAAAATCAAGATGCCCGTACTATAATATTAGCTCCATAGCATGCCAAATCAACGATCACCCTATAAGACTATCATTACCACAAATCAAGTCCTAAGCTTCCCTTGATAAGGCTAATCTATCCTCCAAAAAACTGGGTGTCTTCAATAAAGCAAGAAGATGCTTCACATCGGTGCAGCGTCTCTTGCTTTACAAAGCTCAAGTTAGACTCCACATGGAGTACTGCTGCCATCTTTGTGCCGGGGCACCACAATACCAACTGCTTTCATTTGACCGCGTCCAACGTCGAGCGGCTCGAGTCATCGATGACGCGGTCCTTACAAACCGGCTCGACCGTCTTGACATGCGTAGAGATTTTGCGTCTCTCTGCGTTCTCTATCGTATGTATCATGGGGAGTGTTCTGAGGAGTTGTTTGGTCTGATACCTGCTGCAGAATTTCACCACCGTACAACTCGCCACAAATTAAAATTCCACCCTCACCACCTTGATGAGTGGCGTTCTTCTACCGTACGATTCACAGGCCATTTCCTACCTGTGGAACTAGCTACCTGCAGCGGTATTTTCAAACCAGTTCGACATTGGAATCTTCAAGAAGCAAGCATATTCCTTTTTCAAAGGTAGGCAACGCACTTGCGATCCTTCGGGCATTGCATTGCATCTATGGGCGGCGGTGATTACTTACCATCAGGTGACCCGCTTGTTGGTTTGTCTTCCTATACTATAAAAAAAACAAAGTGGATTTAGACTCGTGATAGTACAATAAGAACGGCTTTCATTATACTATCGCACATCTACAAACAGATCTGGCTTTCAGTAGTACTCTTAAGGCTCAGGTACGGTTAAGTAATGGCAAGTGAGCAAAGCAAAAGAGCTTTGCCATGATCTTTGACATTGAAAATCTAGTCCCTACCCTCTTGGAGTTCATCATCATAAGCCTTTTGTACATACATACATAGATTCACGCCTATTTCCCGGAGGGGTAGGCAGAAACTAAGGAACGCCATTTGCAACGATCCTGACATATCTCTCTTGCTTCATTCACTCCCATCAAATTTCTCAAGCATGCTCTTCGGTTAAGGGTACATCTAATCTGTCGTTTTTTTAGGATGTCTCCAATCTGGTAAGGGAACGTCCGTCTAGGTCTTCCCCTTCCTCCTGTCCCATTCACACTTGACTTATATAACTTCTTGGTCAGTCTTTCGTCATCCATCCTCTCCATGTGTCCAAACCATCTTAGCATACTTAGCCTTTTGTAGAACATTGCTAAACAAGTTCCTCTAGCAATACATATATCCTATCACATGGGCACCAATGTTTCTCCAAATTATTCGAGCGTCATCTCAGTTGTAAACCGAGGTCCACTTATTAGTCTTATCGGATTTAAACGAATACAAGCTTATATCGACGACATTACGTACTCTCCGAGGCACAAGACAAGTGATTCTTACCAATTCAATAGGTACATAACACTAAAAAGTCAGTCGCACTCGCTGTGTAGATTCGTATCCCTAACCTCAGTGTGGCAGTCTATAATTGGTATCTCCACTTGGCTACCGCTGCCTACATCTTGTTAAATAGTACTATTTAGGTATTTACATACTAATATACAGTCGAACAAGTACCCGCTAGACCACCATAAGGGCGAGAATCGCTCAGCAAGTCATCGTTGCTTCCAGTGCTACTTTACACACATTGACACTCGTATATAAGTCTTTTTTCTAGTGTGCCTCGACTCTATTTTTTTTTTCAAACTGGTCCACCGCCGACTTGTTTGATTGTACATGGATACATTCTCGTCAACATTCAATTTCAACTCATAAGTAATATCCTCTAAACAATGGAGATATTGCAATAATTGTCTTCGTCGATAAAGAATTGCGTAAACTTTTTCCTTATTCATGGAATCAATGAAAGTAAGATCTTTTTCACTTTCCTATTGTAATGTATAGCGGCTTTTTGTTCGTTATAGCAATGACTGAATTTATTAATTAATCACCATCTGTGGAAAAATGAGATACAGAAATGTATTGGGAAAAAAGGAATTACATTTCAAGAATGTGTAAAGTCTTTATGGACAGTGTTAGAAACAGTTATATACAGAGGGCAAAATTTAAGGTAATCACTCATATTGACATATTATGTAGTACATGACACATACATCAAATTAATAACAATAAGTAATATAATACAGGCAAGGCAATGTATAAGGGATGGTTTCAATCTTTACAGCTTTAATAGACACTTGTTTCCATGCAATACTATTTTTTTAAGTCAATTACCGCATTTGGACTTTACAAACATACAACTAAAGGACACAGTGAACACCCAGACTCGAAACAATAATTAGTAAACCACACCAAATTCTGCCTTGTGTGGGGAACAAAGCCCTCGTGTTGGGCGAGGCGGCCGCTAAAACCACTACCACAACCGTGCAGTCATATCTTATCTTATCTTATCTATACTAATATAATAAAGCGGAAGAGTTTGTTTGTTTGTTTGTTTGTTTGAACGCGCTAATCTCAGGAACTACCGGTCGGATCTGAAAAAATCTTTTTGTATACGATAGCCCAGTTTTTCCGGAAGGCTATAGGAAATGAAATGAAATGAAATGAAATACTTCTTTATTTCGTGTAAACTTTGAAAGTACTTACGAAACGTCATTATAAAGAAATATTTAATACAATTATTTTTGTGTGTCGAATTAGAACAGCTCAGTCCCAAGCGTTTTGGTCGTCTTTATAGTCAGATATTTTATAATAGGCTTTTGAAAATAATTTCGCTTTTACAATAATTTTGAACTTATTTATAGATAGGTCTCTTATATTATAAGGGAGCTTGTTATAAAAGCGTATACATTGCCCCATAAAACAGCTACTTATTTTGTGGAGACGAGTGCTATGAACTACGAGATTATTTCTGTGTCTTGTATTTACTGAATGTATATCACATTTTTTACAAAATTTGTCAATATTTTTATGTACATATAGCAGATTTTCATAAATATATTGTGATACAACAGTTAGAATGTTTATTTCCTTGAACTTTTCTCTTAGAGAAACTCTTGGACTGAGGTTATAAATTCCCCTTTCAGCTCTTTTCTGCAGGTTAAATATTGTATTTAGGTCTGCAGCATTCCCCCAGAGAAGAATCCCATACGACATTAAGCTATGAAAGTAACTGAAATAAACCATTCTAGCTGTTTCTAAATCTGTGAGGCGTCTAATTGTCTTAACTGCATAAGCTGCAGAACTGAGTTTGCCCGAAAGCCTTTCTATATGTGGACCCCATTGTAGTTTGGTGTCCAGCATAATACCTAAAAACATGGTTGTCTCGACGGGCTCAATCCTAGATTCATTAAGTTGTACATTGGTTGGCATATGTTTAACATTGGGCATTGAAAATTTTAAAAGTTTAGTTTTCTTATTATTAAGTAATAGATTATTAACATTAAACCAATTGACAACTTTAGAGAGTGCATTATTTACTTCGTCAAAGTTACTCTGTCGTCGTTTAATATTAAAAATCAAAGAGGTATCATCAGCGAACAATACAATCTCATGATTATTCTTAACGTAATAAGGTAAATCGTTAATATATATCAAGAATAGAAATGGTCCGAGAATTGAACCCTGCGGGACACCCATTTTCAAAGCAGAATCTGGAGATGTCTTACCATTAACCTCGACCTTCTGGATTCTGTTGCCCAAATAAGAAGTCAGGAGATCGAGAGCTTTATTTTTAATGCCGTAATGATATAGTTTCCTGATAAGAGTATCATGATGAACACAATCAAAGGCTTTAGACAAGTCGCAAAATATACCTAACGCATCTTGCGACTTCTCCCAAGCTGCAAAAATACTTTTCAGTAACTCAACTGCTGCGTCAGTAGTTGAACAACCCCTCGTAAATCCGAACTGTTTCTTGTGAAGAAGATTATGTCTATTGAAATGACTAAGTAGCTGACAAAGAATTAGTTTCTCAAAAATTTTGCTAAGTGTTGGCAATACAGAAATAGGTCGAAAATTTGAAGGGTCTGATGTGTCACCAGATTTAAATAAAGGTGTTATTTTGCTATACTTCATTAAATCAGGAAATGTTCCAGAAGTGACACAACCATTGAACACTGTTGCAAGATGTGGAGCAATTAATGTAATAATAGACGAAACAGTCTTTACTGACAATCCCCACAGATCCTTTGTCTTTTTCATATTAATAGTTTTAAATTGTTTAAGAACATCATCTGTAGTAACAGCAACAAATTCAAAGGCCGTAACACATTCCGGCACGCAGTCTTTAAGCAGCATTTCAGCAGACATGGAAGACGATTTGAGTGACGCTGTAGTTACAATGGGTATATTAGCAAAAAACTTTTCAAATTCCGTCGCTACTTCCAAGTCCTCTGCAATACTCACATTATTGATATTTAGTAGGTAGTCGCGACTGCGTGTTTTGGCTCTACCAGTTTCGCTATTGATCACATTCCAAGTTGCTTTTATAGTATTTTCAGCGCTTTTTATTTTATTTTTCAAATAAATTGATTTTGCAGCATAACAAGCTTGTCTAAATGTTTTTGAGTATTTTTTTACATAATTAATAAAGGCTGGACTATTATTAAAAGTTTTTTCATTATAAAGTTCATATAACCTAATCCGACTTTTATGAATGCCTTCAGTTGCCCAATCACTAAACATCAGACGGTCAGTTACATTTAATTTATTAGGTTTAAATACAGTAGAAAATTCATCACTAATCAATTTAAATAATGAATTATATAACTGATCCGGATGGTCATGAATAGGCGACCAACGCATTTTATTTGATAGATTATTTTTAAAAAGTTCTAATCGGTTTTCATTTATAGGTATAAAATTAATAATTTTACTCTGAATCTTAGGGCTTTTTCTTGGACAACAGACTAACTGCCCACAGTGATCAGACTGTAACATATTAATTAAAGATTTTTGTAAAGGCTTAGTGTTAATAAATATATTATCAATACAGGTAGCACTTGTGGCATCGTGACTCTAGTTGGTTCTAAAAAAGTATGACTTAAATTGTAAGATTTAAATAGATTTAAGAAATCAATTGATAAAGAACATTTCTCTAAAATGTTAATGTTGAAGTCACCACAAATAGCAACCGTTTATGGCAATTATTAACTTTGCTTAGGGCATCCTCCATAATTACTAGAAAACTTTCAAAATGTGCACATGGAGGCTTGTATACACTCATAACAATGAACTGATCAAATTCGACACAAGATATCTCTATAACTCGCTCAACAGAGAGGCTCACAATATCAGACCTTTCTTTAAATTTTAAAAGTTTATTTATTATAATTAACGAGCCTCCTCGAATAAATTTTTCTCTGCTGAATGAGCTTGCAACCTGGTGGTTGTTGAAATTGAAAATGATCTGGTGGCTTTTTAGCCAATGTTCTGTAATACATAAAATATCAATATTGTTACAGTTCATGAACAATTCCAACTCTAACTCCTTACCCATCAACCCTTGTATATTTTGATGCACCAGGTTAATACAATTTTTTAAATTATTTTTTGTACAATGTGTGGTTGATGAAAGTGTGTTTTTATTACTTATATTTAAATTTATCAATGTCTTGTCTATGTTATTGCCAGAGATTGACTCTATTGTCTCATAACTTAATTTAAAGGATTTGGAACAGATTCCAAGCTTATATTAAATGTCAAGTTAGACTGCTCAATAAAAGCAGTGTTATTAGCCAAATTTTTGGCTGTGTTATGAATATAATATGCTAGCGATGATGCTATTTGTCTTTGAATATTTTGAGATAGATAGCAACTATCACATGTCAAATAAAAACTTCTAATGAAAGCATTAGAGTCAATAAAGTCAATAAAATCATTGTATAATGTCAATGTATGTAATTTACAATTTAATTTATATCTATAGTCATTTTCGGCCTGTGGCAACAACTTACTGTAGGGAAATGCAAGTAAAATAATTTTTCTAATAAATTTCTAATAGGCTATATAACATCAAGCTTCGACCCTTTGGGGCCAGGCAAAAGGCTAAAAAGGCTAAAAGATAATGTCGGTTAATCTCAGGAACTAGCAGTCGGATTAGAAAAATTGTTATTGCCTATGATAGCCCAAGTATGCCGAAAGGCTATAGGCTATATAAAATTACGCCACAACTTTTAGGGGCCAGACAAAAATAATAAAATGGTCAAACGAGAAGGGGGAGGGTTGGGTCAAAGGCAAAAATTGGGCAAGTGCGAGTCGGACTCGCGCACAAAGGGTTCCGTACCAACATCTATAAAAGAAAATCACGTTCGTTGTATGTATACTTAAATACTTTATAAGTTTCTACCTGTTTATTAAGATCGAGTAACAAATTGCTTAAAAATTACGTTTGTTGTATGGGAGCCCCCCTTTATTATTGACTTTTTTAAAATTTAATTATTTATTTTGAAAGGTAATATACAACTACATATTCTGTAAAAAATAAAAGCGTCTACCTGTAACAGTTAGTAATTTTGAGCAAAATATACGAAAAAAAACACGTTTTTTGTATAGGACCCCACCTTAATTTTTTTTTTTTTATTTTTAGTATTTGTTGTTATAGCGGCAACCGAAATACATAATTTGTGAAAATTTCAGCTATCTAGCTATCATGGTTTATGAGATACAGCCTGGTGACAGACAGACAGACAGACAGACAACGGAGGCTTAGTAATAGGGTTCCGTTTTTTACCTTTTAGGTACGGAACCCTAAAAAAAGGATACAATCTATATGGGTATCGTTTTCAAGACTTTCGGGACGCTGATTAATAATATGAACTTTATTTAGTGATCCAAGATGGCGGACGGGAAATCAAAGATGGCGGATGAGAAAATTTAAAAAATCAATATGGGTATCGCCTTCGATATTTTAGGGGGTGGGGAATCGAAATACAACATCTATTTCGTGATCAAAGATGGCGGATGGGAAATTAAAGATGGCGGATGGAAAAAAATTATAAAATCAATATTGGTATCGTCTGCGATGTTAAAAGGGATGGAGAATCCAAATACAACATCTTTTTCGTGATTCAAGATGGTGGATGGGAAATCAAAGATGGCGGATGGGAAAATTTTTAAAAATCAATATGGGTATCGTCTCTGATGATTTAAGGGATGGAGAATGCAAATACAACAACTATTTCGTGATCAAAGATGGCGGATAGGAAATCAAAGATGGCGGACGGGATCATTTAAAAGTCGATATGGGTATCGTCTTCAATATTTAAAGGAATGGGGAATTCAAAAACACCATCTATTTCGTGATCAAAGATGGCGGATGGGATTTTGTTTTTAAATGACTATGGGGATCGTCTCCGATGTTAAAAGGGATGGGTAATCCAAATACAACATCTGTTTCGTGATTCAAGAGGGTGGATAGGAAATCAAAGATGGCGGATGGGAAAAATTTTAAAATTCAATATGGGTATCGTCTCTGGTGATTTAAGGGATGGTGAATCCAAATACAACATCTATTTCGTGATCAAAGATGGCGCATCGGAAATCAAAGATGGCGGATGGGATTTTTTTAAAATCGATATGGGTATCGTCTCCGATGTTTAAAGGGATGGGGAATTCAAATACAACATCTATTTTGTGATTCAAGATGGTGGATGGGAAATCAAAGATAGCGGATGGGAAAAATTGAAAAAATCAATATGGGTATCGTCTCTAATGATTTAAGGGATGGTGAATCCAAATACAACATCTATTTCGTGATCAATGATGGCGGATAGGAAATCTAAGATTGTGGACGAGATTTTTTTTGTAAATTCAATATTATATAAAAATCTATGTTTTTTGTTCATCATTTATAGACTCTGAAATGATAAGAGATTAAGCGTTATGTCAATGGTAACTTTGGAAATGGGGCTTGGAAAAAAGTGAATCAAATAAAAACTTTTAAAAAGGCGATACGGAGTTCGCTGGGTCAGCTAGTATTAATATATAAAGCTGAAGAATTTCTTTGTTTGTTTGATTGAACGCGCTAATCTCGGCAAGTACTGGTCCGATTTGAAAAATTATTTCAGTGCGAGATAGCCCATTTATCGAGAAAGGCTATAGGCTATATAACATCACGCTATGAGCCACGGGAGCGGAGCAGTAGCCTTAAATAACGCGGGTGTAACCGCGGGATCATCTAGTACTAATATATATGTATAAAGCTGAAGAGTTTGTTTGTTTGTTTGGTTGAACGCGCTAATCTCAGGAACTACTGGTCCGATTTGAAAAATTCTTTAAGTGTTAGATAGCCTATTTATCGAGGAAGGCTATAGGCTATATAACATCACGCCATGAGCAACGGGAGCGGAGCAGTAGCCTTAAATAACGCAGGTGTAACCGCGGGCATCATCTAGTATTTTATATAAAATATACTAACTATACTACCCATAATATACTTAGGTAAAAATATTGAACTACTACTTGAAAAAGCAGTAGGTACCTTTCCTTAGGTATGCCTAAGGGCAGGTACCTTTTGCTTTTTCAAGCTGCAATGACGTAATCAGCTTAATGTCTCCATTTAAAAGTGTTAAACAATTCGAGGTATTCCATCTTCTGAATACACTTAGCTCTCTCATGACTTAATAGTAAGTTACGTTAAGTCTACAAACTAATTAAACATACAAAGAGTTACTTTAGACTTAGTTAATAGTCTCATTAGTTAATACAAACAAACAAAGGATGAAAAGTATTGAATAACATTGCCAAAACAAAAGTCAAAACACTTTACAGGCAGTAACATGTTTTGTTAAGGTTTTTTTAGTTTGGCGATGTAAAATTTAAGCTAGCAATAGCCGAGTAGAGAGACCGACGACGGATTGCTACGCAAAGAGTCTCGGGTTTGAATCCACGGCACGCACCTACGCCTTTTCGGAGTTACGTGCGTATTAAATTGTTAATTATCGCTCACTTACCGGTGAAGAAAAACATTGTGGAGAAACCTGCATATTTGAAAATTCTCCATCATGTTCTCGAAAGACTTGTGAAGTCTTACAACCCGCACTTGGCTAGCATGGTGGACTATGGTCTTACCCTTCTCATAGTGAGAAGAGGCCTGTACCCAGCAGTGGGACAGTATATGAGGCTGATGAAGTTGATGTAAAATTTATAAATTAACTTCATTAATCGGCGTAAAACTGAGTAAGTTACATTTCGTTCATAACTATGATATTCTACATATACAAGCTTGTGCTAGGTTATTGTATAAAATATTTTACAGATTCACGCCTGTAATTCTCCAAGGGGTAGGCAGAGGTGTAATATTACACCCACATTTCGACATGAATTTTTAGGTCCTACGTAATAGGGTGCTAGCCTATTGCCGTTACCGGGCACATCACCAGACTTCGTGCTGCTACTGAGAATTCGGAAAAACCCAGTAACACATTTGCCCGACCCCGGAATCGAACCCCGGACCTCCGATCAGCAGTCGCAGATCCACTGGACCACGGAGGCAGTAAAAATATTCTTTTTTGTAAATACTTTGCGTCTAAATTAACATATTCTCAACATGTTGTTTTTATACATATCTGCGCATTGAAAGTGTTTAGAGTCGGTACTTTCAAAATTAAGCGAATGAAAGTGGGTGACGACGAAATGTGGTTAACATTTAGTTAATAAATATGTAAGTGTTACTGGTATGGAGGCCGTTAAATTGAACAATTCTTTCTTTTATTGTCCGTAGAAAATGTGTATGGCCTTTGTTTATGTCCAAGTGACGGAGTGAAACAAAAATAATAATTTAAATATTAAATTTCACTTTTTAGTACATTACTTTCGCACTAGAGATTCTTACGTGTTTTACGAATATAATAAATATAATCTCAGTGACAATAATTATATTGGTCACTTAATAAATACAATTTTCACAAACCTTAAAAAATGTTTACTAAATTTATTATAATATTATAAGCAAAAGCCATAAGACACAAATTGATAGCACCACTTATAAAAGACAAATTGTCGTCATCAAAACATCCTAAGTCGATCCGTCAGCGCGTTGAAGTGGAAAGTCTGTCTATTTACCTGATAACACAGAAACATGCGGACGTGCTGCATTACCTGCCTACGTATATATAAGAACAGCACATTATACCTACGGCGAATGAGAGAGCATAAATTGTCGCCTTAATAGGAAATGATTTTCCTCGTTGACAAAGAACGGGCAAGGGAAAATGCTAATAGTTATCAATTACCGAGTATATTAAATTTGAAGTCTACTTCCTTTGTTATAATCGATTCTTGGAACTGCAAATGTACTTCTGTCTAAATAAGCTTTATAGATATACTAGAGGATGCCCGCGGTTACACCCGCGTTATTTAAGGCTACTGCTCTGCTCCCGTTGCTCATAGCGTGAGGTTATATAGCCTATAGCCTTCCTCGATAAATGGGCTATCTAACACTGAAAGAATTTGTCAAATCGGACCAGTAGTTCCTAAGATTAGCGCGTTCAACCAAACAAACAAACAAACAACCAAACAAACTCTTCAGCTTTATATATTAGTATAAGATGCAGGCTTCAAATCAAAATCGAAATAACATATATCATGTAGATCACAGAGAAACATTGATGAAAGTCAAAATTATTTTGACATGGAGGTTACAATCAATAAAAAGCAAAACCACCATTAGATACACAGTGTTGAGTAATTACAGACTACACCATTCGTATGTTTCATTAATTCTGTCTATCTATATCATCACGTCTGTCTCCCATATAGGTAGGCAGAGGCTATGGAACGCCACATGCTACGGTTGAAACATGCCTCTTTTGCTTCCTCGACATTCATTAACCTCATCATGCATGCGCGTCGGTTATGGGTACTTTTAATTTTTAAGTACGTCACCTATTTTGTCGGCGTACGTCCGTATTGGGCATCCCCAACCGACATCTCCATTCATTCTGGCACGATATACCTACTTCTTTCGTATTTCTTCTTTTATCTATCCGTTCCATTTCATTAATTATTTATTTATATCGTATATCCATTAAATTAGATAAGAGTCAAGTCATTCAAAGCCGCTTTACGCTACTTAGAGATTCGACAAGTTTACAAGAACGAATTTAAGGCTTTTTTATGGAACACATTGCCAGATGCCGAGAGTATCATTATTGCAAGAATTATCTGAAAACAACTTGTAGTTCAAGTAAAAGCACCAAAAGAAATTGAACATCACAGTGATCTAAGAGAATTTCCAAAAAGTCCTTCATATGAGCTCGCAAATGATTCTATACTTACACATCTTAGCATTTCGAAAATTACTCAAATTCTTTGCTGATGTGATTCCACGTATGTATTGCATATTAAATAAAACGCAGGCTCTTCAAATATATAAACAGTTTATCTACTTATAGTAATTAATTGTTAATTGCAGGTTTATTACTTGCGCAATGTTATTATTCATTTAGGAGAAAAGGCTACTACATAAAAGTAGAAAAAGTAAATTCATAAGTTTCATTCATAGGCATGGATCGACACGGGCCTTAGATTGCACTGAAGGTTGGGAATTCAATTTCCATTTGCGTTTATATTCCAATGAGATATGCCATGGCATACACTATTGTCAGCATTTTCAAGAGTATCGACTGCCCGTAAGCATTTGTCATAGCCACATCCAATCCAATATCCTTTGCACGGCATACTGTTGGTACCTCCGTATTGGGTTATATTACATTGCAAGATGAGCCCGCGGTTACACCAGCGTTATTTCAGGCTACTGCTCCGCTCCCATGGCTCATAGCGTGATGTTTTATAATCTATAGCCTTCCTCGATAAATGGGCTATCTAACACTGACAGAACTTTTCAAATCGGACCAGTAATTTTTGAGAATAGCGCGTTCAAGCTTCAGCTCTGTATAAAAGTATTAAATTAGATTATTTCATTACTCTTGCACTTAAAATATTCTTATAGCCGGAACTTAAATTCTACGCAATCTCTATCACATTGTCTATTCCACTTTCGATAAAATTCAAACTACTTTTACTACAACCAAACCAAGCAAAACTAAGTAAAACATTACTATTCATTGCGCATTTACTACCCAAATTAGGTGCCGTTGCTACCGTCTATGGAATGCAAAGCGGCTTATCCTAAACTACATAGTATTTTAGACTATTACCATCTATTACTAGCTGAGCACGCGGTTACACCCGCGTTATTTGAGGCTACTGCTCTACACCCGTGGCTGATCGCGAGATATTATAAAGCATATAAGATTCCTAAATAAATGAGCTATCCATCACAGTAAGAATTACTCAAATTGAACCAGTAGTGCCTAAGGTTGGAGCGTTCAAACAAACAAACAAACTCTTCAGCTTTATACTATTGGTATAGATGTGAATGAAAGTAGTTTCTGGTCTCTTTACTATTCGATACAGTCGACAATATGTTCAATAGACGTCCTTTAAAGCACAAAATTGTGTCTTTTTGTAAATGTGATTATACTATAAGGCTGTGCTATAAGGTCAAAGAAAAATAAATGCACTGCACGTATGGTGTGGACTGCCCCGTTGGTCTCGCGGCATAAATGTGCGCGTGGGATTGGGAGGTGTCGGGTTCAATCCCCGGGTCGGGCAAAGTGTTATTGGGTTTTCCGTTAGGAAATTCTCAGTAGCAGCTCGGGGTCTGGTAATGGGCCCGGTACGGCAATAGGCTCGCCCCCTATTACCTACGTGGGACTAAAATAAATCTGGCGAAAAGTGTGTGTAGCAATATACTTCTGCCTACCTCTTCGCGGATATAGGCGTGCGACTATGATGTACGTATGGTGTAGTAGTTTAAACAGCCACCTTGCTGTTTAAGACAATAGACAGCTTTTAGAGTCCGGTTGTACCTTGTCTTTGCTAATAGAATGTTTTTAAAATCACCCGCGACACAATTTTTATTCCTAACTAGAGGACGCCAGCAGCTACGCCTGCATTTTTTTTTAATTTACCCGTTTTGGCCGATCCGAGCTTTCTGCGCCCAATAGTTTCGGCTGTAGCGTGTCTGTCAGTCAGTCAGTAACGCAAGGATTTTATATATTAAGAAGATAATCAGTAAAAGTCCGTGGTCCAGTGGATAGCGTATGCGACTGCTGACCGGAGGTCCCGGGTTCGACTCCCGGGTCGGGCAAAAGTGTTACTGGGTTTTTCTGAATTCTCAGTAGTAGCACGGAGTCAGGTGATGTGCCCGGTAACGGTAATAGGCTCGCCCTCAATTATGTGGGACCTAAAAATTCATGGCGAAATGTAGGTGTAATATTACGCCTCTGCCTACCCATTCGGGGATACAGGCGTGTGTCTATAAAAAAAAAAAAATATATAATCAGTAAAATCTGGTTGGTCTAGAATCGAACTCCGGACTTCAAGGAACGTCTTGAATTCAATTCAAATATCGGTTACCAACTAACACTTATAAACGCATTTTATTTTTAAAAGGTTAGGCATGATCGGATAAATAGAATATGAAGGAAACTTATGCCACCCTTTTAAACAGTCAGAATCTTAAAACAAGTGTGTAAACTACTAAATATTGTTACCAAAATAACTCTAGGATCATAATAAAGGTCGTAAGAAATTACTACACACAAATTGTTTATACACGCAATGTAGAGCGAGACAAAGATAAAATTAACTAACACACTCTCGCAACAACAAGTTTTAACAATATTTCCATGAAAAATACACAATTTCCTACAATGTCGACATTGTCGACTCAATAAAACACTTAAAGCTGGCTCGTACAGGTGAGATTTCACGACAAGCCACAGCGGATATCCTAAGGCCTCGGTCATTATGAGAGAAGTTGACTACCGGACCTGTGTACGGTACAGACGTGTACAAAACTCGATAAATTAATAATAATACCCGTACGTATGTGCTTCACTCAGGATCATCATCTGATATTGTATTTATTTATGGTATCTATTTATATATTTTATAAAATATATGTAGGCTAACCTCATTGGTGTTTAACAATGAGGTTTGCTACAATGTTACAGGCCGCCAAGAAGAACGACATTCCAATAGCGAACACCGGGCTCTGACGAGGTGAGCATTGTTTGAATCGGAGTCAACGAAGAAACAGCTGAACAGGCGCTCACGGCCACGTATGCGGCGGACGCTAATTTTTGATAGAAGTTCTAATGTATTTTCTATTACCATTCATTATTCACAATAATAACTGAAGTGATGTACAGATGCTGTTTTACTTACCATCTCCTCGCCCGCAAATCTACGCCCGCTCATAATTTGAAGAAACAAACGATAGTAGAAGGATAAAATGGAAAGAATGCAGTAGAAATCCCTTAACCCACAGTCGAAAGACTTTATCAGAAGTGGGATTTCTACTGCATTCTTTCCATTTTATCCTTCTGCTATCGTTTGTTTTTACAGCGAGACAAGTAAGACAATTCCAAGGTTTAGCCTACATATATATTTATTTATCTTGTTATATTAGTATGTAAGTACATATTATTATTATTAGTTTTGTTGAGCTCTTTACGATACACTATTCCATTAAGTACACCATTACCTACCCATTCTATCAGTCACTCAATTATGTATTCCGTTCTTGGTTTTCGGGAAGAAATCGCATTTTGCGATAAGACCGCGCTTGTACCACTAGTTTTAAGTTGTTTAAAATTTGATCACTGTATTCTAGTATCTTTTTGGTTTTCTGGTGTACAATAAAGAGTTTCAAACAATCAATCAATTAATCATCATCGTTATATTTTTTGTTTAAAAAGTCAACTCACGCATTAGTACTAAATTTTGTGTCGCGGGAGATAATCATCATTGTTGCAATATCCCGGTTACATCTAAGACTTTCAGACTTTTTTGAGCCTAGGGTCCACAGGAAATAGTAATTTAGGCAAATGACGTCTCCTGCTAGGCACAGATCTAAACAGCGTCAGGACATGACGACACTGCCTCAGTGGAGAAGTTAAGTATGTAATATAGCGAAGATTATCTTTTGAGTTTATAACCAACTCTGTTGTCGGATTTTATAGGCCTAATAAATGGCTAACAAATTCATCCTGTGGCAGGAACTGGTACCAAAGTGTAAATGGCACAACGAACGGTAACTAAACCAACCCACCATACAGCCAAGTGGAGTCAATTACTTGCCATACAACGCCTATTTTGCGTCGCAATAGCACTGTGGATTAATAAGAGGATTTGGAGTGCTGTACCACGCTGGTCCAGCCAGCGTAGTATAGATCTCGATTGTCGATCCGTTTCTCTTGAAAGAAACTATTATCTTCGTATATTTTTCGTAGTCGCTTCATACGTCATCCTTGGAATGAAATTAATTATAATAAATATAATAGTATCTTTTAGTTTATAGAATTTCTTTATAAAATATTTGTTTCAAGAGATAATATTATTGTTATGTTTAGGGCGGTTTCAGATTAGCGTTTTTTTGAGAGACATATAATAATAATATAATATTCTACCACATACACACATCACCATCTAGTCCCAAACTAAGCAGAGCTTGTACAGTACTATGGGTACATACTAGATAATGGATAAACATACATAATTATATAGTTTCTTTTTTGTAAATACATACATATTATACATAGAAACACCCAGACCAAGACAAACATCCATGTTCATGCACACAAATGTTTGACTTGAGCGGGAATCGAACCCGCGATCTTCAGCGTGGCAGTCGCTCACACTTCCGCTGCGCCAACCAGTCGTCAAATTCGGGTAGTATCATTTTTGATTCCTAATCCGTCACCAAATGAGGAATAAGTATATTAAATTCAAATACACGAGGAAAATAGTATTCAAAGAAGAGCTTTTCTGCTCGTCAGTACACGACATTGACCTTGTTGTAATAGAAATTGCGTGCTGTATATAGACTGAGATGGCAGTTCTCTCGCTCGTAAACATCACAGGAATGCCACGTTTCTAGCTTCACGCGCGCAGGAATGGGGGCAAGCAGATTAGAATTTGATACGACTTTGTCACTTAAGATTGAATATTTCTGTCTTCTAGCAGATTAACTATTAAAAAAAATGTTGTGTATTGTTTGACATGTACTAGGAGAATACCTTTTGGATTTTCTTGTTGCTGAAAGTAAACCGATTTTATATGCATAGGTTAAAATAGGGGAAATTCAAAACTCAATGTCTGCGCACGTGTTTCCTTCCTCCTTTGATACCGAGTTCGTTAAGCAGGGCGTGAAATAGTGTCCGTTTCAATGGCGCGGCCATAACGTTTTTTTTAAATAAAAATTGTGACAAGATTTTGTAAAAATTTGTAAAAGTAGACTCCCAAAACCATAAATTTGTCAATGCTATGTTTAAAAAGTTATAAGGGTTTGAACGTGGCCGCGCCATTCAAACGCTCCAAACCGCGCGGCCATGGAGATCTTTAAAACTAAGCATTGCAGAGACCTGAAATTTTGGTAAGTAAGAGATTGAATTTGTAAAAAATTGTAAAAATATAGAAAAAAATCCTGAGCTTATATTTTAGGAGCTGTAACACTAAATAAGCCATGGCCGCGCCATTGAAACCGTGAAAAACATATTTTCGACGATATCTCGCTGTAAAAGCAACGCAGACGTTTGAAGTCTTTTGTAAAATCCAGATTTGAATTCGTCAAAACCAGTAAAAATAAAACATAAAATCACAGAACCTCCTTTAATTGTTCTGTGCATAAAATCCTAGAATTATATTTCTGGAGCTATAAGACTAATACGCTATATGGCCGCGCCATTGAAACGGTGAAAAACACGTTTTCGCCGATATCTCACTGAAAAAGCAACGCAGACGTTTCAAGTTTTTTGTAAAACCCAGATTTGAATTTGTCAAAACTACTAAAAATAAAACAATACATCCTAGGTTCATATTTCAGGAGCTGTAAGACTAAAACGTCATGGCCGCGCCATTGAAACGGTGAACAACTTTTACAAATTTTTACAAAATCTTGTCACAATTTTTTTAAACAAATTGACTGTCATGGCCGCGCCATCGAAACGGACACCGTGAAATACTATAACTCAATTCCATAAAGGTGCGGGCAATAATTATATTATGATGGCATGCCACCTTTACTATGAGACTCTATGACTGCTTAAGGTCAGGTAACATCTAGTCAATTCTATAGGCAACAAATAATAAAATTCTATTGATAAGAATATGATAAAAACTAATTATGTTGAATATGAATTTTTGTTTTGACTGGCAGCGATAGCCTAATGGAGATACCAACGGACTGCCATGCAGAGGGTCTCGGGTTCGAATCCACGGCGTGCACCAATGACTTTTCAAAGTTAAGTGTGTATTAAATTGTTAATTATCGCTTACCCCGTGCCTTGGAGAGCACGTTAAACCGTCGGTCCCGGCTGTCATGAAGATCTTGGACAGTCGTTACGGGGAGCCAGTACCCTCAAATAAAATGATCTTAACCATGGAATATCGCTATCCATTTGGGTTGCGGAGGTCAGACGGCAGTCGCTCTGTGTAAAAGTTGATATTCTGTCATATCTAGTTAGACCAGTAAGCCGACCTCGGGCTCTAAGGCTGTAAGTCTTGGATGCAACCGGGATAACGCTAGGGCGATGATGATTGTTTTGACTTGTACATTTAATCTAAGACTGTGGCCCGCTTGGTAGATTATGGCCTAAATATCCTTCTCACAATGAGAGATCTGTGCCTTGACCTTAGTTGGCTCAATTCTAATACAAAATACTCCGAAATAATACCATACCGTGCCGTTTGCTTCTTACAGTATCAACGTTTGTAAATGACATTATATCTCACAACACAACGCTTCCCACCAGACTAGCATTGCATGCAGTCGAGGACAAGTTCTTACTAAATGAATCATGGGGGGTTTTATCCGCCATTGCCTACTGCCATACTTAAGCTGAGTAAGACATGCAAATTGATTTATAACTAGGCAATTTTCTGTACCTCTGATAACGTGTATTTAATAATCAGAGGTTAAAGTATTTGACTTTTATAAGAAAACTAGCTGACCCGGCAAACGTTGTTTTGCAAAATTTTTTTTTTTTGATAAATAGATGTTGGCCGATTCTCATAGATACCGGATAAGCACAAAAAATTTAATCAAAATCGGTCAAGCCGTTTCGGAGGAGTATGGCAACGAAAACTGTGACACGAGAATTTTATATATTAGATTATTAGTAAATCTCTTCTTGTAAAACTGAAGAGTTTGTTTATTTACTTGAACGCGCTTTATCTCAGGATCTACTGGTCTGATTTGAAAAATTCTTTCACTTTTAGACAGCCCATTTATCTAGGAAGGCTATAGGTTATATAATCACGCTACAAGCCACGGGAGCGTAGCAGTAGTCTTTAATAACGCGGGTGTAACCGCGGACTCAAGTAGTGTCTTATAAACCGAGTAAGAAGAGTTTTATTTTCCACTTTTAAATTGACTGGAGTAGACCTAATAGGTACTTATCCATGAATTTGGCTACTAGAGTTAAGTACATAAGTTCAATATGTAGCTATCTTTAGGAGCCAAATCTATGGATAAATCAAAAATTGAGACCGGCCGTTAAAAACTTGAATTTGGAAGCTTTAATACATATTCCCAAAACTTTCACATGATCTATACAAATCCAGCTCATGAACAAACATCTTATTGCGCAAATAACATCACTCCTATGTTGGTATCGATATGGACACCAAGAAAATAATTTAGCTATTAATTCTGTAATACCTACTGGCCTATTAGAATAAAACTACAGTAAGTTGGGTAACGGCGCAGTGCCATCTTACAAAATCAAAGAGAACAACGCAACTAACTTGCAACGAAAGCAAGACTGCGGAGAGAAAGTCAAAAATACATGGTAGAAAAACACAGCCACTAATGCCATCTAGTTGAACATGATGGAACTACAGCAAGCCGCGAAAGCCTACTGAAGATTCTATTGCGGCAACAAGTAAAGTTTTTCTTGTTGGTGAAAGTTTGTGAAAGTTTAATTACAAGTATATTTGCTAGATGGCAGTGTCCACTATAAACTTGAAAATTATTTCCATTTGAGGAAGCAACAGAACTGTTATGCTGGAGTATTCATTAAAAATTATACACTTAATTTGAAAAGATGAATAATTATGGTTTTGTTTGTTTAAAAAGCACTTAACCTCAACTTTTTAATGTTTGTATTATGTTGATGAGTGTCAGAAGCTAAAATAACATCATTATGAATCCATTTTTGTTTTTATAAATTACTTTTTTGCTTAAAAATGAAATTTAAAGCTAACGCAAATTCTTTAGTTTGAAAAATAATTTTACATACATACATAGACTCACGCCGGTTTCTCCGAAGGGGTAGGCAGAGGCATATTAAACGCCCACTTTTCGCCAGTGTTTTGATCCCACGTAATAGGTGGCGAGCCTATTGCCGGTTATTGGGATATTTTGTTTGCCAGAGCCTCGTCCGTTGATCGGCAGGTGCACCACTAGCAGGTGAGGTTGGCTTGAGACCCTAAGTTCTTGGTTGGACCCTATGCACCCAAAGTTTATAATAACTAAACTTAAATGATTTCTATCGAAATCTTTATGAAATATTTGTTTCAAGAGATACAATTGGTACATTTATGTGTGTATATAGACTGATAGTTACAGTATTCATTTACTGACGAATATAAATAAGGTTAACGAAACAAATACTGGCCTGTTGGCATACCAATTAACAAGCCTGGTACTACGTAGGTTGTTTGCTCGATTGCCACCCAGGACATGAGGGATACAGATATTTTATAAATTAGACAAGTGGCAGAATATTCTATATTCTCCAACTCCCTATAAATAATGTCAAAGATCTTCTTGACAGTCGGTGATGATTTCCAACCTAGGATAATTGCTTTCTCTGAAATATCCTATAATTTAGACAAGCGACAAAATATTCTCTTTTCTCTGTCTCTCTATAATAAAACTGTAAAAGATATTCCTGACAGTCCATGACGGAGTTCTAACGAATCCTCCGGAGCACGGAGCAAGTGAAGTGTTGACTGCACGGTTGGCGTAGTGGTTCAAGCTGTTACCACGCTTAACACTGCACCGAGAGTTGTGGGTTCGATCCCCACACGAGACAACACTTTATGTGATTCATAAATTATTGTTTCAAGTTTCGGTGTTCATTGTGTGTTGATTTTATGTTTGTAAAGTCCCCTGCGGCACAGGATTAAGTCCTAGTGAGGGAGTTAAAAAAATCGTAGTTACAACGACTTGACATCTGTTTTCTTCGCGTGGCAGTCTTTTGAAGTGCAAACAAACAAAGCCGGATAATATTACTATTTGTTTATATGTTTTGACCCTTGTTTTGTTTTTTTGTTTGTTTTTCGTGTGAGTGTGTGGCCAATAACTAGTGTCGGAGTTTTCAGACCGCCCGAAGGTCTCCGACATGGCCTAACGATTCTTATCCCGAGACAAGAACCGGGACCGACAGCTTGGCGGGCATGTAACCCTCCAAAGCATGGTAGTGCTCAGATGTAATTGCCACACGCGGTCACCCATCCAATTGGCGACCTGTGCAAGCGTTGCTTAACTTTGTCGATCTCTTACGGACGGCAAGCCAAGTCTCGTTATGAGCGCTACCCACAGAAATAAATAGTAATAGAATGGTGAATGTCACGTCATCGCGTACATTTCGCGCGTGCCACATTTCAGCAAGCCCCGCCCACAGTGACGTATAGATAGTGAGGGGACACTAAGGAATTATTATCGATGTGTGTGTGTGATGTAGCTGTGGAAAATGAAATTATGTTATTGTTTATATAAAAACTGACCATTGCTGATTGTCAGGCAGAATAATGTTGTACAACATGTGTAAACACATGCGCTATAGTGCAATAGTTTGACACGCGCACCACGCCCATGTCACCGTTCTATTACTATTTATTTCTGTGGCGCTACCTGTGTTGACCCTACCGACTTACAATAGATGTAGCTACCCATGAGTAGAAATAGAAATTACGCAAATAAAAGTACTCAAAGTAATTTAGCAGTGAAAGCAATTCCAATAAAACAAAAACATTAAACGGTCGAACTAGAGTGAAAGTGATTTGTTCAATGAAGAATGAAGTCCGCTGCCTTTTGTTTTAGATTGTTTACTTTGAAATTGTTTTCGTATATTTTTTCTACGTACCAGAATAATGTACTAAAGTAATAGGGTAAATTAATTCAGAAGTATTCAAAATTATTCAGGGTGATCACAGAATTTATTGTATCAGGTGTTAGATAGACGCATTTCCCTGTAAAATAAAGACGCGAAGACTATATTATATTTCAACGTATAAAAATACTATACAGATTGTCAAATAAAAGAGAGGAAATTGTTGACAATGCTGGTGATTCTATTATGCATAACTGAACTGGTTTTAGATTATAGTTCTCTTCTTCCCATTCATAAATCTAAAAGTAGGCCAACAAATAAGACTTGTCCAAATTAGTTTCAGTACACAGAAGTTTTAGATGGCAACTCGAGTCGTGAAGATTAAAAAGCGCTGTAAACAATGTACACCAGTGAGAAATTTTAATTGTTAATTAGCAGTAAAACATCATCTAGCCTTTTCCGGTATTTTACGTTTTTAAGAGACAGCACTAAACTAGTTCAGTTTATTCATTCCAGGTTTCTCACATCTTTATCATGCAGTCACAGTATACTTACGATTCCAAGCCAGTTGGACTTCCCACAGACTTCACTAGAGGCAAAAATCGTTTTATTCTATAGTCGAGACTACTGAACCTGGCTACATAATTATGTGGAGCTGAAGCGGGAATGTAGGTAGCACAAGTTACTTACACAAGTTACAATACTTACGTTTTATTTCCATTCGACTAGTAAGAGCGTTGCCAGTATACTTTTCTAGTCCTTCCATTCTACTCAACTCAATTTTTTTATCGTATATACAACAGTAATATGTTGTATGACGATCGAACCCATAACATTCGGCACAACGAAAAACGGTAGAGTTACTTTATGAACTACTACATCATCCAACGAAGAATAATAGCTTATAAGATTTTGTGGAATTTAAATTATGCATGGAGCATTGTCCGTGTGGTGACGGATTAAGAATACGGAATGTCACCACCCCATATCATCCCATGGGTGTCGTAAGAGCCGACAGAGGGAGCATATTATGCAGAGAACAGCACTGTAAAAGAAGGAAAACTTGATACAAACCCTATACCAACCCGTTTGGCCAGCGTGGTATAGTAGGCCAATTCCTCCTTTCAAAGGAGAGGCCTATAGTCCAGCAGTGGACTGTTAAAGGCTGATGATGTATGGAGCATGGCACTTGCAACGGTGCAAGGGTAATAATACGCCCGGTAAATGCAGGAGAGGGAGTTTGTAGCCTTCCCTTGGATTGGGTCGGGCTACATAAGGCGCCAATAGAGGAAGACTGGACAATCCTGTATCTTGTCTTCTGCTACACTGCTGATATAAGATGCCCTACAAGGGTCTGGCATCTTATATCAGCAGTTGAGTTTATTTTCCAGTGGTAACACCACATAATCCGGCTCTTCTCGTAGAGCCGGAGATCCGAAGGGATTTTCCAAGTTGTCACAAAAAAATGGCGTTTGTAATTATGACAAAATATAGGAACTCGAAAGAAAGCTAAATCACCAACAGTTTTGACAACACGTGCAAAATAGATAGGATATTAGGATTTTTTAGATATTTCATATTTTTTATAGAAATTGCAAAAATACTAATTTGTAAGGTCACGTAAAGCTTGGATAAGGATTTAATGATTGATAATAAAGAATGTGCAAAATTAATATTATACCACGTTTTGAGCAAGGGAAGAATCGAACCTCGTTCTTTCGTAATTGTCTCATTATTATATCATTGCACATTTTAACTTAATATTGTAGGTTTGTTACGCTACCAGTATAGAATAATAATAAAATGATTTTTTGTTGTATCAATATTACGCTTCATTGCAGCCTTTCACTCCCTACTCACGTCCACTGCTGGACATCGGCCTCTCGTAATTTGCGTCAAAATAGTATTGTAGGCAAATAAGGAGGGCTTGGCCTACTATACCACGCTGGCCAGACGGGTTAGTATAGGGTTTGATGTCGAGTTTTCCGTCTCTACGTGCAAAGACGGTATTTGCATCGTATTTATTTATTTTTATTTATTTATTTATTTGTTTGTATTATCCCTTGGTCGCCTTTTACGAAACCCACGGGAAGATAGGGGGTGGCGTAAACCACACAGCGAATAATACACTTATGAAATATTAAACCAGTAGACGGTGATAAAAAACAACGTGATATAAATTGAAAAATAATTTAATTCGCAATAAATAATACAATAAATAATTCTTAACACTGTAACTACAACCTACTCCCTGTCTTGCAATTCTACCCACCCCCTGTACGGTAAGGGGGTGACATCCCTCCTCCTTCTGTGATGACCGTGATGACCTGCGTAGATCACTTGGTGATCATCATGGCCGTCGTGGGACGTCAGTTTCTTGACCCCGACGATGGCTGATAGCATGAGAGCTAGGGCTGATACTGCCATAGCCTGAAAAAAGAAAAAAAGTGTTAGAATTCATAACCATCACCTGGAGACGTCCACAGCCCAACAAAGGCCCCTCCAATTCAGGTTTAAGCGTGAGTCAATTTTCCTACCGATTTTAAATTCGAGGGATGTTACGAACGCAAAAACAGCAACAAGTGTCTAAAGACACTATGCTGAAGTCACGCGACCGAAGTTCTGCGGCCGATTTTACGTTCCGACGTATTCGGCTGATATGAAACACCATAAGTGCCGAACTTCACGGTAGTAGAGCCTTGCTGATTTCAGCATGAATGGGCCGGCTCGAGCGAGGAAGTACTGCCCTCTCACAGAATATCGACGTAAAGTAACAGTACCTAAACTGTTGCGTATCGTTCGATGAGTAAGAGTGCCGGAGGCCCTATCCCCTATTCCTTATGCCTCATCCCACTCCTTATCCGATCCCTTTTCCCAACCCCAAGGGGCGGCAACGCACTTGTGACTCCTGTGGTGTTGCTTGTGTCCATGGGCGACGGTAATTGCTTACCGTCAGGCGATTCGTCTGTTCGTTTGCCACCTATTATTATAAAAAAAAGAACTTACGCTCATGCTACGAACTACGCTTGTGCGCTACTAGTAGAAAAATTGCCCGACCGAAGTTACGCTGTACGCTATAACGCAACGTAATGTCGTCAGTAGGTAATTCAAATAGCATTGCAGGCGTAATCATGCCGAACTTCGGTCGCGTAACTTTAGCATAGTGTGTTAAGATACTAAGAAAGAAAAACAATTAGGCTTATGCAAAGTCGCATCGTAAGCCGTGCGGTGTCGTATTGGATTGAATAGCGATGTTGCAGATATCAAGGAAGTAAAAAAAGCTTCAGTCAAGCTCTTCCGTAGGAATCTACATCATCTTATCGCCTGAGGTGATAGGTGTGCCCACTTATTACTTACAAGTCTTCCGCATGTATTAAGTGAGCTCACCCGCCAAATCTATACTAATATAATAAAGAGGAAAGATTTGTATTTTTGTATGTTTGTAACGAATAAACTAAAAAAGTACTGGACCGATTTAAAAAATTCTTGCACAATTATACTGATTGACATAGGCTATATTTATTTCTAGAAAATGTTCGAGATCACCCGTGCGAAGCCGGGACGTACCGCTAGTACTAATATATAAAGCTGAAGAGTTTGTTTGTTTATTTGCTTGAATGCGCTAATCTCAGGAACTTCTAATAAGATTTGAAAAGATCTTTTAGTATAAGATAGCCCATTTATCGAGGAAGGCTATAGGCTATATAACATCACGCTATGAGCCACGGGAGAAGCCTTAAATATTGCGAGTATAACCGTGGGTTCATCAAGTTTATGTTTATAAATAAATAAAATAAATATATTGCCGTGTGGTTGACGGCATAGAATACAAGTATCACCACCCCCTATCTTCCCGTGGGTGTCGTAAGAGGCGACTAAGGGATAACACGATGCAAATACCATCTTTGTGTAGAGACGGAAAACTCGACATCAAACCCTATACGACTGCCTCGTTGGTCTCGCGGCATAAATGTGCGCGTGGGATCAGGAGGTCTCGGGTTCGATTCCTGGGTCGGGCAGTGTTATTGGGTTTTTCTGTCACGAAATTCTCAGTAGCAGCACGGAGTCTGGAAATGTGCCCGGTACGGCAATAGGCTCGCAATAGGCCCCCTATTACGTGGGACTAAAGTATATCTGGCGAAAAGTGGGTGTAGAAATACACCTCTGCCTACCCCTTCGGGGATAAAAGGCGTGACGATATGTATGTGTATGTAAAATAAATAAACGATACACAGAAATCATTGAAAGTAAGAAACAAAGAAGCAGTAAAACCAGAGTCATTTTATAGATATAAATAAGTAAGGTGACCCCATCTAATATATAAAATTCTCGTGTCACAGTTTTCGTTCCCATACTCCTCCGAAACGGCTTGACTGATTTTGATGAAATTTTTTGTGCTTATCCGGTATCTATGAGAATCGGCCAACATCTATTTTTCAAAAAAAACAAATTTTGCAAAACAACGTTTGCCGGATCAGCTAGTAACTTTATATTTTAATATAACACCGTAATGAATGTTTGTCAACGCTAATCATAACCTAACCAAACACTTCCACAGGTACACATCCTTAGTAAATAAACCAGAGAACATAAAAACGTAATTAATTAAATCATAAAGTTAGAAATAATTACAGTTATTATACGATGATCTTTATTGAACACTTAAGTGTAACCGAAGTTATTTCGCTAATTAGGTTAACTGTGTAATAACTTGTGTTTACTTCTGTTTATATTGTAAATATAATATTACAACAATCATACAAACGTTTTAGAGTGTCATTTTATCTTAATACAATTTTGATGAGATATAAGGACCTCGTAGATATAAATGCCTCCGTGGTCCAGTGGATGGCGTATGCGACTGCTGATCGGAGGTCCTGGGTTCGATTCCCGAGTCGGGCAAAAGTGTTACTGGGTTTTTCCGAATTCTCAGTAGCAGCACGGAGTCTGGTGATGTTCCCGGTAACGGCAATAGGCTCGCCCCCTATTACGTGGGACTTAAAAATTTATGGCGAAATGTGGGTGTAATATTAAGAAAGAAAGAAAGAAATTGTATCACACACGGCGCATAGTCACAATAATTACAGTTTTGCTTGATCTAAAATAAAAATAAACAATTTTATAAAAGTTCTTATGCTAATACAAATTGGCAAAGCACTAATAATACGTATGACAGATACGTAACTGTCAAGCTACATTGACAATTTGTTTGACATGTCATCAAGTCATTATTTTTGCTACGTGGCACCATGTGCTTTGCCTGTTGCCACGTATTCAAATTTTGTTACTACTCAATTATTAAATATGAAATAAACAAAACATAAGAACAAAAGTAATGAAGCTATTCGTCGTGTGTCACAATTGCGGCTGGCAATCAGCAAACACTGCGAAGGTCACGACGGGCCATCTCAGTACTGACTCCTTGCCATCCACCTATGCCAGTGCCAGAGCCATACAACCACTGCTCTGTATTTTTAAACAAGCTTAAAATCCTAAACATGCAATTGTTTAAGCTTACTATCTAAAAAATAATAAACGAGGTAAGAGAAACATGTACATGCACAACCGCCTTACAAAAATCAGGTATACAACATAATATAACCAACAAACAACATTATTATATACACCTCTGCCTACCCCTTCGGGGATACAGGTGTGAGAATATAAATTAAAAAAAATAAAAAGTTAGGACCTCGTACGACATTCGTCGTCCAAATTGGGGTCGCCCTAAGAAACGGAAAGGTTTGAAGTACCCGAAAACGGTGAGCAGTTTGAAAAGTGTAATGAGTGTAGAGGAAACTTTCTGTTGTCCCTGCCTACTCCTACGGGAAAAAGGCGTGAGTATACGTTATACAAGTTTGCGGTTCGACTAATAAATTTGGCAGATGGTTTCAGAGTTTCTTATTCAATTGCATAAACGACGAAAAGATTTGGCATTTGACACTTAGTTAGTCTGTCACGTAATGTCACCTTTATTGTGCATATAGATTAAACGTTTTAAGAACACCATATGAATGAACAAGTATGAATAGCCTGGATGTTTCTGCTAGTTGCTTGCGTGCCGAAGGTTGTCGGCAAGGACGGTTTTTGAGCGTGTTTTTTTTTTATAGTAATAGGCGGCAAACGAGCAGATGGATTGCCTGATGGTAAGCAATTACCGCCGCCCATGGATACAAGCAACACCACAGGAGTCACAAGTGCGTTGCCGCCTCTTGGGATTAGGAAAAGGGATAGGATGAGGAGCGAGATGAGGGAGAAGGTATAGGGGATAGGGCCTCCGGAACTCTCACTCATCGAACGAAACGCAACAGCTTAGGTACTGTTTTCGTCGATTTTCTGTGAGAGGGTAGTACTTCCCCGGTCGAGCCGGCCCATTCATGCTAACATGCCAACCAACCAGGTTACTGGTTGGTTGGAAGTGTTTAAATATAACGCTAAGGTTGAACAAATTGCTTGTTACCATGGCAACGAAGCGTTAGCGAAAGTAGAAATGAGGCGCAAATAATGCTACTTGCCTAGGCCAAAGAGCTCAGATATTTACATAGAGGCGCATTTCCTATGGACGCTCTGAAGACAAACTTTCTGTGACCCAAATTGCCGCTTGGCAGCGTGGCAGTCGCGTTGTGACAGCTATCTCTACGAGAGCAAGAGAGACAAACGTTCCTCCTGTGTATCTTAGCTTCGAGAGTAAGAGAGGTGGAATACGACGCCAGCGCCGCCAACTACGAACTACACTGGCGACAGCCGCCACTTGGAATTTGCACACGAAATCCTTAAGAAATGCGCTTCTATATAAATCTGTATTCATTGCCTAGGCCGTCTGATTCGATCTTATTTAGAAACAGTACTTTTAATCAACCTCTGAGTGATCATGATAAGCTGTACCTATAGCCTCATCAAAACACACTGTTTAAGCCTTTTGAGGCATAACGAACTATCGTACGCAAATATATACATAAACTTCTCAAAATAGGTGCATAGGGTTCCCACCAAGAACTTAGGGTCCCAAGCCAACCTCACCTGCAAGTGGTGCACCTGCCGATCAACGGACGAGGCTCTGGCAAACAAAATATCCCGATAAGCGCGGCAATAGGCTCGCCACCTATTACGTGGGATCAAAACACTGGCGAAAAGTGGGCGTTTAATATGCCTCTGCCTACCCCTTCAGGGAAACAGGCGTGAGTCTATATATGTATGTACTTCTCAAAAGCGAAGTTGGATTAAACGATTGACCCCGATCTCAATGTTAGACTGTTTTACTTGGATTATTTGTCCGAGGTAAATAAAGAGTAATTTTTAACAACTTCGAGCGTAGTCTCGTATTTAAATACGAGCAGGTAAGGCTTGAATCTACGTTGCAAATTACTTTTTATATACCAATATGATTCAGTAACAATGAAACTGAAAAGTCATCGCATGATAACGGCTGGAGAAACCCACGAGGGGGCCAAAATGTCGGGGCAAATGTAACGTATTTAACATCTTTATTTCGAATAATTACGCGATAAGCTGCCTCGTTGGTCTCGCGGCATAAATGTGCGCGTGGGATTGGGAGGTCTGGGGTTCGATTTCCGCGTCGGGAAAAGTGTTATTGGGTTTATCCGTTAGGAAATTCTCAGTAGCACACGGAGTCTGGTAATGTGCCCGGTACGACAATAGGCTCGTCCCCTCGGTCCCCTATTACGTGGGACCTAAAAAGTCATGGAAAATGTGAGTATAATATTATACCTCTGCCTACGCCTTCGGGGATACAGGCGTTAGTCTATAAATAAATAAAAAATACATAAATAATTATCTTCCTAGCGCTATCCCAGTTGCAACCCAGGGTCCGCTTACTAGCTTTTCACAGAATTACTGCCTGTCAAACCTCTTTAGTTTCACAAAGTTTTCTTTAATTTAGACTAGTGTCAGTTTCTTCAGACGATTGTCAGAAATCTTCATGATCGGAGAGCACGAGAGCGTAAGCGTAAATTAACAATTCTCGCCCCCTATTACATTGGAACCGAAACATAACTGGCGAAGTGTGGTTGTGTAATACAACCTCTGCCTACCCCTTCGGGAATAAAAGGCGTGAAGTTATGTTATGAAATGCCTGTTCGAATTCACGGCGCGCACACTGGTTCGGCCGTGGATTCGAACACGATACCCTCTGCATAGCAGTCTTTTGGTATCTTCACTAAAGTTCAATAAGCTATCACCGCCTATTCCATGGCATAACTGATTATGGTCAGTTACCTACATAAATAATAATACGGTAGTAGAGCCTTGCTGATTTCAGCATGAATGGGCCGGCTCGACCGGGGAAGTACTACCCTCTCACAGAAAATCGACGTAAAGTAACTGTACCTAAACTGTTGCGTTTCGTTCAGTGAGCGAGAGTGCCGGGGGCCCTATCTCCTATTCCTTCTACCTCATCCCACTCCTTATCCTATCCCTTTTCCCAACCCCAAGAGGTGGCAACGCACTTGTGACTCCTGTGGTGTTGCTTGTGTCCATGGGCAGCGGTAATTGCTTACCATCAGGCGATCCGTCTGTTCGTTTGCCGCCTATTATTATAAAAAAATATATTACTAAATAAAGTGCCTGGAGTCTGGTGATGTACCCGGTAACGGTACGTGGGACCTAAAAATTCATGGCGAAATGTGGGTGTTATATTTACACCTCTGCCTACCCCCTCGGGGATGCAGGCGTGAGACTATAAATAAAATAAATAAAAATTACTGAATAAAACAAGACTCCATCACAACCAATCTAATTTTAAATCCAAACCATATTAATCCAATAATAAACAGCATGCCACTGCTTAGCACTTCCTTGAGCGATAATATTCCGTTATCTGGCACAACCATCAAACGATTTCCTTCGTCACGCTAGCAGTCAACCGGCCTCTTTATCCGATGTAATTACACGCTTTTTCCAATTAAACACTAATGCACAAATATAATTATATGTTTTTCTCACTTCCCGAGGGAATAAAAATATGTGATGTATTATGCGTCTCTGTCACGCCATGAAGTGATACAAGAAGATAATGATTATAAATTATTGATGTTATAAATGCTAAGAGTGAGCACATGTTGTACTGACTACTCCATCTATAAGCGCATGAATAGTAGACGTACGATAAGTACAGAAACTGAAAATGTGAACCACTATTTTGCTTGATGGAACACTGTCTGAAATAATCATCAGCCTGTCATAGTCTACTGCTGGATATAGGCCTCTCCAATGGCACGCCACTGAACCCGATTTTCAGCTTCTCGTGTCCAGCCGCTGCCAGCTATTTTGCGTATATCGTAACTTAGTAATTGTGTTTAATTTTCAGTCCAATATTTGTATAAGTTCAACAGTTTTTTTATTGTCAGATCCGTAATTATCCATTTTTAGGCATCAAGAATGATATCTTACAAAAATCGATCGAAAATGCATCCTTGCTAACCATGATTCTTATTGTTGACAACTTGCTAAAAAATCTGTAGGTAGTAGAGCCTTGCTCATTTCAGCATGAATTGGCCGGCTCTACCGAAGAAGTACTACCCTCTCGCAGAAAATCGACGTACAGTAACAGTACCCATGCTGTTGGTTTTTGTTCGGTAAGTGAGAGTACCTTGGGCCTCATACCCTATTCCTTCTACATGACTCCGCTACCGAATGTCGAAGTTTTAGCATAACAGCCGATCTAGGGACAGCCTGTTCCTGACCGGTTGTTGTGTATTCTCAATGCTGTTTCCATTTCTCCCTACGGGCTGACGTTCTACCTACGGGCTACAATCTACGAGCTGCTGGCGCCTTGCTGCTACCAGCCACCGCCCACGCATCAGCTCCTGCCTACGGGCTTCCTACAGCCAGGCCACTGGTGCCTGACTGCGCCGGCCTACGCCTGAGCCGTACCGCTCAGCCTGCATCAGCTGCACCGCCTGAGCCTCCCCTCAGCCTGCACCTCGACCACCAAGCTGCCTACCAGCGTGCACTTCGGCTAGCTCACCGGCGACCCTACGAGCAGTCTACCTGCGAGCGTCGCAGGGTAGCAGGAGTCTACACTCCAACCTTCAGGCCAGTGCTTACACCTAGTCGGTCATACTGTATGTAAGCGGTAGTGAGACATAATAAAAAATCTGTTCAGTCTAGCAGTGTTTCTATTGAACCCCGACAACCTACCTGAGACCCCCGTCTCAGTGAAAAGTGAAAAAGTCTCGTTAACTCGAGAAACTAGCTTGACGGAGCCCTGTTTGGCAGAGCTCCTTTTTTGGATAAAGGGTCACAAGGAACCTAACATAACCTATTAAGTTTCTCGAGTTAACGAGACTTTTGCATATGAACGTTACATAGAGATCCTGTACTTTAGAACTAACATACGTCGATATTTCAAACTTCAACATTCAGTAGCCGCTCCTCCCCCTACTTCCTTCAACTCTATTACTATTACAATTTCTTTATTACATCTTCGTGTGAAGCAGCGGTTTAGCCGTGTTTTTGCACACAGCCATGTCTATGTGCCAGGGTTACCAGTTACCATCAGATGGGGAGAGGCCTACCTACTACCTAAGTAGAAACCCCATAAGGTAGATGAACCAGTGGGCTCATCTGTTACCGATAGCAGGAAAAAAGTCTTTTCTCAGATTGTGATCATTGCTAAACTTCTACCAAAGCTACTGGCCAAAGGTTAGCATTGTTAATGCAAAACAGATAAAATATGACTTACTTTCATAGTGAGTAGACCAAGACCGCCGATGCCCATAGCTCCGAGCGCCTTAGCGAACATCATTCCAATGAGCGCCACACCACCGCCGCCGCCCCCGTGTTTACCTCTGCCAGATACTGGAAAGAAACAAGTTGAATGTACTGAAAGTAGTTGAATTTCTTCAATCAATAAAATATTGACTGCCTCCGTGGTCCAGTCGACGGCTGATCGGAGTTCCCGGGCTCGATTTCCGGGTCGGGCAAAAGTGCTACTGGATTTCCCGAATTCTCAGTAGCAGCACGGAGTCTGGTGATGTGCCCGATAACGGCAATAGATCATGGCGAAATGTGGGTGTAATATTACACCCCTGCCTACCCCTTGGGGATACAGGCGTGAGTCTTAAAAAAATAAAAATATTCATTTTGTAGAAAAATATGGAGTGTTGAAGTGAGTGTTTGGATGTACGGGTCGTATATATAATTCATGCAAATACTCAACGGATTTTGGTAAAACTTTTCAGTATTAAAGTAGCTTATAATCAGACAATCTCATAACCTATTGTCATAGGCAAAACTTGTGAATTCTAACGGCTAAAATAAATATTTAAACAATAAAGCAATATATAATTAATTCCGAAGCAATTTAATGGTTGGTAAACTTCACGTGTCTTTAGAGTCGAGAAAATTATGGAGAACACTCAGTCCTACAAGTATTTTTACAATGTTTTCCTACATCATTATCTCAGATGATGATATGGTAACCTTGAGTCATACATTGTTAGACAAAAACCTCCCTAAGGCTCTCCACACCGACACACTTCGCTGTCGCAAAAGTTCAATTCGTAAAAGTCGTCGGTACGCGGAACCCAAGACCCTCTGAGTACAATCGTGAAACATATAATTTCAGAAAATTACACCACTTCTAACTTACTGAATTATTCGTATTTGAGGCTTATTAGGGGCCCTATATACGCGGTGTAAGGGCCTTAATTACATTAGGGTAAAATACCACTGCTGCTTTTCAACTGAATAATGGCAGTAATTGCCACCGTATTGTGAACTTTTATTAACTTGATTGCCCAATTTTTGGTGGCACTATTTTGTTTATTCATATTACATGCCTGTGTATCGCATAGCTTGGTATTATGGTGGATATTTTTATAACAATTATTCTACTGTGTGATTTCTGAGAAAGGTTAATAGTCAATTTCGTAATAGTAATAACGATGAAAACACACGATGAAAACAGGAAAAAATCCGTCAGGTAGTTCATAAGTTTATCACGTTCTTACAGACAGACAAGAGTAAATAGAGTAAGATCCCAGGGCCGCCAGACCTTACTTTTTTGCTCAGAAATGAAATGTATAGAATAATGTAGTGCTAGTATCTGCTATGAGTGTACGCATACGTGCTAGCTTGGATGGTATGCCAATTTTTAGTTATGAGGTGCTAAAGGTCCACGGGAACAACTTCCATACATTTTCTAAATGCGCCCCCTAGTGGTCTCTACCGATAGCTAGATATTTTGGGAACTTTAAAGCGTCTGGTAAAAATTACCGCCGCCGAAATGAGTGCGACAGTATTATTTATAAATTTTAATAAAGTTTTCTAAAACATATGTAAAAATCAGCTCTGAGACTTTAAGAAAATTTTGTACAATTTTTACCTAATTTTAGCACCTCGTACCTAAAAATTAGCCCACGATCCAAGCTAACAAGTATGTGTACACTCATGATCATGACACATACTAAAACTACATTATTCTATACATTTCGTTTCTGAGAAAATAAGTAAGGTCTGGCGGCCCTGGGCTCTTGGACTAATTAATACTGCTTGATAATACCAACATATCCACAGCTCTGTAAAAAACGGAGATCCAGCAAAGGTCTGGAAATTTCTTAAAACCCTGGGGGTCGGCAAAGCACGTCAACACATCAATCCTACTGACTTCAATATTGACTTGCTCAATCAACATTTCTCTGCTTCGTCCTTCATTGATAGGACTACTAAGACAAGCACTATTAATTATCTTTCATCATTGCCTACCCCTAGTTATTCACCGTTTGTCTTTAATCAGTTCACTGATAGTGATGTTAAGAAGAGCATAGTATCAATCACGTCCAACGCAATTGGTAGTGACTGTGTCAGCCGTAACATGATCATTCCTGTCCTTGACGCAATCCTACCCATTATTACCCACATCTTCAATTTTTCCTTGTCCAGTATTATATTTCCATCGATGTGGAAGGACGCCCAAATTACTCCTATACCAAAAATTTCCCATCCTTCATCCTTTTCCGATTATCGGCCCATTTCTATCCTGCCATTCCTCTCTAAAGTCCTCGAACGTCTCGTGTACTACCAAATCAACTCCTTCCTCTGTAAGAATAATCTTCTTAATCCCTTTCAATCCGGTTTCCGTTCGGGTCATAGCACAGTCACATCCTTAGTCAATGTTACGGACGACATCAGGGCTGGTATGGAAGGCGGACAGTTCACAATTTTATGTCTACTTCTTTTTAGTAACGCCTTTAATACGGTAGATTTTGATATTCTTCTTGGACGCCTCTGTTCTCTTAACATATCTCCTACGGTGATTGATTGGTTTCGTAGTTAACTGTGTGGCCGCCGACAACGTATACATATCGAGAATTCACTTTCTTCTTGGTGTAATACAAATGCCGGTGTGCCCCAGGGCGGCGTATTGTCTCCTTTACTCTTCTCAATATTCATAAATTCTATCTGTAATAACCTTCGCTGTTCCTATCACCTTTATGCAGATGATCTCCAGATATACACACAGTCAACACTGTCGCAGATGTCACATTCGTTAGATATCATTAACAGTGACTTGGCACAAATCAGCAAGTGGAGCAAATCTTTTGGGCTTAAACTTAACCCTACCAAAACTCAAGTCATTGTTATTGGTAGGTGGCTGTCTTTTAGCCTATCTACTTAGCTATCGCCGCATTATACTTTATCATATTGTACTACTGCTACACGAAAAATAAATAAATACAACATAAGCGCTAAAAATCAAATCATTACTTCAGCCATCAGTCAAAATCATAGTGATAGCAATGAATACAGATTTACATAGAAGCGCAGTTCTTAAGGATTTCGTGTGCCGATACCAAGTGGGGACTGTCTCCAGTTTAGTTCATAGTTGGCGCCGTTAGCGGCGCTGGCGTCGTTTTCCGTCTCTCTTGCTCTCGTAGTTAAAATAGGTATACAGGAGGAACGTTCGTCTCTCTTGCTCTCGTAGAGACAGCTATCACAGCGCGACTGCCACGACACCAAGCGGCAATTTGGGTCACTGAAAGTTTGTCTTCAGAGCGCCCATAAGAAATGCGCCTCTATGTAAATATCTGAGCTCTTTGGTAATAGTATCCATCACTAAATAATTGCTATCAGCAAGCTACCGTGATATGCCGATGGCATTAATATGACAATGTGATGATAGGCAATGCATTTGATGAGCCAATTTAACTTAACATAATTGCAAGCACGTAAATAAATGGCATTATAACGTTTAATGAGTATGACATTAATCATCTAATTATGGCACTATACATCAATACTATCGGCCAGACTTATTTGTAGATCTTTTTGGTCTTTTTTTTATAGAATCACGCCTGTATCCCGATGTGGTAGACAGAGGTGGAACATTACACCCACATTTCGCCATGAATTTTTAGGTCCCACGTAGTAGTGGGCGAGCCTATTGCCGTTACCGGGTACATCACCAGACTCCGTGCTGCTGCTGAGAATTCGGAAAAGCCCAGTAACACTTTTGCTCGACCCGGGAATCGAACCCCGGGACCTTCGATCAGCAGTCGTATACGCTATCCACTGGACCACAGTGGCAGTCTTTTTCGTCTGTTGGATATAATATCACTAGGGGTTTTAGTGCCTCCATACGGTCCCCAGGAAACATACTTGATGAATTTCTGCTTCTTAAACCCAGTATTTTCGGCTGTCAGTCAGTCACTAACGCGTTGTTACATAAACAAATTAAAGAAGAGAATCAGACACAAGTGTCAATCCAATATCAAAGCTAGGGTCATAGACATTTATTACATTTGAATTTCAAACTATGCGCGTTTGCAGACGATATTTATATATTGTATTGATATAAGTTGCGTTCGCATTCAACTACATTTAACACTGTATTTTCAACATAATATCTGAAGCCCTTCTGCATCGTCAAACTATTGAAAACGGCTGAAATAAAACTTATACTAGACAAACATTGAGGTGATTCTGCGAAACTCTGCAATTGTTTTGCATTTCAATTGGAATAATTTAGTTTAACTTAACTCGAGTATAACTAAATTGGGTTATTGTTTAGTTTAGTTTAAGTGTTTGATGCTCTTTGTGATTTTGAAATGTCTTAGTTTATTTAATTTGTTGTAGTAGAGTTGGCAGGTAAGGTAGTAATATCCTAGTAGAGAAATAATTGGTCTGTCACGCAGAGGTTGTTCGGATCAAACTACGGAGCGCAGCTTTACTTTTTGAAGTTAATAAATGTGCGTATTTATTGTTAAGTATAGTTTATTATGAACGGTGAAAGAATACATCATGACGATACCAATATGTCTTCAATTCAATTTCAATTTTTTTTCAGGACATGTGAAGTCTGCTAATTCAAAATATACCAGTGTATTGGACTAATTAAGTTAAGAGGAGTTCAAAAGTAGCTCGAGATAGTTACTGTAATATTGCACATGGCACTGCGTCGCTATTTACTTCGTGTTTTGATTTTGAAAGAAACCTCGGTAGATATTTCAATAATCTTAAAGTTTTACTTTGATTGGATTCCGGTCGAACGGACGCATATAGAGCAAACGGACTATTTGTGTTCAAGTTGAAACAAAAATAAGATACAAATTTAAAAAGCAAACCTAACATACCTAAAACTTTGTGGTAAATAATAGTAACAGTAGATATATCATTACAACTGAGAAAAACGTTATGCTAACCGCAAACACTAGAATTATAATGGTCTTCAAAACGTATAAAGAAAAATAAATCATTAGTGCTCTATTATATTGTTAAAAAAGCTTGAAAATTGTTAAGTATAGGTTGTTTGGTTTATGTTTCTTTAATAATGATAGTTTTTATTTTTTAGTAGATAGCCTATTAATTTATCATGGAGTGAAAACCGCCTGCAATTGGGGAACATATGAGCCATTTTAATAATTATCTAATAGACGTATTGACAGTGTCAGCATTTCTTAATAAGCTTCCTCGTCCAGAAAAATTACGAAAGAAAACGGTACTTGTATACTTTTATCGGCCTAGTAATTACAAAGTCCTTCTCTAAATGTAAAAGATCTAGTAGTCCTTTGTTTTCTAAAGCACTAGTGATCTTAAAACTACTCGTATATTGTATGAAAGAAAACTGTTTGCTCCAAAAAACACCTAAAAGCAAGTTTTCCATATCGCAACATTACTTCTAAACTAAATATCTAAATCACATTGAATCAGGACACCACAAAAACTTAACAAAATTGGAGTTCTGATTACTATAGTATTATCAATTGTGGTAAACCACTCTCTCACACTTGAGTAAATACTAAATACATTCGCTAACTCACCTGCATTCTCCTTATAACTGCTGTCGACAAACTTCAGAGCATCAGCCAGATTCTGCGTCACGCGGTCCTTCTCAATTAAATTAGGTAACTTCACATGAAGCTCATGTCCTTCCAAGAACTTCGCCATGCGGGTCAGAGGAGAATTATCACCAAAAGACCTTCCTTCATCTTCTAGAGAGTTCGAAGGAATCTTCACGAGTCTTACACCATCAGCCAAGTCAATATCACCATCAAGTAACGAACCTAAGGCCACACCACAAAGAGTGATAAGCACAGCTAGCTTCCGAAACATTTTGGATGGTGACGTATCGCGCAATAAACCAGAAAGGGAGCGTTGGAGGTTTATATAGTAGCTTTCAAAAAATAAGTAAATAGGCGAACGATTTCTTTGACGCTGTCGCTCGGAGTGGTAAAAAAGTGTGGCGGATTCTGCAATCTGCGACGGAGAGTGTGGTCGGTGAGTTTGTTTGTACGTAAATTATAGTTTCAATTTTGATATTATTGTCGGTAGTTTTATAATTTATTTAGGTTATTGGTATTTGGTAAGCCTATAAGTATAGGCGGAGACGAAATATAGACGTAAATTAATAGAAGGTAAAGAACACTTTTTATTTAAGTTGTTTATAACTAAACTTTTACTAAAACATAGTGACATAGGTCAACCATCCATGGGTTAGTAAGTAATAATGATAGTCCCAAATTATAAGACCTTTTGTCTTATTACTACTTTATTTCCTAGAATTATTTTTTTTTTGCGACCTCTTTAATCGAAAATAGCTGTAAAAATTTAATTTCACAAGCATTTACTTCTCTCTTCTTCTTTTGCGTATTCATATTTATAATTGTGCATATGTTTAGATAAGTATAATTGTTTTATAGTTGTGTATGATAGCATATTTTGATTACTATCACCCAAACATACATCTAAAGCCCCAGGCGAAAGCAATTACAAAATAAAGACGAACGAATCCGTAGCATTCACCTAGTCTGCCACTCACTTGCACAGTCTGTTTACTTTTTTAATGCCTCCATTACTTTGTGTTTCGTTCTGTTAAATTGTTACAGCTCGTGTTCAGACACCTACATCTTACGTGACATTTTGACATTGATCTTATGTTAGACATCATTTTGTGTTTGTACCACTGAAGTTAGTGGCGTGAATTTATTTTGGAGGATGGTGGAACTAAGTATTGAATCAATGGGTGTGAAAGATATGTTGAATTATATTAAAATAATTTATACGTATTCGAGAACATTGTGGAGAACTCTTGAATATAGAGGTTTCCTGGCAATGTTTTCCTTTGACGTTCAGCATATGATTATTCTGAACAAAATCCGCGCATAACTTTGAAAAGTTGAAATTGGTGATTCAACTCGAGACTTTCGCCAGTAGGCGCTAATTTTGTTCTTATGGCCACTTGGTTATCACTGTACTATAATATATCTTCTACGTCCACTGCCTGATATTGGTCTCCCCCAATACAATCCAAGATTGTGCCTTAAACAATATAAGGAAATATTAAGACAAGAGAGATACCTACTGTTTTAGGCTATTGCTTAAAATAGTATCTCCCTTGTCTTAATATTTCCCACTCCCTTTGTATGGTTACCATGGCTGAAACCATTATTTTATTTATGGACTCACGCCTGTATCCCCGAAGGGGTAGGCAGAGTTGTTATATTACACCCACATTTCGCCATGAATTTTTAGGTCCCACGTAATAGGGGGCGAGCCTATTGGCGTACCGGGCACATTACCAGACTCCGTGCTGCTACTGAGAATTTCCTAACGGAAAAACCCATTAACACTTTGCGCGGCCCGGGAATCGAACCCGAGACCTCCCAATCCCACGCGCACATTTATGCCGCGAGACTAACGAGGCTGTCCATGAAACCATTCTATATAATCTTATATTATTATATAATCTTAACATATAAAATCCTTGCGTTACTGACTGACTGACTGACAGACACGCTACAGCCGAAACTATTGGGCGCAGGAGGCTGAAATTTGGCATGTATGTTTCTTGGGGACCGTAGGGGTGCACTGAGAAGGGATTTAGTCCTCTAGTGTTTCATAAAATCCCTTAAACCTTTCGACTTAAAAGGTCTTGCAAGGGACATTTCATTAACAAAATTGGTAATTACTTTTCAACGGCTTAGTCGAATAAAGGACACATAAAAGATAACGGGCTTAGATCTGTATCGCATTTTTAACGGTGCTTGTATCACATCACCATAAAATGTTAGTACCTAGCATGATTGTTTACAATATCGAAATACATGAGAATATACATATAAATATACTTACCATCGTAAGCGATTAATTCGTTAAAACTTTTTACTCTGACTCATATGAAATCTCTGCAATCTAGCCTAATCTGAAGTAATAAAAATCTATACCTAATTGGTAGGTATTTTGGGTTTTCCTAAAGAACGAATAAACCAAATGAAATGATTAGTTTTAAAAACGTTAAGAACCCCGATTAATCGAACAATTTATTAAAATAAAAAAATAAAACTGATCGTATTCAATAGGGCCAACAAAGTAGGAATCTCACATTTAAGTAAACTTCTAAAACTGCTAGAAACTTACAATGCACGCAAACGAAACCTTAAAATTTTACTAGTATTATAAAACAGAGATATTATCAAAAGTTTATGTAAATATTATGAGAATAACACTTGTAAGAGACAAGACATTGAAACCGCTGACGAAAATAAAACAATACTTTACAGTAATGGACATAGATGTAAAGATACTGGACGTGGCAGTTGAACTACGATAATAATAAGCGACACGTGTCGGGACAAACGAACTTAGATAACTGTCCGTATGATGACGGATTAAGAATACGGATTGTCACCACCCCATATCATCCCATTGGTGTCGTAAGAGCCGACAGAGGGTGCATATTATGCAGAGAACAGCACTTTAAGGGAAGGAAAACTTGATACAAACCCTATACCAACCAGTTTGGCCAGCGTGGTATATTAGGCCAATTCCTTTCAAAGGAGAGGCCTAGTCCAGCAGTGGACTGTTAAAGGCTGATGATGATGATACTTTTTATTGCCAATTTTAATTTATGACGTTTACGATTGCTTTGCTTTAGAAATTATTTCTACATCAGTTTAGGTAAGTATATGCAAATATAACTTATATTTCTAAAATTGAGTTGAGATCTCTCAGGGTGCCTGTAGCTGTACCCGCATTTTATTTCTTATTTAGCTGTTTCTTGCAGATCCCATGAGAATTTTGGAAAATTCCTACGGTGAATTTTTTTTTAAGTAAAATTTAATAATGTGTAATTGTTAGTTCACTTCTACGGTACCCATGGAACATGCACGTCAAACTTCTGATTCTTACGCCTGCTAGTTTTGGTTATGGCTAGTCTGTCAGTCAGTCAGTATCGTTAGAAATTTATATTTATAGTCTTAGTGCATTGGGCCACATGTGACAACCTAAGTTACTTATTAAACTAGACTTACAAACCACCACAAGTCTACAACTAATTACATATGTGTATGTATAATGATGTCACCGCATAGGTTCAACTGATTGCCTGACGTCATTTGAAAGGTTGAAGCAAAATGTATGTTCAATAGTCTCTTCTAGTCTCTCTTCAATGTCATTCGCAGATAGTGAAATAACATTTTATTGAACGATTTTCGCCGTTGGCGTTTTGAGTTTTCGTCTATTTGTAAAGGTGGTGAGAGTGGGTACTTCTGATAAAGGGCTCCGAGAAACGGCGGCCCAGCGAAGTTATATTATTATCTTTCTAAGTGTTAATGGTGTATCACAAAAAATACTAATCGTAGAACCCATCAGACTGTATTTGGTTGCGCTTGCTTTCTCATATTAAATGTTCTATGTTACGACTGCCTGGCCAGGAAGCGATAGTCTAGTGGAGATACCACCTGCTATGCGAAGGGCATTGGGTTCAAAGCCACGGCACGCACCACTGACTTTTCGCAGACGTGCGTATTAAATTGTTAATTAACGCTTGCCCCGTACCTTAGAGAGCACGTAGAGCCGTGTTGCGCGACGTTCTAAGAGTCACACAAATCTTGGACGGTCGTTTTGCGGAGAAGGCACCCTTGAATATACCTACTATGTTTGCGGACGCCGGAAGATATTGCTCTGCGGAAAACCTAAACTGTTTAGAATAGTGCTCGTGCTAGTGAGATTAAAGCTCGTGCTAGTGGGTTCTTATAGGTCTAGTAGTTAATAACCTTAATTATTATTATTACCCGACTACAGCGAAGCCAAAAGGAAGGGTAACGTTTTTGGCAGTCTATGTATGTATGTTTGTATGTTCCACCGTAGTGCCTAAACTACTGAACAGATTTTTCTTGCTTTCTAAAAATGTGACAATGTAAATTTTGCACAGTTAGTTTACATACCCCATCGGGATACGCAAAAGAATGAAATAAAAGAAATAATTTTATAAATACTCCTTTTTTACGTAGTCAGGTTATAGTTTTTTAACTTATTTCTTTTATTCTATAAAAATAATGACATCTAGCTTCCCATGTTAGGTTCTTTGTAAACTTGAAGACGAAAATAAAAGCCGAAGCAGATGGCAGGAATTACTGAAGTCTGGTGCCTGCTTTATTTCTAGTCATCATACATAATTTCACAAATCCACTACTGGACACAGCCCTCTCCTATTTGAAGTATTGTAAATAAGGTTTGATGTCTAATTTCGTCTCTCCCAAAGATACTGCATGCTTCGTATATTTTCTTTAGTCATCTTTTACGAAATGCGAAATGCTATGGTATGGTAACACTTAGTATTCTATATCCGTGACCAATTGGAGACATTTTTACAGGTATTCATTCTTAAAACTCTACATAAACTCTCATAGCTTAACTGTGGCTAGCATATCAAGATATTTTTTCGTTCTTGGCTTGAATTTTAAATTCAGTTTGCAACCAACAGCAGTAAGAAAAGCATTAACTTGCTGCTTATCGCCATTTTTAATGACCACAATCGGACAAAAATTGTATGATAGCAGTTTTTTAAGAATCATCTATAAAAAGCAATAATGCTTGGCACGCGTCGTGCTTGTGAAGAAAAAGCAATATGTCGCTTTCAATTGAACGTCGATAATGTGAAAGTAAATGTGTAAAACAAAACATTACAACAGAGACAAGTAACAATTTTATATGCGCTCAAAGAATCAGCATTGCCATCCAGCGTGGCAATGCTGCTAGCCTTCTGGGTACGTTACCTGATGACATTGATGCATTCTACGACACCTGCACTGTGTTAATATTTTCACTTGTTAATTGCTTTTTTTGGTTTATGTACATACTCTAGTATTAAGTAGTACTTAGTACATTAGGTTTATTTTCTCATAAAAACTTAATTAGGAAATAAATTGTTAAAAGAAGGCTCGCCGTGTGGTTGACGGCATACAATACAAGTGTCACCATCCCCTATCTTCCCGTGGGTGTCGTAAGAGGCAACAAAGGGATAATACGATGCAAATTCCGTCTTTGCACGTAGAGACGGCAAACTCGACATCGAACCCTTTACCAACCCGTCTGGCCAGCGTGCTATAGTAGGCCAAGCCCTCCTAATTAGCTCACATTACTATTGTGACGCAAATTACGAGAGGCCTATGTCCAGCAGTGGACGTGAGTAGGGAGTGAAAGGCTGCAATGATGAAATTGTTAAATATTGTTAATGTTGTAAAAGATAAAAAGTATATATTAAATTATTTGTTATTGATAGGTCTCATAAGGTGCGTCAACGATCTTGTTGGTATCGCGGGAAGCGGATGGTTGTAAAGACTGACAAAGATGATATATAAGACAACTGTGAATGGGGCAGGATGAAGCGGAAGACCAAGGCGAACGTTCTCTGACCAGATTGGAGACATCCTAAAAAAGCTCTGGTCAGAAGTATCCTAAACAGGAGAGCATGCATGAGAAACTTGATGGGAGTGAATGAAGCAAGAGGGATATGTCAGGATCGTTGCAAATGGCGTTCCGTAGTCTTTGCCTACCCCTTCGGGAAACAGGCGTGAGTCTATGTATGAATGTGTATGGATTGTAATAAATTTTATTGTGATAACGACAATTTATCTATACTAATATTATAAAGCTGAAGAGTTAATCTGGTTGATTTAATAATAATAAACTCTCTTAGAGACTTCTGGTTCGATTTTAATCAATCTTTTGAATAAAAAAAACTTGAACACTTAAAACTGAAAAGCACGTAAAGCGTAAACAATTCTTCTACGAATTTGAATTGAAATAAAATAACTCCAGCAAGTGAGGTATTATTTGATATCAAACATCAGCTTTTGTTTGCCGTTGAAAAATATTGTCTTTGCAAATTTGTAAAACAATATTTTATTTATACTATAAGTAAATAATATTTATCCCCTCAAGATTTAAACAGAGTGCGGCCTGAATAAAGAGTAAATTGAATTACGTATTTGAAAACATTTTATAGCATTTATCAGTAGCAAGCTAGCTGATATTCTGTCAAATCTGGTGAGCTAGTTAGCGGACTCCGGGCTTCGAAGCGTATAAGCAAAGAGCTCAGATATTTACATAGAGGCGCATTTCATATGAGCGCTTTGAAGACAAACTTTCTGCGACTCAAATTTCCGCTTGGCGGCGTGACAGTCGCGCTGTGACAGCTGTCTCTACAAGAGCAAGAGAGACGAACGTCCCTCCAGTGTATCCTAACTACGAGAGCAAGAGTGACGGAGAACGACGCCAGCGCCGCCAACCGCGCCAACTACGAACTAAACTGGAGACAGTCTCCACTTGGAATCGGCACACGAATACCTTAAGAACTGCGCTTCTATGTAAATCTGTATTAAATGGTATAACTCTTGTGTGCAATCGGGATAACGCTAGGATGATGACGATGTTGATCAGTAAGAAACTAGCCTTTAGTTAAAAACATTAATACATCCAGTATTAATGTTTTTGCATGTTTTAAATTAATGACTGCCTCGTTGGTCTCGCGGCATAAATGTGCACGTGGGATTGGGAGGTCTCGGGTTCTATTCCGGGGTCGGACAAACTGTTATTGGGTTTTTCCGTTAGGAAATTCTCAGTAGCAGCATGGAGTCTGGTAATGTGTTTGGTACGGCTATAGGCTCGCCCCCTATTAAGTGGGACCTAACAATTTTTGGCGAAATGTGGGTGTAATATTACACCTCTGCCTACTCCTTCGGGGAAACAGCGTAAGTCTATAAACAAAAATAATGTTTTTTTATTGTTTCACGCAAAATGTATCGAACGGATTTTGATGGTTCTGGCAGTATATAACTGCAGTTTTATGCTTTCTGGGGGCCTAGCGAAATTGCATTCTAATAATACTTTTGCTAACGCTTGGTTGCCATGGCAACACAAGGAATGCCTTCTTCGTTGACGACGTGATATATCGAAAGCATATGTCAGTTCCATACAATTTTGCATTTGCGATTAGCGACATCGTCGACTGCCGTTTGGCTACAGGCCCTGTATCGATAACCGACCATACAGGGTTAAAAATATTAAACTAAACATTATATTCTGTTAAACCAATAAACAGACCCCTGGTTTTACGACGAAAACTCTTGAATGCAACCGAGATAGCGCTAGGACGATTTTGTTGACTCTTTAACAGTTGATGGTGACTGCACGGTTGGCGTAGTGGTTTCAGCGGTAGCCTCGCCGTTTAACACTGCGCTGTGTGTTGTGGCTTCGATCCCCACACGAGACAACACTTTGTGTGAACCATAACTTGTTGTTTTGAGTCGTGGTGCAATTTGTGTCCGATAGTTATATGTTTGTAAAGTCCAATAGCATTGCAGGCGTAGTCATGCCAAGGATCGGTCCCGTAACTTCGGCATAGTGTATATAAGAGACTTTAGAAATATTCAAACAATGGAGTAAAGGTCATCTAGGCACAAAGGCCATACTTTGCTCATACTCACTACACTGCCGCAATGTTAAACGTTAAGACCATTGCTTAAGCCAATATACGCCATCCATGCAGACAACAGTTTAACGTTGCAAAATATCATTAACTATACGTCCTGCCACTTGGTATGGTATGGTAACTGGCAGGTGGACTCTGTATTGAATACAATACAAAGTTTGATTAGATTTATATAGGTTCTATATTATTATATATATATATATTTTTTTTTGGTTATATATATTTATTTAGTTAATATTTAAAACTTTATATATTTTATTTTATATTTAATTTTATTATGGATTGTAACAGTGATAGTGACGACTTTTTTTCTGCAAATAGTGACGATGGCAGTTACGTTAGTGTTCCTTCATTAGCAGATAACCTCCAATCTGTATTTTCTGATGTTCCAAGAAACTTTAATGTGGTGCATATCAATGCACAGAGTATTCCCGCTCATTTCCCCGATATGCTGGCAAACTTAGACTGTAAGAACTTACACGCTATTCTTGTGTCTGAATCATGGCTTAAGCCATGCCTTCCTTCGACTTCCTACTCTCTGCCCGGCTTCCAACTAATCAGAAATGACCGCACTGGATGTGATGGCGGCGGTGTAGCAATTTATCTTCGATCCTTTTTTGCCTGTAATGTGGTAAACGTGTCTTCACAACCGCCTTCACCCAATGCTGGTGAACATCTGTTTCTGGAAGTCGAGCTACATCATACTAAAATCCTTCTTGGTGTTTACTACTGTCCCTCCTTACGTATTGACTTTTTTTCCTCCTTTGAGAATCTCTTACTTAATCTTTCTCCTTCTTACAGTCAAACTATCATTATGGGTGACTTTAACACTTGTCTTCTTAAGAATGACTCACGTTCTTCATCTCTTAATTCTATTTCAGTCTCTTGCAATCTTAATATTCTACCTCTTAATGCCACCCATCACTTTCCCAATTCTACTCCCTCACTTCTAGACCTCATTTTTGTTTCCTCGCTTAACCACGTCGCTAAGCACGGCCAATTCTGTGCCGACGAATTCTCTTATCATGATCTAATCTTTCTCTCTTAAAAAATTCGTCCTCCTAAGGCAAAGCCAAGAATACTTCTGCAACGCAATTTTAGTGGTATTGATACTGAACGACTTTGTGATGACGCTAAGGCAATCGACTGGAGGCGGCTATTAACAGCAGAAACCATTGACGATAAGGTTGACATATTTGAAAAGCAGATTACTGATCTCTATAATTATCATGCTCCCTTACGGTCAATTAAATTAAAACATCGTCCAGCGCCCTGGCTTACCAATGAAATAAGGGTACTTATTCATAGGAAAGCAGTGGCAAAATCAAAGTACCAGTCTAAACCGACAGATTCAAATAAGGAAAAATATTTAAAAGCGCGAAATCACTGTAATAGGGTGTGTAGGGATGCTCAACGCCAGCACATTCATAACTCCGTACAAAACGGTGATCCAGCTAAAGTATGGAAATTCCTCAAATCACTTGGGGTTGGAAAGCAAAGACAAACGAATGCTCCTAATAAAATTGATATCAATATGCTTAACCAGCACTTCTCCGCTTCGTCTAATTATGATAGGACAACAAAAATTAACACTTTAAATTATCTTTCATCGCTTCCAACTCCTGATTATACTCCATTTGTTTTTAGTCAATTTACTGAATGTGATGTTAAGAAGAGCATCCTATCAATAGCATCCAATGCAGTTGGAAGTGACGGTATCACCCGTAATATGATCCTTCCCATCCTTGGTGAAATCCTTTCAATCATTTGTCACATCCTTAATTATTCCATCTCCAATGGTGTTTTTCCAACTGCTTGGAAAAATGCTCAAGTCATCCCTTTACCAAAAAAGCCTAATCCTGAATCCTTCTCTGAATTTCGTCCCATATCCATACTACCTTTCCTTTCCAAAGTCCTCGAACGCCTTATCCATAACCAACTGAATGCTTTCCTATCTAGAAATAATATCCTGAATCCCTTTCAATCTGGCTTCCGACCTGGACATAGTACCTGTACCACCCTTGTCAATATTACGGATGATATCAGGAGAGGCATGGAGGATGGCAATCTCACAGTGCTCTGTTTACTAGACTTTAGTAACGCTTTCAACACTGTAGACTTTGACGTTCTCCTTGCCAGGTTATGCTCTCTTAACATATCTCCATCGGTGATTGACTGGTTTCGTAGTTACCTGTTTGGTCGCCGTCAAAGAGTCCGTCTGGATGACACCTATTCCACCTGGTGTGATATCTCTGCCGGCGTACCACAGGGCGGCGTTTTATCTCCTTTGCTTTTCACAGTTTTTATTAATACTATCTCCAACCATATTTCTTCTTCCTACCACCTCTATGCTGATGATATGCAAATTTATTATCATACTAAGCCTGAAAACTTACCACATGGTATTACAATTATTAATAACGATCTGGATCGAATAAGTGATTGGACAAATAGGTTTGGACTAAGGGTTAATCCTACCAAGACCCAGGTTATTGTGGTTGGTAGTTCTAGATATATTTCTAAGATCGACTGGTCAACGCTTCCCCTCGTATCTTTTGATGGTGTTCCGATTCCTTTTAGTGAAAAAGTGAAGAACTTGGGGATCTACATTGACAGAACACTTTCTTGGACATTCCAACTACAAAGCACTAGTCGACAACTTTTTGCTGCTGCCGCATCATTGAGAAGGTTACGCAACTTTCTCCCAATTGCCACTAAAATAGCGCTTGCGCAATCTATCCTTCTTCCCATTCTTGACTATGCCGATGCCAGCTATCTAGATCTCAATGAGGACCAGCTGGAAAAACTTGAGCGACTCCAAAACTTCTGTATACGGTTCATATTTGGTTTACGTAAATATGACCACGTCTCTGAATTTCGAAACAAGCTCAAATGGCTGCCAATCCGCTTTCGCCGGAATACTCACATTCTCTGTCTCCTATATAATGTACTATTTAATCCGTCTTATCCCCTATATCTCAAGGAAAGATTTGTATTCTTGCATGACACACATTCGAAGTGCTTGAGATCATCAGAAAATCTTAAGTTGAAAAATCCTGTGCACTCTACTGTGTTCTTCGACAAATCCTTTACAGTGCTAGCGGCAAGACTATGGAACTCACTACCAGAAGATATTAGACGATCAAAAACACTGCCAATATTTAAAAAGCTCGTAAAAGAACATTACTTGTCACTGTAATAACAACCAATCCTGTTACATGTATGTAAAATTTACATAATGTATGTATATATGTATAATATATATATATATATATATATATATATTTATTTATTTATGTACTTGTTATAATATATGTTTTATGTATATATTATTTATGTATGTATGTAATTACCTATATCTAAATATTGTTTATATTAATTTAGTTTAGTTAGGTTAATTTTAGATTTAAGTAGCTAGTCTTAGTCTTAGTATTGTACGCCCGCATACTACCTGTCCATTTAGACGATACTGTCCGTCCATGGTTGTCTGGTAGAAATCGCATTATGCGATAAGACCGCCCTTGTACTACCATTAGTATATAAGAAATTAACTGTACTTGTTCTGTAATTACTGGTGTACAATAAAGAATTAAATAATAATAATAATAATATTGTCTCACCAGTCTATTGAAATCCAAGAAGGCAATGACACCAGAAGACATCTGACACTGAGGGCACATTCTGCGCATACAATAACACCAGAGGTAGTCGGTAGCTTGAAATAACATCTACATTCCATTCAAAGATAAATGCAATCTAGTCTACCCTGACCACGGTTCCTGTAAAGCAGCCGAAAAGTCAGCTTATAATAAAGTTTCTAAATCACTAGGTTTGAATGTGATGTCATAGAATCCGTAAATTGTACTTTAATTTCAATGGGTAACATTCGCATACACGCAAGAAAATATAGTTATTGTGTAGATCCTAGCCCTGAGACAAATAATCTCATCTGCAAAACAATTCACAAAACTCAGTGCACCAGCAATTACGGCGCAAAGAATGGACTGTGCCTTGAAACATTGAAACGGATACAGTTCATTTATAATATTTATTTTTTCATTTAATAAATAAACAGTATTATTCATTTACAACTGCATTTATTTCAACAGATCCCGAGAATTTTTGATTTATAATGTGAAAATAAAATACAACCAGGCAACAGCTGTACATTTTTTATTGTTATAAATAAGTGAGTGGTCACAAAAGCCTGCAGGCTATTCATATAAATCATACGAAACGATAATATCGAATGACATTCGATAAATATATTATTTTATTACTGTGGTAATACCACGTATTAATAAAGTGTATTTTTCTTGATTCATTACTGCGGTTGGCAGCTGAGTCTGTATCAAATCAAGTCGTTTTGGTCTCTATGATAAGCTTTGGGCTAATAGATTAGATCTAGTGGTCTTTAAGCCAAATCTCCTATTTTGAATGAAAATATGCGATTATATTTAGAATTCACTTACAATTGGTATTCTGCTAACTTAATGTCACTATCGTTTAATTTGACATAAATACCTGGCGAAATGTGGGTGTAATATTACACCTCTGCCTACCCCTTCGGGGATACAGGCGTGAGTCTATAAAAAAATAAAAAAATTAGGGGTTACAGTATGAAATTGCCGATTTGTACTGAAAATCAAAATTGTTTATTTTTAATTTTTAACATATTTATTTAATCCAAATAGTTACCATTATTATCTTTACATTTCTGCCCTCTAATAGGAAGGTCATTTATGCCTTTGCGATAGAACTCTGAGAATCTAGACTGCACAAACTGTCTGAAAGCATTTTGTACTGCCTCCTGGGAAGAAAACTTCTTGTCGTCATGCTCACTAAAATGTCATTTCTTGTGGTGGCGTCGTGTGTCGGGTCATCCCTGTCCCTCTAATATGGCAAGAGGGATGATGGCTGGCACATGCGTCATACTCGTGAACGGGTACTTGCAATGACTGGTCGATGACGGTCTTACGGGCTGGTATTAAATTTTAATATTTAAATGCCTCATTTTCATCATGGTTCTGATCACTTTCGCGGATTGTCTGCTTTATTAGATATATATAATGGAAGTGAATGAAGCAAGAGAGGTATGTCAGGGTCGTTGCAAATGGCGTTCCGTAGTCTCTGCCTACCCCTCCGGGAAACAGGTGTGACTCTATGTATGTATGTATAATGTAAGTGGATGCTCCTGTTTCACCATGTTTAATCTGAAGAGGCTAACTAAACGAACATCAAAATTAAGTATTACGCTTGAGTATTATTATTTACAGTACCTAAATATATACAAGTGATATAGAAGGTGTAACAGTTGCAGCATCTTACAAAATGTAAATTATGTGGTTTAGCATGAGACGGAGGATCTCAGGTAGGATGTCGGGATTCGAGAGAAACACTGCTAGGCTGAACAGGTTCTTTATTATGTCTCACTACCGCTTACATACAGTATGACCGAACTAGGTAAGCACTGGCCTGAGGGCTGGAGCGTAGACTCCTGCTGCTCTCCGACGCTCGCAGGGTAGCTGCTCGTAGGGTCGCCGATGAGCTGGCCAAGGTGCGCTGCGCAGGCAGCTCTGTGGTCGAGGTTCAGGCTGAGCGGGGTCTCAAGCGGTGCAGCCGATGTGGGCCGAGCGGTCAGGCTCAGGCGTCCGTGGCCTGGCTGTAGGAGCTCGTAGGCAGGAACGGAGGCTTGGGTGGCAGCTGGCTAGTAGCGGCACGGTGCCAGCAGCTCGTGGCTTTTAGCCCGTAGAGAGAAGAGCAGGTGCAGTGAGCCCGTAGGAAGGACTGGAAACAGCATAGAGAATACACAACAACCGGTCAAGAACAGGCGGTCCCTAGATCGGCTGTTATGCTTAGGAGACACAGATACTACAGACAGAACGTATAGGCACACAGACAACTAGAATATGCTTACCCCCAGCGGGACAGTAGAAAGAGAAGTAGGATTGTAGTTGTAGTTACTACAACCATCAGCGAGACGGTGTGTAGGGCAAGTGATCGACTTAGATCGCGCACCCATCTTATATAATATAGGCCTATGACTCACAACTGCCTTTGGCTAGTGAACATGACCATATTTGGTAATATTGCGAACGGCTAAGCTGGCGTTAAGCGCCTGCGAGATATTATAACGCAATACGTGTAGTATTACGTTACAAGCATATACACCTGGCGATGAATGGCCTTTCTCATGGTTCTACGCCCTTGCTTTGCGAACGTGGCAGTAAATGTAAATATAGAATCTTTAAGTAATTATTTTATAAATTTATTATTTTGACGTTCATAAGGGTCACATTGTGACCCAAATGAATAAAGGATTTTGACTTTGACTTTGTCACGTAGATAATTGTCCAAATCACAAAAAAAATGGTAGTAATAGTAGTAGTTGGAGTAAGATCTGGCGAATACGGAGGATGACGTATGGTTTCTAACTGCAGTCCCTAAAAGGTCAAAACGGTTTCTCGTTGTGTATGAGGTCTCGCGTTGTCATGGAGCAATAATGGTGAAGATCGATTCATGAGTCGGGGCTGTTTTACTGCTACTTTTACCAACATTGTTCTGAGTTCGGTGAAATAGACATCTGCCGTTATTGCTTGACCAGATCGGAGAAAACTTTAGTGAATAACACCATGCTGAGACCACCAAACAGTTACCATTACCTTTTCATTCGTAAGATTTGCTTTAGGACACTGTTGTGGCGTTTGACCTGGGGTCATCCATTGCATTTTTCTTTTTGTTAAGTATCATAAAGAATCCACTTTTTATCACATGTCACAATTCGATCCAATATTCCTTAATTTCTGTACCGATTCATCAAGGCAACACAAGTTTCAACATGCGTTTCTTTCTGCAGAACAGTCAAATCATGAAGCACCCATTTTTCATATCTTTTGTTTTCTTGATTTGACGCAAATGAGTCAATATTGTGGGTAAGGTAACGTTAAACCATGCCGCTAATTCCTGGGTAGTTTGACCAGGATCGGCTTTCACCATCTCTGTTAATTCATCGTTGTTCACCTGTGTGGGCGGTCTTCCTTGTGGCTCGTTCTTCAAGTTGAAGTTTCCATCGCGAAATGGTATAAACCAAAATCGCATGGTGCGTTCATTAGCAGACCCCTCTCCAAACGCAACATTGATATTGCGGGCTGTTTCTGCCGCGTTACTTCCGCGTCGGAACTATTAAAAAATCACTCGAATTTTCACAGTATCCATCTTTCTTGTCTAAGTTGAATAACAAAAACAATCGAAAGTCGATATGTTTCACATTTTTAAAATAAGAACATCCTAAAACCCGTGTGATAAAAGTTTCATTCAAAAACCTCAAACCATGAAGATTCTATGTCAATTCAAAGTAGCTATTACAATAAAACGGCAATTTCATACTTTAACCCCTATTATTTCCATGTTGACACATAGTTTGACACGATCATTTAAATATTAGTTAATTTAGGAGAAAATTATGACATAAGATGTTTAAAATATTCTGTGAGTATTTCTTAGATATTAAAATATTCTTTCAGCTGTAAAATAAATATTAAAACACGTTAAAAAAGTAATATAATAATTATTTTACGGAGTTTAAGCACAAAGTTGCTAGTTAAATTGTTTTTAATTTAAACTTGAACCGAAACCTTGTTAAAGCCCAAGTAAATTATAAGTTTATGATAAACTTATTTAAAAATAACCAAACAATTACATGGTTCAGAAGTTACTTGAAGAAAATCTATTTTAAATTGTTAACTGAAAAGAAAATTGCCCGTCAAAGTCAGGATGTTCAGATTATACTTTACTTCTTAAAAGTAGTAGCGGCCAAATTGTTTATATATTTTTAAAACATTATTTCATTCTGTTTTAATTTTTTTTTCTTTCAATTTTTCGCGGCTTGTTAACTTACTTAAAATATAATAAAATTATGTAGCACCATTATCCCTGTGAGAGCCTGGATTCCACTTTCTAATCTAACTGGATATGACTGAATGTTAGCTTTTCCACAGAGCGACTGCCTTTATGATCTCCGCAACCCAAAGGTATAGCCATATTCCATGGTTCAGACTAGTGTCAGTTTATTTATAGGAACTGACTCCTTCTAACGAGTGTTAAAGATCTCCATGACAGCCGGGGCTGACGGCGTAAAGTGCTATTCTGCTCTTAGAGGCACAAAGCAAGCTAATTTACAATTCAATACGCACATAGCTCCGAAAAGTCATTGGTGCGCGACGTGGATTTGAACCCGATACCCTCTGCATGATAGTCTGTTGGTATCTCCACTAGGCTATCATGCTAAACGTGGCGTCATATTTAAACGGTATCCACCTTTACTCCTTTACATTTTATTATGTCTATAAGTCTTGAAAGTTTGAAGCATTAATTTCAATATTCGATGAGATGGCACTAACTTCTTCTCTCTTTTGCTAAGTAAGCATTTCTAAATATGATTATTCAGTAACAAATAGCTTAAATATAAACGAAATTCAAGCTAAATTATAACAAAGATACAAATCAAATTTCAAATATGTTCAACAATTTCCACTGTTTAAATATCTTAACTAACATAACTCAAACAATTTGCTCCACAGAAATTCATTTCTGTGATTTGCTCACTATCGTAATTCGTGGCAAGCAGTAAATTATTCTCTAGGAGCAATTGTTAATTTATTGCGAATACAAATTTCTAGAATCTTTAAAGTTATATCCATTAACTAGATGAAGCCGCAGTTTCATCCGCGTTATTTAAGGTAACTGCTCCGCACTAAGGCAAGTGTGAATGGGACAGTGTGTGACATGTCCGTGTGGTGACGGATTAAGAATACGGAATGTCACCACCCCATATCATCCCATGGGTGTCGTAAGAGCTGACAGAGGGAGCATATTATGCAGAGAACAGCACTGTAAGAGAAGGAAAACTTGATACAAACCCTTTACCAACCCGTTTGGCCAGCGTGGTATAGTAGGCCAATTCTTCCTTTCAAAGGAGAGGCCTAGTCCAGCAGTGGACTGTTAAAGGCTGACGATGATGAAGAATGGGACAGGAGGCAGAGGAAGCCCTAGATGGACGTTCTCTGACCAGATTGGAAACATCCTTAAAAGGACAGGTTAGAAGTACCCTTAACCGAAGAGCATGCATGAGAAATTTGATGGGAGTGAATGAAACAAGAGAGATATTATTATGTCAGGACCGTTGCAAATGGCGTTCCGTAGTCTTTGCCTACCCCTCCGGGAAAAAGGCGTCTATGTACCTATGTATGCATGTATGTGTGCATGTATGTATGCTCAGCACTCGTTGCTTATAGTGTGATTCTGTAATGTGTGATTATGTAGCCTTCCTCAATAAATGGGCTATCAATTACAACAATAATTAACGACAAACCTGAGATAAGCGCTTTCAAAAAAAAATTCTTCAAATTATATTTGTATAGATAGAAATCTCTATTATTTCACGAAGTGTACAAAAATCTCACTCAAATATTCAATAATTATGAAGAAAGTGTCCAACGTTTGAGACAATTTTCGCATTTGTCGAACAATTGAGCAGTCACGGTTAGAAAATGAAGTCTTTCAGCCATGACGCGAATAACGCACAGATTATGTGCTAAATCACTTTCGTTATGATCTATTGTGGATGGAAGTAATAAAATAATAGTAGTTCTAAGTTCTCCGTCATCTGCCGTACTCACCAGACCTTGCGCTTACAGTCTTGTACTTTTTCCAGAATTTGGATAACTTCTTGGCGGAAAAAATTCAATACCCAGTACAAAATGCCTTTGAAGAATTTGTTGCCTCCCGTCCAGCTGATTTCTTCAAGAAGGGCATTAATAAGCTACCAATGCGTTGGCAAAGATGCATTGATTGCATGGGTGATTGCTTTTATTAATAGAAGTAAAAAATATAGAAAAAATACGCTTAATTGTTTATTTAATGAAAAACGGCAATTTCATAGGTAAAGACCTATTATTTAAGCAGATGATTATCATTATTTTACTTCTATTTGTTATGAGATGGCATGGTGGCAAAAGTAAAAAGTAGATTGATTGTGTACCATCGGTTACTTAATTTTGATTGTGTTAATTTTGGATGTTATTTGTTGAAAACTTTGATCCTTCAATTTTAATGTATTAAGCCAGGCATTTCATCGAACGAATGCATCAAAATATAATAATCATAATAATAATAATAGCAGGCAGTAGAAGACTTGCAGATGCAAAGTATGAACGCAAAGTGCGAGACCCATTTTTTTTTTAAACCAACCCGTGTTCCTCATGTACCCGTGTGTTAGAGGGTCAGGTATCGCCGAAGCATTCCTCGCTACCCCCCGACGGGTATTGGCCCGCCAGATGGTCAAGCGGGCCCCGAACAAAACCCCCTTGGCGGTGGATGAAGGTGTTGGGCTCCGCCGCCAAAACACCCAGCGGTCGCAGAAGATAGGGAGGACGGCAACGCAACACCGCATCTCCTCTTCCTCTGCGGCCCCACTGCGACGCAACGATGGTGCGCCCCCATTTGGTTGCAGGAGATAGGGCGCGCGGCAACGCAACACCGACACGCCTCTCCTCCCGCGACCGCGCCCGACTGCGAGGGACAGAAGAACTGTCCCTCGCACCCGCACCATTGGACGCATCCTGCGCAGGCCTCCGTCAAGCCCACGCGGAGCGTCCACTCCTGAGATCTCGCTTAGCTTCACCGTGGATGACCTAACCACGGTTACTGAGCCCCCCCACCACGACAAGGTGGAGATCCGACTGAAATGCGAGACCCTGTCGATTGCCACGCAAGACAGATCCATGTTATGTGATGAGACAAGTAAATTTTTCCTTGTCTGATGTATTAAATCTTTTTATAATAAAAATTCTGAAATAAATATTTATCAGTAACCTGATTGCCATAGTACGGGCCCTGCCGAGTTTGGGATCTTAAGAGCGTTTACGCCGTACGGCTTTTCATACAAAGTTTCAAGTCCTTATTTATCGAAATGAATGAACTAATTTTAATGAAACATATTTTATTCATACACATAAGCAGGATACATAGGTCTAAAAAGTTAATAGAAAATATTTTCGAAAAAAAAGTGTTAGAGCTAAATTAAGCCCATTTTAAATTTTCTATTGAAACAGATATTTCCAATTATCGTTTTTTAAATAAGATATTTCGAAAATGTTTTCGATTAACTTTTTAGACCTATGTATCCTGCTTATGCGTATAATGTTTCATTAAAATCAGTTCATACATTTCGAAAAATAGGGACTTAAAAGTTTGTATGAAATGGCGTACGACTTAAACGCACTTAAGACCATACGTGAATCGTCCCAGGCTATTATTATTATGCCTGTAAGTGGCCTCAAACTTGAGAGAAGGCAACTATCACATTACATAACTTGTAAAAGTAGTATTACGTATATCAAAGCATAATAGATTCGATCGACTGCAGGTGCAAAAAATGCAACAAAGGAAAATATAAAAACGATACCTAGATTTTGTTCCGCGAATATTCGCTAGGTATATATAATAGTTCGCTTGGTAATATAATATAGGTGATAACCGTGGCTATATCAGGTATTTTAACAGGTAGTTAGAGCCTTGCTGATTTCAGCTTGAATGGCCCATTCAAGCTGAAATCAGCAGGCTCGACCGGGGAAGTACTACCCTCTCACAGAAAATCGACGTAAAGTAACAGTACTTAAACTGTTACGTTTCGTTCGGTGAGTGAGAGTGCCGGAGGCCCCATCCCCTATTCCTTCTCCCTCATCCCACTCCTCATCCTATCCCTTTTCCTATCCCCAAAGGGCGGCAACGCACTTGTGACTCCTGTAGTGTTGCTTGTGTCCATGAGCGGCGGTGATTGCTTACCATCAGGCGATCCGTCTGCTTGTTTGCCGCCTGTTACTAAAAAAAAAATCGGCTTGTATGTTTCTTGGAGAGTGTAGGGGAGCACTAAGTGAAGATTTTTGGAAATTCGCACCCTAAAGAGGTAAAACAGTTTCACGCAGGCTGAGCCGTTGCAAAGTCTAGTCCGCTATAGCTTGTTTTACGTAAGTGTGTGTGTGTGTGTGTGTGTATGTGGGCAAGAAAATCTTCTTAAGGTATTGCATCTTGCCTTTTTTTTCAGATCTTTTGTAAAGTATTATCTTTACATTGGGTATTATATTAAAACTGTAAAGATTACAATAACAAAAATTATGAACCTAAATATATATTTTTATAATCTAAGCTTTCATTGATATAAAAGAACCACCTGCTTCTAACAACATTTTATACACTGTTCGGTATCGTAACAGGCCAGTAATACTTTCGCTTTTAACTAAAAAAGAAAAAGAAACAGGCACTATTGTGTTCACCAAAAAGGAAAAAGATTAGATATTAAACCTCTTTTAGGCTTTCTATGCGCCCGAGTCGATACACTTTCACTGTTGACGAAAGTAACAACACCATATACATCTCTTTCTTCCATAAATAATTATGAATGTTCTGTCCTTGTCTGGTCTAATTACACAAAGAAGATGTTTTTATTCTTTTAAATATGTTTTTCGCTATTAATTATATGCGTTCATTAAATATGATTAAGTTTAAATGTAATGCGCTTTGATGTTTGTGGGTCATCAAATATTGTTTTATTTGTTTACATTGTAATTAAAATGCTTTCAGGTCAAACCATATATCTACTTAAGAAGAATTCTTTTGTTTGGTTAAAATGAAAATAAACAATGCTGAGTGTTGGTTTCTTATTTTTTGATCTTATGTACTTTCAATAGTACGTACGGCATTTCCGTGACTGCTAGAACTATAATCATACGTAGACATTTCATTATTAGACAGGTACCTATTACAAGAAATATAATATCGGGGTTTAAAAAGACCCTTAATGAAAACTAAAATCCCATGTTGTACCAATCACTACAAACATTTTTTACTTCGGCACCATAGCTGGGAAATTACTGGTTCAGGAGATATTGAGGCTCAAAGTTAGAATGAAATTTTTGTAATTAGGTACAAAATCTATGCATTTACCTCGCCAATATGTTATTTAGATGCCCTATAACCGCATGGATAAGTAGGTATTTTGAGCATTGCACGCGCTTTTAAAAGCAGTTTAAAAACTTAAAAAAGTCATTTCCTAGGCATTATTTTTGGTTAGTATGACTTGGCATAATGTCCACAACGAGTAGACTTCGGCTTGGTGATGGGTCTTGTGACACTCTGTATACACTGTCTACGTGGTCCAGTGGTTAGCGTTTGCGTCTGCTGATCAGAAGGTCCTGGGTTCGATTCCCGGGTCCACCCAAAGTTTTACTGAGTTCTTACGAAATCCCAGGCAGCAAGGAGTCTGGTTATGTGCCCGGTAGCGGCAATAAGCTCGCCGCCTATTACGTGGGACCTAAAATTCTTAGGCGAAATATGTGCATAATTTACACCTCTGCCTAAATTCGGGGATACAGGCATTCGGGGGTAAAGAAAAACATAATCATAATATTCAAAAATTCAAAATTCAAAATACAAATTTACAAACCAATAACGTTGTAAAATTTACATTTCTGATTGAACCACACGTTTTGACATGCGACACGGTGGTGCTTCGTAAGTTTGATGTATAATTTCGCCTGTAAAGCTATGCTTGAAGACTTGATATATAGTTGATTGAATCAGGCGTTACTTGGTGGAACTCCATTGTACCTAATAGTTCATTACCCAAGTAACACAGGAAGCATTTTAACAAACGAATAGTTAACTTATATAGAACTTTGGGCCGTATTAACACTTTATATAAGTTCACCGAGCATCTTGACGCATTATGCTGGCATTTCAAAACTATTATAATGCTAAATGTTGTATGAGGGTTGGATAATGGCATACCAAAACGCTTTTGTAAAGCCTGTAGTTTTAGTGTAGCAAACCACAAAGCAGCTGTACAGCTTTCAGCTATTTTTAGGGCCTTAGGGTCTACAATAGCATTTTTAAGTAATAAGATGATGCCTAATGCTGCTGAACAGCATAAACTTGTACCATTATAATGCACCGTAAATCCGTTATACAGCTTTAAGCTGTTTTTGATGCCCATTGCTGTGTAGTAGCTTTTTTAAGTGGTAAGTAAAAGCCTAGAGCTGCTGTTCACATTAATGTGAATCAATGTAATGCTTGCATTTTTAAAGATCAATTGAGTTCTATTGTACAGCTACCAGCTATCACGTGAGTTATTATAATGCGTAAAACTGTATATACACATATTTTATTACATTTGTAAAGCCATATTTTGTCGGCCATACAGGTATATTTTTTTTGAGAGCACCTAATCATTTTAATAAGCCACGCGAAGGAATAGTTATGTAGATAATGCAGAAAGTATTTTTATCAACTCTTGGCAAACGGATTAAGGCTGTACAAAAAAAAATAAAGTAGGTTTTATTTTTGACTCAAGGATTCCCAAAATTGCGTTCAAGTTATGGCATTATTTCAGTTTAGACTAAGTATACTGGTATACCGGTGAACTCATATAGAACTGCTTTATAGACAATGGCATTATAGTGGTTCATAAAACGTTGTCTCTCTGGCGTCTGGCTTAATAGTTGTTCACGTGTGAGTATTTATACTGCTGGTGGCATTAATTAGCCTTTTTAAACTATCACCAGGCTGCTATTAGACCGACACCATTTTGTAAATATTTTATAACAAAAAAATATTATCATCCGAACCTATTTATAACAGCGAATACCTATAAAATAATTATAAAGCAAAATTTAATACTGCCCAACCAATACTAATATGTTAATTATGTAAAATTAATTCTATACTAGGAATACATAATGCTTTTGTTTATTTCACACATATCTTTATATAACATTTTATATTAAAACCACAAAATATCAAAGGCGCGTGAAAATTTTAAATGAAATATATGTATACATTTACGGTAAACTGCTCACTCAGACATTTCTTCGATAATATTTCGTGACAAATATACTTATTACAACGTCAATTGTATTATGACATTTGAACCGTGGTATTAGAGATGTTTTTGCAATGATGTAAGGTTTTTTAAGTTCTAACTGTGAACATTTAAATAGCTCCAATAATTCTTTTACTACAAGATAATACTAGTATAATGCCTTTGTAATGCATTTAACATTTTCATTACAACTTTATTGACCGTAATAATGCTTCTTTAATGCGATTGGCAACTGCACTGACCACAAGAATGCTTCTTTAATGCAATTGATACTTTCTTTGACCAGAATAATGCTTATATAATGCGCCTGTAAAGCAATCAAACAACTATTGTAAAGCCTATATAGGATCTTAATCCGTATAATTTGTGCCCAAATAAGCACTACAGTAGCCGTATAAACGTTTGTAATGCTACTATAGAACCAGCTCAAAATGCGAAGACGATACAAAAATGCTGTTAGTCGGCCGTTATACAACTTTGATGTGTTACTTGGGTAGTTATAATCCTTCCATTAGTTACAAAACACTGTATGAATATCTGTGATAATAGCAATTATCTGATCATATTGAGATAGTGATTATCACAGCGTGATTTTTGATTTGCTAGCTTAACTCTTCATTCAGATAGTCATTGGTTCATTATTAGCAACATTACTCTAACGAATAGTTAAACACTTAATATCTATATGTAATTTTGTAAATTAAGTAATGTAAGTTAATTTTGTGCACACTGTGATATGAAATTGTTATTTAGTTTTTTATTTATAAACTCACGTCTGTATTCCCGAAGGGGTAGGCAGAGGTGTAATATTACACCCACATTTCGCAAGGAACTTTTAGGTCCCACGTAATAGAGGGCGAGCATATTGCCGTACCGGGCACATTACCTGACTCCGTGCTGCTCCTGAGACTTTCCTAACGGAAAAACCCACTAACACTTTGCCCGATCCGGGAATCGAACCCGAGACCTCCCAATCCCACGCGCACATTTATGCTGCGAGACCAACGAGGCAGTCATGAAATAGTTTATTATGACAGAAAAATTATTATAGGGACATAGCCTTTATATTGAAACTACCTCTGTGTCCGTTGAATAGCGTTATGTGTCTTCTGGTGGGCAGGTACCGGGTTCGATAACTGGGTCGATCAAATGTGTTAGTTTTTACGAAATCTCAGTAGCAGCACGGAGTCAGGCAAAGTTCGGTCGCGCGTCCTATTACTTGGGACATTAATAACTACCCTGCTACCCGTTCAGAAATATAGGCATCAATCTATATAAGAAATATTATAACTAGAATAGGATTTTGACTTGTATACGCGTCGTAAACAACCGAAAAGCAGAAATAATAATGTCTTTATATATTACGACGCTATCTTATTAACTGCTGTTGTTACTGTCTGTTTGTTAATACAGAAATTTTTGGTACTATCACATAATGCAAAATAACGATTAATATTCGTTATCATTTTCTTGTCTCTTTAACATAACTACTGGTTACGCGGAAATAAACAAACACATTAATATAGTTATGTCAGTCTGTATTCCTTTCACTTTAATGTTTGAGTTATAGTTGAATAAGCGACTTTGCACGCGTTTGGAAGATTTGTTTAAGGAAAATCAGAGGCAGCGTTAGACTAATAGATATGACAACAAACTGGCATATATGGGTAACGGGTATTCGCTTTAAAAATAAATTATTTCATTAACCTCGTCTGGGGGAAAAGTTAATCTGATGGTCCCGGCTGTCATGGAGTTTTTTGACAGTTATTCATCATCATCATATCAGCCAAACGACGTCCACTGCTGGACATAGGCCTCCCCCAAAGTTCTCCACACAGACCGGTCTTGAGCTGCCCGCATCCAACCGCCTCCCGTGATCTTGACGAGATCGTCGGTCCACCTTGCGGTGGGCCTACCTCTACTGCGTCGTCCGGTGCGTGGCCGCCACTCCAGGCAGAGGTGTATTGCTACACCCACATTTCGCCATGAAGTTTTAGGTCCCACGTAATAGGGGGCGAGCCTATTGCCGTTACCGGGTACATCACCAGACTCCGTGCTGCTACTGAGAATTCGGAAAAACCCTGTAACACTTTTGCCCCACCCGGGAATCGAACCCGGGACCTCCGATCAGCAGTCGCATATGCTATCCACTGCACCACGGAAACAGTCAAAAGAGTTAGTGCCCTTCAATATACTGACGCTGGCATAAGCCATGGCATATTGCTATCCCTTTGGGTTGAAAAGATCGATTAGTTGGTCTAAAGAAAAGCAAAAAATCTGCCGGTACTGGTTAGAAATAACTAGTAAGTGCACTAAGTTCTAGTAAGGACTCTAACGCAATAATATCTTGGATTCAACTGGTATAACGCTAGGACGATGAATTTAGGAAAAATGGTATGAGGTTATCACAAGGGGAACTTTTCAAACGCTTTTAAACCAACATAAATTAAATTACATCCAGACTCAGAACAAGAATTGTTTATTGCGCAATGTATCGTCGGATCGTACATGGATCGAACTCACTTCACTTTGGTTTGCAGTCACATAGACCGCCGGTGAAAATACATTTGGCCAGTGCGTGGTGAACTATGGCCTATTTTTTTTATAATGAGAAGGCCCGTACCTAGGAATGCAACAGTGTAAATTATACTGGTCTGATATTTTGCCAATCTGTATATATAAAACTAGAGGATGCCTGCGGTTACACTCGCGTTATTTCCTTCCTTTCCTCGATAAATGGGCTATCTAACACTGAAAGAAATTTTCAAATCGGACCGGTAGTTCCTGAGATTAGCGCGTTCAACCAAACAAACAAACTTTTCAGCTTTATATATTAGTATAAGATTCTTGCGTTACTGACTGACTAACAAATAAACTACATCCAAAACTACAGGGCGCAAGAAGCCGAAATTTGAGAGTGTAAGAGTGCACTAACAAAGTATTTCCCGAAATTCCCGCGGTAAGAAACGAATAACTAGGGGTCGTTGATGCGGCCATTCTCTAGTCCTGGATAAAATTGTTGTTCTATGATGAAAAAATATTAAACGTATTTCAGCAGTTTTGTCCTTTATCAATAACAGACAAACAAACAAATAATTCCGTATAACTAGACATTCAAAGTAACGTTGTATAGGAACAGGCTACATTGCGATACTGTAGCATTGGCCATGTCCGATTCGACACAGTCCAGTGTAATCAATGTTTGTATCAAGAAAATGTAAATAGACTATGGTTCGTTAATTTTCTTGTAGATAATGAAAGTATACTTAGTAATAATGAGAAAATAAGTTACTACTATGTTCTATAAATTAAGTAGTTGCCTGAATATTGTTAACTAGCAGCAAATATTGTCCGTGGCTTCATTCGCGTATGCGCACGATAACAAATAGGTACATAACATTAAACTTCACATTTTAGGCATGAATATATGTACATATATTAAAACTTAGACAACCCGTTAACAAACACACAAACTTATTTATTATTAAAAACACATATGTTACTAATAAATGATACACAGAATAAAAGCAGCTTAGTTAGATTTTCAAAAGAATTTAATGATCATAAAATCCATCGCTGATCATCCTTTACTATTATTGTATTTAAACATATAAAATCTCAGATGTTTAGGGTACACAACGGTTCTATACCATGTAATTTATAATAGTTGAAATTATTTAATTTGCCCTCACATTTCGGAGTGGGTTTTTACTAGCCATATTATTACAGGTTGATGGTATTTCAGCTTTATTTTCGATAAATTACCCGACACACACTAGTTACATAAATATTACTTGGTATATGTACAAATCGTGACAATTTTGGCTAGCATACAACTTGATATTTCCGAATAGTATAAAACAATGAGTGTAAGAATGTGGCACGGTCGGTTCCTGGTGGTAACGGAAACGACGGCGGTCGATCGAACGGAGCTGCAATTATTTGCGGTGTCGTGCTACGTATCTACCGTTACCGACAACGGTAAGTGTGCGTGCAGATGCGACAGCGCTCTGCGCAGTGAGAGGGAATAGTGCCTATTGCATCGGTTTTGAACCTTTCCTTTGATAGAAATTATGTTTTATTGATATTTAAAGTTGTTGAAACCTTAAACGTATCTTTTGACCGTTTGCCCCATTGTTTGAAGTTAAGTTAGGTGTTAAAACGCGCAGGGTCTTATTTGAAAATCGCCGCCGAGTGTTTATCTTTCCGCAAGGTGGACCGTTGAACTTGTTGGAATTGCGGCAAGCAACTGGGTCTTTCAGCTGAGATAATGATGAGTCATGAGTTAGAATTAAATCTGTGTTGAAGATACTTAAAAAAATAAAAACTTATGCTAACAACGTATGAATGAAAATCAATAAAATTTTAGTAAGACTTAATTTAATTATAGTGTTATAGTAGGATTTTCCATATTCTGAACAAAGCAATAAACTCTCTCTTGATAAAAAATATTGTTGTTTTTGTCGTAAAATCGAAAATTTTTAGGCTTAAATATTTATTTTGGTTTTGTGTGCAAGTTCATTAAAATTAAATCGGGAGAAACCTAAAATGAGTTTACGTCGAAAAAGATATAAGCTTTGCTGAAGCTTTTACCAAGTCCTAGGTAGAATACTTACCCCCTCTGCACATATAGTCTACGCTAATAGGAAACTAATTAAAATGCTTGTTGGTTTGGTCTGTGCGTGTGTTGATTTTATTCCTATTCTTCATAACTACTACTTCCTAATTACTCGTTAATTCACACCTTAAATAATAATATTTCATTTATAGTGTCATGACGACATTGGTAAATATTTCGGTTCTAGATGTCTCAGAAATATGAATAATGTAACTGACTCTAGGAACAACTTCAAAAGTTTATTGAACGCTTCCATTTCGGATACGATGCAGCGATAGCCTATTGGAGAGACCGACAAACTACTGTGCAGAGGGTCTCGGGTTCAAATCCACGACTTTTCGAAGTCATATGCCTATTAAATTGTGTATTAAAGTGTTGTTATTATCGCTTGCTTAGCGGTGAAGGAAATCGTGAGGAGACATGTGAAGTCTGCCAATCCGTTTTTGACCAGCGTGGTGAACAATGGCCTTAGCCTTTTATAGTGAGGAGAAGACCGTGCTCCACAGTAGGACAATTTTATTTATATACAAGTCTGATGATTCTTGGTTCAAAAGATATTGCCTTCTTTTAAGTCTATGACTGTTCTGGCAATAAATCCTTCATCGTGAGGGGCTTTACAAATACATTTTTCACTAACACTCAAGACATTATAAAATACGTTTAATCACTCAAAGTGTTGTCCCTTATACTAAATCCACAAGAATAATATAAATGCCATGCAAACATGAGTCTTAACTATTATCTTCTTTCTCTTAGCGTTATCCCAGTTTCAATCTGGGGTCCGCTTACTAGTCTAACCGGATTTGGCTGAATATTAGCTTTTCCACAGAGCGATTGCCTTTCTGACCTCCGCAAACCGAAGGGATAGCGATATTCCATGGTTTAGACTAGTGTTAGTTTATTTAGAAGGTACTGACGCCCTGTAAAGACTGTCAAAGATCTTCATGACAACCGGGACCGACGGCTTAACGTGCTCTCCGAGGCACGGGACAAGCGATAATTAACAATTCAATACGCACATAACTCCGAAAAGACATTGGTGCGCGCCGTGGATTCGAACCCGATACCCTCTGCATGGCAGTCTGTTGGTATATCCACTCGGCTATCGCTGCTGTTAGTCTTAGCTATTATCTAGAAGCATCAATTTTCATTAGCACAGAGTTCAATGCGCCCTAGTGCTATCCGACGCAGCCAGATTCTTAGTAATCGTACTCTATGCTACATACGTGATCATGGCACTTGCAACAGTGTCAAAATATAATTATCATAAGTATTTTATCATGGCGTTATTTAGTACTTAAATGTTTGAATAATAAGCCTGCTTAAAATTATTTTGCCTTTTAAAGTTTCCGTACCTCAAAGTGAAAACAGGAAGCGTGAAAAACAATACTTTGATGTCAGTATGTTTATCTCTCAAAAACCTTTTTCTCAGGAACGCGTGAAAGTATTACTTCTCTTGCTTTATCTGGAAGCACGGAAGTGCCCCCGCCAAGTCGAGCAAAAAAGCTGCACAGCCGTACCATCCTTTTCTCGAAGCAATTCAGGCCATTTTCGACCCCCTATTACTTCGTTGTGGATAAAACCAGAAGCCTGATTTTTAGTAACTATGCAGGCATTATAGAGGCATGGTGTATTTCAATTTTCATACAATTAGAACCAGTAGTTTAAGAATTATAACGAGTCAAAATTTTTAATTTTGTCACTCACTGACCGATCATCAAAAGTCTAAGGCACTTCCAGCAGACATAGAATCTTCAAGTTTAGAATACAATTAGTGTTTAGTATATGAATCAAGGAAAAATTAAAATATTGTTCAATATCTGTCCAGTTTTCGAGATATATCAACTGCATAAATAACTTTGTAATCCCACATAAATATAAAGGATTACAAACAAGTGTTGTACAAGAAGTAGAAGGTACCGGAAAGAACAAAAGTAAGATCGTCTACAAAAAAGAAGAGAATGAGAGAAAGAAATGAGATCCCATAAAAAACAATAGGTACTTGTCAAAAACAGCAAGTCTCGTGACCGTAAAAAGTTGTGAGATCCATGTAATACCAAGTCGGTTAATTAAAAACCTTTAATGTTTTAAATAAATATATTGACTTGGCAATCGCATTAAACAATCTAATTTATATATGTATTACTTATGAGATATATTGTGTTTTCATGCGATGGCCGAGTCAATATATTTCTTTACTAGCGGTCGCCCGCGGCTCCGCCCGCGTGAATGTAAATAAAATATAGCCTATGTTACTCGCAGATAGTGTAGCTTTCTAATGGTGAAATAATTTTTAAAATCGGTCCAGCAGTTTTTGAGTTTTCCATTACAAACAAAAATACAAATTTTTCCACTTAATATTAGTGTAGAAAACATTAAAGTTTCTTAACCCGGCAAGCATGAGGCAGGGTATGTCACACTCTGGTGCAATTCTAAAGATGTTTATTTTTGTAAATATACGTCTGACAACAGTAGCGCACTGAATAGCTGGAGCCAGGGGACTGCGGGAGGGGATAGTGGCGTGATCGCAGTTTGGCGTCGAGCGTCGGCTGGAATATTGGTGTGCTAACTTGTCTCGGGTACGTTATACCCTGCCTCATGCTTAACGTATTTTTTTACGTAATGTATTATTTATTGTTTTATATTATTTTCTCTTTGTTTTTGTTCAATTTTGTGTGTTTTTAAAATCAGGTAATGTCTCGTGGTTTTTTAGTTTAATGACTTATTATTTTATTTGTTTTTAAGTCATTCAGATGGTACAGAGTGCAAGAAAAATATTCCAGTTTTTATACGCCAGCGAACCATGAATCAGCTTGGTGAACCTTCATCTGAACCTGAAAATATGACTCGACGATATGTCAAATGTCAGGACAGTCAGGACTGAATGCCCAAACAAGAAAGATAGAAAAACTAAGTATTTCTGCAACATTTTCGCCAAGCCTATATGTATGGAGTATGCTAAGTTCGGATGTAAAAATTGTACTGATTTTGAGAGTAGTGACTAGTAACTTATGTTTGTAAAAGTAATATCACTTTTGTTTTTCCTGATGGAAGATCTTATAATTTTTATGTTTATGTTGATTTAAAATGTTAAAAACGATTTTCTTTTTATAAGTGTTGATTTTTCTAAGTCTCTAAAATATTTTGCCTATAATTAGACTGTATAAGAAAACAATGAATAAGAAATAATAATGTCATAATTTAAAACTTTTGTGTTTAATTTTATTATAGTGATCCTATATACTACACTATATGATTAATACAATTATATGAAACATAATAGGATTAATGTTATGGTACTTTATGTTCTGGGTATGTCACACCCTGCCTCACTGTTGATGTAACTTTTTTTCACCTCATGCTCGCCGGGTTAATTAGCCGACTTGGTATTACATGGATCTCACAACTTTTTACGGTGGCGAGACTTGGTGTTTTTGCCAAGTACCTAACTATTGTTTTTATGGGATTTACTTATATCCCATAAAAAACAATACTTGTCAAAAATCGAGTCTGACAACTCAGTTTTTCTACTGTAAAAAGTTTTGAGATCCATGTAATACCAAGTCGGTCATTAATACGTTTTAAATGAATAAATTGACTTGGATTGAATAAATTGAATAACGTGCCCCTAAATTCCTAAGAAACTAGAGCTTATTAGTATAGAATAAAGTTTATAAAATGCACCTTACCCTATTTAATCTACAAAGTCTATGTCTATAACAATTACTGTTGTACTAGGCAATGTGTGTGCATGTGTTGCCGCTATACGCATTCATCAATTTGTCGAATAAATTACATAAACATGTCTGTAAACTATACTCATAAAAAGCGCTCCACTGAGGCCTACTGTCTAGTAGTAGGAAAGCATGTTTCTCCAAAGAGCTATGATATCGTCGTATCAAAAAGTATAGTCAGTATAAACGTATAAGTAATAAGTATAAGAATTTTATACTATTGTAAAGTAGCGATAGCTTATGGAGTGACTAACAGATCACTACATAGAGGATCATTTTTATTAAACGGTTTTATTTAGCTTGACCTGTTTATTTGTTTATTTGTTTGGGTCAAATTTAGTAATTGGAATTTTACCCCCTCCTGATGACAGATTGATCTGATATTTGGTACACACTCTTAATCTTGATGACAATACAGCATAATATATTCCTTATGATTGTAAATTCAAGATGGCCGCTATACAAAATGGGGGATCACATATTATTACTTCACAAAAACCTCAATATGGTTATCAAATGAAAGGCCTTGATTGGTAGAATGCAAATCGCTATGAAAAATTCCAAGATGACCGCCGATACAAAATGGCGAATCACATATTTCTTCACAACAACCTCAATATGGGTATCAAATGGAAGGGCTTGATTGGTAGAATAGAGCTCACAATGAAAAATCCAAGATGGCCGCCGCCACAAAATGGCGGATTACCTACATATTTTCTACAAATACCTCAATATGGGTATCGAATGAAAGGGCATGATTAGTAGAATAAGGCTCACTATGAACTAACAACAAAACTAAAAACTTGAAAATAAAATAAAATAAAAACGTAGGCGTAGCGTATCCAGAGTAAACATTTCACGCGCCCAACGATTTTATATTTATCTGATCAATACCCCAGATTGATAAGAAGATTGGTGCGATCTGGTAGCTAGGACTTACCGAATTATTTTTTAGCTTTTAGTACATAACCTAACTACATTATTTTTATTGTAGTAAAACCGTTTAACATAAAAAATGTTTTTATTTTATTTTTTATAACCCACAAACCGATGGGCAGCGAGCACCGCTGACATTTCAAAGTTGTGCATTTTAAATGTTTATATCGCTTGTCATTAGCACAGAGTTCAATGAGCTTCAGTGTTATCCAACGCAGCCAAATTGGTAGTAATCGTACTTTATGCTACATACGTGATCATATCGCTTGCAAGAGTGTCAAAATATAATTAGAGCTTGCAGATCGAAAGAGCCACGCGGCAGACCCAAGATTAGGTGGCAAAATGATTTGAAACTCTATAATGCGGAGTGAACAAGAACAGCTCTCGATAGAGAGAGGTGGAAAGAGGGTAGGGAGGCCTTTGCCCTGCAATGGGACAGGCTAGGCTGTAAATAATAATAATAATAATATCGCTTGTAAAGGGTAAAGGAGAAAATTGTGAGGAACCCTGTATGAATTAGAGTTTTCCATAATGTTCTCAAAAACATGTGAAGTCTGAAAACTCTGCAGTGACTGTAGTAGTAGTGGGACTGTTTTACAGGGCTGATGTTATTTTAGGATACCTACTTGTTTATTTCCCCTTGCTGATCAACAAGTTTGATTGACTCAGATGACGTCGTGCCTGACGGCCGATTAGAAGATTTGATATATCCATGGATTTGACTACTACAGGTAGATATTTGTCATATTTGTATGGATTGTAAAACAGCCTGTTCGCCGTTTAACGTTACGTAAATATAATGGGCCACATTATAAATAGTTGGTACTTTAAAACCTTTTTGGGACGAACGAAAACTATTGTACAACTTTCAAAGTATTTGAATATATAAAGTATTAGAATCTAAGTCTGAAAGTATTCACTTATATTCATCAGTATGACATCGAGGATCTAAATCGCAGTCGCAATGTTTTGATAAATTATAACTATAAATCAGTTATTAGCTCTTCTATAAATGAGCGCAGCATAGAATACAAATCCTATCGGCTAAGATTAATATCCGTAACTTTATCTTGTTTTGAACAAGAAAGTGTCGTGACCATATTGATGTCCTTGTATTTAATATTGTATAAGCTATATAAGCGTCCATTACAGCCAGTAAGTACCACATAAATCACTTTTATGGACGCCATCGATGAAAGCTTTGGTAACATACTTGAAGAAAATATTATGATAGTGTAGAAAAATACATTGTTAATAGAAAGGTGAGAGGGTTAAGCAGAAAATAGTAACTTGTTGCTCAACAATTATGAAGCTTTAGATTCAAACCACATTGTATAGCAAGTGAAAGATGTGATCTTCAGATTGATCGAAAATATCAATATACTAATAAAATTATAAGTAATGAGATTTTTTATTAATCCACAAATGGGTGTTCGTGTAGAGACAGATTAAGAATACAAAGTTTCACTACTCCATTTCACTAGTACAAGTTGTAAGATGCGACAAGGGAAAATCATCATCATGTCAGCCTAGAGACGTCCACTGCTGGACATAGGCCTCTCCCAAAGTTCTCCACACAGACCGATTTTAAGCCACCCGTGTCCAACCGCGCACCGCGATCTTAACCAGATCGTCGGTCCACCTTGCGGGAGGCCTCCGTGGTCGCCACTCCAGAACCCGCCTGCCCCAGCGGCCATCGGTTCTTCGCGCTATGTGGCCTGTCCATTAACACTTCAGCCTGGCTATTCGGAGAGCTATTAAAATATTGCTGATTCGATCTCGCAGGGAAACTCCGAGCATAGCTCACTCCATCGCCCTCTGAATAACATTGAGCTTTCGGATAAGGCTCATAGTTAGCGACCACGTCTCAGCGCCGTGGGATAAGGGAAAATACACGAAGCAAAAAACGGATGAGACGGAAAATTAGTAATTAAACCTTAAATCAACCGTCTAGTCAACGTGGCATCGTAGGCCATATTCTTTTGATGTCTCACAATATTATCGTAACGCAAATTAGGAGATTTCTGCCTACCATGTGCACTGCAAAACACGGTATGATGATGATGACAAATGGATGAAATAATTGGTTTTTGATGAGAATAAAAATCAAGATGCATTAAAAGTAACTTATCACTTGTATGGATAAAGTACATACCAACCAGTACATTTTTGAAAACACGGATTGGGAAGGAAATAGAGAAAAAAAAAACAAAATGTCTCGGACCATGAAGAAGAAATAATAGTAGGGCAGCCCACGATACTAAATTCGGAATTACTCGAGTGTCATAGAGACCTATTTGGTTGCAAAGCTTAGATGATAAGAAGATAAAAATGTAAATAATGTATAATTTTTCATCGGTGACGGGAACGGTTATGGACATTCAAAATTTTAAAAAAGAGTTAGCACGTCTAGCACGTTAGGATAAAGCATATATATCTTTATCTGTCGCGCTTGAGTATTTCAAAACGGCGAATTCACTCATTCACATTTGCAACTTTCTAATAATGGCCAGGAGTTTACGTGACACCTAAATCGTCAGATTATTCAATGAGAGCCTTTTTTAGGCTACCTTAACATCCCCTTAGAAAATCTGACACGCTCGATTAATTTTCTTTTTTTACATATTGAAATCTTACCTCACTATGCAAACGATCTGATTATTATTCAATGAGAGCCTTCATTAAAAATACGTAGGACATGGATGCTATCAATCGCGCTCGAGTAAATCCCGAAATCCCTTCATGGGCTTTCCTACTATAAGGAATAGCAAGCGGCCAAAAGGAATCCTCCAAGAGATTTGGAATACTCCAGTTGCATAATACGCTCAAGTGTTAACGCTTGTCCAACGTGTAAAGTATATCATCATCATCAGCCTTTAACAGTCCACTGCTGGACTAGGCCTCTCCTTTGAAAGGAGGAATTGGCCTACTATACCACGCTGGCCAAACGGGTTGGTATAGGGTTTGTACCAAGTTTTCCTTCTCTTACAGCGGTGTTCTCTGTATAATATGCTCCCTCTGTCGGCTCTTACGACACCCATGGGATGATATGGGGTGGTGACAATCCGTATTCTTAATCCGTCACCACACGGACAAAGTATATTGCGCAAGATAAATTCGATGTCAGGAGAGCCGCTTCCTTCGTGTGATACTAGGAAAGTTTTATTACAAATGCCTGTTTCGCATCTGTTCTTGCTGCTATGTTAAATAAGTAGTCCAATTTATTACACAAGTACTCACATTTCGCCTGTTTTGTTGCACACATATTATATATTTTTACTTACTGGTTATTATAATAAAAGTGTAGGTATACTAAAGATTATGTAACGGGTCTGAATCGTGTTGTATTTCAGTTTCAAAAACATATTATTATTATCACAATTTATGTTTATGCAAGGAGACGACTATAACGACGTTCTGGTTGGTAAAGGCCTCTCAGCAGGTAAATATGGTTAGGAGGGTCAAGATATAAGGGAAGTCAGGAATGAGAGATGGTCTTACACTTTCACTTACAAATAAAGCGTTTCAGTAGGAAATGCTACTTTGCTTTGATATTCCGGAAACGTTAATACTTGCTAGGCCAAATTCGGCTAAGTATATCGTAATCGATTAAGTTCTACGATTTGAAAATATAAAAGATACGTAGTTCCTCGCAAATTCTTCCGCTTTAAGCTTTGAAGATCAATTTGACACGCTTAGGGGTTGCGTGTAAGAAAACCTTTCCTAAGTATGTGCTTACGTTATAAAAAGTTACCTTTTTGTTATTCTTACCTATTATATCTTTGTACCCGCAGTAGCTTAGATTCTGATTTGTCAGCCGGGAAAAGTGTTTTTATTCTATAGAATACGATGCCCACAGCTCTGCCTGCACATATTTCACCTCACTTTAATTTAATCTTTTCTGCCCAACCGCGTGAGAATTTTCGGAAATCATTTCTTAGTACAAGGAACATAGGTACATGCCAAATTTCAGCTTCCTGCGCCCAATACCAGTCAGTCAGTAACGCAAGAATTTTACATACACAGACATGATAATGATTTTATTAAATCATGTCAATGATTTCACTTTTTTATGTTTCATTTGTCAAAGTTGTTAATTTATATAGAAACTAGACGATGCCCGCGGTTACACCCGCGTTATTAAGGATACTGCTCCGCTCCCGTCGCTCACAACGCAATGTTATATAGCCTATAGTCTTCCTCCATAAATGGGCTATCTAACATTGAAAGAATTTTTCAAATCCGACCAGTAGTTTCTGAGATTAGCGCGCTCAACCAAACAAACAAACTCTTCAGCTTTATATATTAGTATAAGATTAATTACGTGTAGGTATCTAAACGGATGCTTTCTGTAATGAAGAAATCTTAAGGTTCCGTTATACTAAAGTGTTTCTCAGGACTAGTAGTAGTAACACGTGAAAGCCTACTTGAAAGACCAACAGACTACCATGCAGTGGGTATCGGGTTATAAATCTTTTCGAAGACCGGGATAGTGATAGAACAATGACGATTCTTAGGAGCAAAATGGGACACAGTAATGTGCTTGGTTTGTGGAAAGAAGCTCATACTACGTTACCAACTCCATATGATATACAATACGCTTCTCTACGCTTTGATTATAAACTTGAACTTTATAGCTAGGAAACAGTGACTACTTAATTACTAAGTTACAACTAAGTTGTCTGTTTTAAACTGTTTGAAAAATTTATTTAAAATAATTAATTCAATTAGGTGAAAACTCATTGCAAAGCAGTGAATCTGAATCGTAAGAATTTTCACATTAATTGGTTATTAAGTAGTAAAAGGCTTATGTCGGCTTTACTTCAATAACTATTCAACACAGCTAATAGTCTCATTGTAAAGTGTTACTTACTGCAAAACTATACTATTATAAGACATATTAATAGCAGCTCTGCAGTTTTACTCATTACATATTTTCTATGTGGTTCTATGTCAGTCATCAAAAGAAATATTATTATTTATATCGGTAGTGTTTGCCTATCATGATAAGATTTTATGTAAAATTACGTGATGATATTAGGTGCAACTCTTTCTTTTTTGGACTTAATGGTTTGATGGTTCGAGTTTGAACAGATGTCGTTAGCTGACCGAGGAAACAGTACGCCGAATCATCATCAGCCCTTTATACTCTCCCACTGCTGGGCACGGGCCTCTTCTCACTATGAGAAGGGTAAGGCCATAGTCCACTACGCTGGCCAAGTGCTGGTTGGCAGACTTCACATGTCTTTTGAGAACATTATGGAGAACTCTTAGACATGCAGGTTTCCTCACGATGTTTTCCTTCACCGATTAGCAAACGATAATTAACAATTTAATACGCACCTAACTCCGAAAAGTCATTGGCGCGTGCCGTGGCTTCGAACCCGAGACCCTCTGCATAGCAGTCTGTCTGTCTCTCCACTCAGTTATCGCTGCTCTACGTACGCCGAATGGTTATCATAATTATGAACAAAGCAAAGGAATAATTATTATGATAACTAACTGAGACCCCTATTAATATAATTGTATGATGTATAAATATTGCAAAAATGACTGAGAGTTGGTGTAAATATGTAAAATTTATTCTGTCTAAATAAGATGAACCATTTTGGTTTGTATAATTTAGAAATTAAATCTTTCGCGGTCATTTACACTGTTCTGTTATCAAAATTTTTATTACTTTGATCGTGGAATTGGTATGAATGTAAGAATGAATTGTCCAACATGAACCTACCTTTCTCCATCGACTAACAGTGCTCAGCGCACTTTAAACTTGACCTGTTCAGGGTATAAGTAATAACATCAATCATCGTCAGGTCATTGGCTTACATCGAGCCAATAATGAAATAATAGTTATAATAAGCTAATTATATTGGTTAACGTGTGCCATGCAAACTATTTTCTTGTAATTATCGCGCAACAATGAAAATATAGCTACTTTCGGTTTAGGTGTAACGCACTTTTTTATTGGTAGTTGTAATGTTAAATGTGTAGTCTACACTTCTACACTTATATAATATTATAAAGAGGAAAAAATTGTATTTTTGTTTATTTGTTTGTAACGGATAAACGCAAAAACTACTGGACCGATTTTAAAAATTCTTTCACCATTAGAAAGCTACCTTATCTGCGAGTAACACAGGCTATATTTTATTTTAGAAAAAATAGGGGTCCCTAAGATGTTTGGGTTTTTCGGGTACGCGAAGTAGTTCCCTCGGGACGCGGGTGAAACCGCGGGAAACGGCTAGTAGTATTATATTCCAACTAGCTTCTAGACAGCAATAGTCTTGTAGAAATACCAACAGGCTGTCATGCAGGACATATTGACAGTCACTGTGTGGAAAAGCTAATATTCTGTCAAAGCGGTTCATGATCCCTTGACGATCATGATGATCATGACTTGTCAAGGAATTTCAAGCAGAAATCTGTATTACATTTGTATGATGCACCGTTAGGCATTTCTCTTCACTGTGTTGGAAATGTGGAAAAATCAGAGAAATTGAAGCTTGAAAACATCTCAATGTTGAGATAATTATTAAAGTATTATGACTGTTACACCTACAACTACCACTATTTTCCGACCAATAATATTTCCATCCAAAGGTTGCCTGGTAGAGATCGCTATAAGCGATAAGGCCGCCTATTGTACTTCGCTTATATTGTATGATGTCTTATGTAATATTTCTGGTGTACAATAAAGCATAAATAAATAAATAAAATAAATAATAATGTGTATTTACTAAAGATATATAAAAAACTATAGATGCATTGCCCGCACACTGAAATGGAGGCAATTGCCGGCATTTCGTTTAGTTACGCGCGAAACTGTGTTGTGATAGTACGCTCCGTAATAATAATTTGTGTGTAAGAATTAAAAAAACATCTAAAATTATCTCTCTCTGACAACAGGTGTCCTCTATAGTAGATAGATAGATAGATAGATAATACACTTTATTGTACACCAACATAAAATCGTACAGTAGGTACATTGGTAAATTAACTAATATCTATGTACAATCGGCGGCCTTATCGCTAGATGCGATCTCTGCCAGGCAACCTTAGGATGGACAGAAATAGTGTAAACAGTCATGTGTGGCGGTGGTGTAGTTTAATAATTAAATAAAGAAAAACATACTATTAAATAAAAATAAAATATATAAATATATACATTTAATAACCATATATATTATATACCTACTTATATACAATACATACATACACAAATTATTATTACTATATATATTATACATATATATATATATATATATATATATATATATATATATATATATATATATATATATATATATATATATATATATATATATATATATATATATATATATATATATATATATATATATGTACAAATACTTATAATATGCAGGACATACTAAATATATTTGTACCAATAAAAATAAAAGAATACCAGAACCATTCAGATACAATGACTAGATGTTATACATAAACGAGTAGCAAGACATTCAATATACTTAGTCATTATTTTGTTTGCATTTCTGATGTTAGATGGAGAGGTAATGCTTTTTTATCATTCCCTTAAATATGTTTAGAGATTTTGCGCTTCTAATCTCTACTGGCAATGCATTCCACAGGCGCACAGCCTGAACAGAAAAGGATTTGTCAAAGTAATTTGTGGAATGCATTGGCATTTCCAACGTCAAATACCTGGACGACCTCAAGGACCTTACATGTGTGTCATTAAGGAACTTAAAACGTTCTTTGAGGTAAGAGGGGGTACTAGGATTAAACAGGACATTGTATAATAATGTAAGAATGTGAGTATTCCTGCGAAGACGAATTGGCAGCCACTTGAGCCTGAGGCGAAATTCTGAAACGTGATCATATTTGCGAAGTCCAAATATAAATCGTATGCAAAAATTTTGGAGACGCTCAAGTTTGTCTAGCTGCTCTTCGTTGGGGTCAAGATAGCTGACATCAGCGTAGTCAAGTATAGGCAGAAGCAGAGATTCTGCAAGCGCAATTTTAGTGGCAGTTGGAAGGAAGTTGCGTAATCTACGCAATGAACTTGCAGATGCAAATAGTTTGCGACTAGTTTCTTGCAACTGTGGTCCCCAAGACAAGGTTTCGTCAAAATAGATCCCGAGATTTTTAACTGATTTGCTGAAAGGTAGAACTTTTCCATCAAAATTTATTCGCGGAAGATCGGACCAACTAATTTTTGAGATCATTCTGGGGCTACCTATAATGATCAGTTGGGATTTATCGGGATTTACTAAGAGTCCGTATTTCTTGGTCCATTCACAGATCCGCGCCAAGTCGGTGTTAATAGTTGAACAAGCTTGTGCTAACTTATTTAAGGGAGCTTGCGTATAGATCTGTAAATCATCTGCGTAAAGGTGGTAGGAAGAAAGTAATTGGTTTGAGATAGAATTAATGAATATTGCGAAGAGTAACGGAGATAGCACGCCACCCTGTGGTACACCAGCATTCGTGTTAGACCATGATGAATACGAGTCTTCGATGCGTATACGCTGCCGGCGACCAAACAGGTAACTATGAAACCAGTCAATTGCCGCTGGAGATATGTTAAGAGAGCGCAAGATGCCAAGTAGGATATGGAAATCTACAGTGTTAAAAGCATTGCTAAAATCGAGTAAGGACAAGACCGTAAGATTCCCATAATCCATACCTCGCCTAATGTCATCAGTAACATGAACCAATGCAGTAACGGTACTGTGGCCGGGGCGGAAACCAGATTGATAGGGATTCAGGAGCGAATTTTTACGAAGGAAAGAACTGAGTTGGGTGTGGATCAGACGTTCAAGGACCTTTGACAGGAAGGGAAGTATGGATATGGGACGGTAATCTGCAAAGGAACAAGGCTTAGATTTCTTAGGCAAAGGGATAATGAGTGCCTCTTTCCACGCAGATGGAAATATACCACGGACAACGGAATGGTTAAGGATATGACATAGGACTGGAAGAATTTCATCTAGGATAGGAAGGATCATTTTGCGGCTAATACAGTCATTACCGACTGCATTGGATGTAGCTGCCAGTATACTCTTCTTAACATCACAGGCGGCAAATTGCGAGAAGACAAAAGGAGAGTAATTTGGGGTTGGTAAGGAAGAAAGATGTTGTAAGGTATATCTTTTCATATTACCATCAAAATTGGACGAAGTAGTGAAATGTATGTTGAGAGAATCGAGGTTGACGTTATTCGGAATGGGTTGATGTCGTGTCTTACCAACTCCCAGAGTTCTTAGAAATTGCCAGACTTTTGCTGGATCACCATTTTCAACGGATTTATGAATATGTTGGCGTTGAGCTTTCCTACACACCTTGTTGCAGTGATTTCTGATCTCAACGTATTTTTCTTGGTTTAGCGGGGTAGGCCTAAGCTTAAATTTTGCCTTGGCTGCAGATTTTTTTGCCATGATTTTTTTTATGTCCTCTGTTAGCCAAGGTGCTGGTAAATGCTTTAGTTTAATAGCACGGATTGGCGCGTGCACATCATATAATTTAACGAGGTTACTTGTTAAAATATGGACTTTCATGTCGACACAGTCTGCAGAATAAAGTGGATCCCAGTCAATGTTGGCGGCATCTTCCCGCAGTTTATCATGATCCATGCCACTGAAATTGCGCTGCAGGACTATCGTCGGCTTTGCTTTGGGAGGACGAATCTTGTATGATACAAAAATGAGGTCATGGTAAGAAAATGCATCCGCTGTGCATTGACCATGCCTATGAACGAAATTAAGGGAAGAAACCAGAATAAGGTCAAGAAGAGAAGGAGTAGTATTAGGGAAGTGATGTGTTGCGTTTAAGTTTAAAATTGACAGATTGCAGGACTCTGCAGTACGCCGGAAAGCAGCAGCACGAGAATCCCCTTTAAGGAGGCAGGTGTTGAAGTCTCCCATTATGAGTGTGTGATCATATAAAGGAATTAGGTTTTCCAATATTTGCTCAAAAGAATTAAAAAAATTAACACGACTAGAGGGAGAATAATATACACCTAAAAGTACTTTTATGCGGTAAAGTTCTACTTCCAAAAAGAGATGCTCGCCTGAGTTCGACGGTGGCGGCTGTGGTGACATAGTGACTATGCGATAAGGAATTTGGTGACGTAAATATATGGCAACACCACCCCCACCGCCGAACTGGCGATCATTTCTAATAAGATTAAAACCTGGAAGTGAATATGTCACTGATGGAAGGCAAGGTTTCAGCCAAGATTCTGAAACTAGAATGGCATGTATATTTTGGCAGTCTAAGTTGGCCAGCATATCGGGGAAATTGGCAGGAATACTCTGTGCATTTAAATGGACTACATTAAAGTTCTTGGGTACGTCCGAAAACTGGGACTGGAGAATGTCTCCTAGAGAGGGAACACTTACAAAACTATCATCTAGACTTGAAGCAGAAAGGAAGGTATCGTCATCGCTATGTGAGTCTGTATCCAACATGTATACTAATAAATCTTATATAATTATAACAAATAAATATATATATATATATACTTATATATAATGTATATACTTATGCAGTTATATATATTTATGTTACAAACTAAATATATCAATAAAAAAAATATATATATATTAATCACGTGAAGCTACACTTATAGTGTCCACCCGCCAGTTGCGCATTGACCGAGATATCATCAATGACAATAGTAACAATATTATACTAACAAATAAGTAACAAATAGGGGTATGAAAGAGACATAATATTTCGATAAAGTTAAGAGAGACATTAAAATTATAGTTTATAAAATAATATATTGACATCTAAAAACACACCTATTCAAACAATGGTAGTAAAAACGGAACGCATTATGAAATCATTTCATTGAAATGACATAACTGACAGCTATGACAGATGGTGACAGTAACGATTTGTTTAGGATTGTTGACTTGTTGTAGGTTTGCGGTACACGAAAAATAAAATTAGAAATATAAAACGGTAGTGAAGGTGAATTCAATACATCCTAAAAGTAAATAAAATTACCTACAAGTATATGATGACGATCGGCAAAACCTACTTCTTCAACGTTGCAGCTCTCTTGGCCTTTGTTGCGGTTGGTTTATTGATCGGCTTCTCCGCGTCCACGACTTCCTCGAGCTTGATCTTATTCAGATCGCTGACAGAGGTTATGCGATATCGCTTACCGTCGGGGCCCTGGATGTGAATGAAGCCCTCTCTCGTCCAGCACTTCGCAACGCCGAACTTCGCTCGGGCAGCCATAAATGCGTCGTGTCGCGAACGGGTTAGGAACTCAGACAAAGTGATTCCCGTTCCTTTGAGTTTTGTTTTTGCGAACCATATACTGTCCCGCACTACAACAGACTCAAACTTAATAATTATGGGCCTTGCCTTGTCGGTGGTAGTCTGGCGTCCCATCCTATGACAACGACGGACGTCCTCAGCCGCGAAGGAGTCAATTTTGAGACGCTGTTTGACAACATCCGCCACGAGCCGGACTGTATCTTCATCTTTACGCTCCTCCACCCCATGAAGCAGCAGCATCTTCCGGCGGCTCCGCATCTCAATCTTGTCCACCTCACGACCGACGACATCTAGCTGCTGAGAGAAGGACTTCAAGGTCTGCAGCACAAAGGTCTTGAATGAGGCGAACTCATCAGCCAAACTCCCAGTATTCTGTGTCGACTTCTTTTGGAGGTCAGCCTCAAACTTTGCCATCCGCTCCTCAAAATAGGACTGCATATCAAGAATACTGGATACGTTGAGTGCTTCCATTGTGTGTGATTTGTTAAAACTTGTTAGTTTCAGGAGATAACGCTTGCCTGGCAGGTATTTACTGTTTGCTTTAACTTCTATACATGTAAATTAATTTAGAATTGTAATAAACTAATTTATTAAAATTTTCTTCACAAACAAATTTAAATACAACTTATTCTCTATAGTAGTATTTATTTACTTTCTCTTTCTTTATTCATACAAGATATTATTTGGTATTTGTAGCCGTTTTTCAGAGCCGCTTTGTGCATTAGCGTTATGACGCGTCTATATTATAATACGTCATTGGTATTTACGCTTCAATCTCTCACGATGAAGTCTTCTTTCTTCGATTATCGCATGAGGTACACATTAACAGGTTCGACAGCTTGATGTCTATTTCAAGCTCAGGTAAGATATTTCTTGTTTGATGGTCTATAAGTTTAAATTCTGGTAGATTGACTTATTTATTATTTACACAGTGTTATAACTTATTGTTTCTTTGCCTGCCATTTTTGAAAGATTTCGATTATATGCTTGACCTGGGTAACGTATAGCCAGGTTGGTTTTAAAATGGTTTTGTAAACATTATTTAAACTGTTATTGGGTACTTAAGCTACACAGTGCTGCATTAAGATTTTTCCTCACTGAAATGCGCTTCTGGCAGGTCAGTCATCTGTAAAGCATCTAATTGAGGTATTATAAACGGTGACGGTTATTGATCCATGTCTTCCTTTGACACCAAATTGATGGTTTGGCAGGATGTCATTAAGCTGAGCAAGCTACTTGCAAATCTTTAATATTCGGTAGAAAAATTACAGGTCTGTATAATGTCTTATCTTACCAGGTTTAGAGGCGGTCTCCATTTCTATAAATTTCCATTGAAGAAGAAAATCTTCAGCATATGTTCTTGTAGTGACGGATTAAGAATTCAAAATTTTACTACCACTTTTCATTCCGTGAGCAAACTAAAAGATCCAAGCTATAAAGTACCTTTGGGAAGAGACGTAAAACTGGACTACTGAAACGATATAGTCGATTTTTAAATTTGCGATTTGTATACACCATACAATGTCATTAAAATGGATCTAACTCGCGATATTGAACTAATTTAAGGTTTATATAACTCCGACTTTGCCGACTAATGTCAGCTCAGCGCCGATAAAACAGAAGAATTTATTTAACAGTCCACCGCTGGACTAGGCCTCTCCTTTGAAAGGAGGAATTGGCCTACTATACCACGCTGGCCAAACGGTTTGGTAAAGGGTTTGTATCAAGTTTTTCTTCTCTTACATTGCTGTTCTCTGCATAATATGCTCCCTCTGTCGGCTCTTACGTTACCCATGGGATGATATTGGGTGGTGACAATCCGTATTCTTAATCCGTCACCATACGGACAGTGGGGGGGGGCGGTATTTATACCCGTTTCAATAACAGTTTATGATGAAGCGCTATAGTCCGTCTAGCCTGTATGTAGTAGTCTAGGGAGGGAATGGACATAGGTCCAGCAGTCGGCTACCACCACCCAATATCATCCCATGGGTAACGTAAGAGCCGACAGAGGGAGCATCTTATGCAGAGAACAGCAATGTAAGAGAAGGAAAACTTGATACAAACCCTTTACCAACCCGTTTGGCCAGCGTGGTATAGTAGGCCAATTCCTCCTTTCAAAGGAGAGGCCTAGTCCAGCGGTGGACTGTTAAATAAATTCTTCTGTTTTATCGGCGCTGAGCTGACATTAGTCGGCAAAGTCGGAGTTATATAAACCTTAAATTAGTTCAATATCGCGAGTTAGATCCATTTTAATGACATTGTATGGTGTATACAAATCGCAAATTTAAAAATCGACTATATCGTTTCAGTAGTCCAGTTTTACGTCTCTTCCCAAAGGTACTTTATAGCTTGGATCTTTTAGTTTGCTCACGGAATGAAAAGTGGTAGTAAAATTTTGAATTCTTAATCCGTCACTACAAGAACATATGCTGAAGATTTTCTTCTTCAATGGAAATTTATAGAAATGGAGACCGCCTCTAAACCTGGTAAGATAAGACATTATACAGACCTGTAATTTTTCTACCGAATATTAAAGATTTGCAAGTAGCTTGCTCAGCTTAATGACATCCTGCCAAACCATCAATTTGGTGTCAAAGGAAGACATGGATCAATAACCGTCACCGTTTATAATACCTCAATTAGATGCTTTACAGATGACTGACCTGCCAGAAGCGCATTTCAGTGAGGAAAAATCTTAATGCAGCACTGTGTAGCTTAAGTACCCAATAACAGTTTAAATAATGTTTACAAAACCATTTTAAAACCAACCTGGCTATACGTTACCCAGGTCAAGCATATAATCGAAATCTTTCAAAAATGGCAGGCAAAGAAACAATAAGTTATAACACTGTGTAAATAATAAATAAGTCAATCTACCAGAATTTAAACTTATAGACCATCAAACAAGAAATATCTTACCTGAGCTTGAAATAGACATCAAGCTGTCGAACCTGTTAATGTGTACCTCATGCGATAATCGAAGAAAGAAGACTTCATCGTGAGAGATTGAAGCGTAAATACCAATGACGTATTATAATATAGACGCGTCATAACGCTAATGCACAAAGCGGCTCTGAAAAACGGCTACAAATACCAAATAATATCTTGTATGAATAAAGAAAGAGAAAGTAAATAAATACTACTATAGAGGACACCTGTTGTCAGAGAGAGATAATTTTAGATGTTTTTTTAATTCTTACACACAAATTATTATTACGGAGCGTACTATCACAACACAGTTTCGCGCGTAACTAAACGAAATGCCGGCAATTGCCTCCATTTCAGTGTGCGGGCAATGCATCTATAGTTTTTTATGTATCTTTAGTAAATACACATTATTATCTCAACATTGAGATGTTTTCAAGCTTCAATTTCTCTGATTTTTGCACATTTCCAACACAGTGAAGAGAACTGTCTAACGGTGCATCATACAAATATAAAAAAGATTTCTGCTTGAAATCCTTTGACAAGTCATGATCATCATGATCGTCAAGGGGTCATGATCCGTTTTGAAAGAATACTAGCTTTTCCACAGAGTGACTGTCAATATGTCCTGCATGACAGCCTGTTGGTATTGCCACAAGAGTATCGCTATCTAAAATCTAGCTGAAATAGTATACTACTGCATATTTAACATTACAACTACCAATAATGGGTGCATAGGGTTCCCACCAAGAACTTAGGGTCCCAAGCCAACCTCACCTGCAAGTGGTGCACCTGCCGATCAACGGACGAGGCTTTAGCAAACAAAATATCCCGATAAGCGGCAATAGGCTCGCCACCTATTACGTGGGATCAAAACACAGGCGAAAAGTGGGCGTTAAATATGCCTCTGCCTACCCCTTCGGGGAAACAGGCGTGAGTCTATGTATGTATGTAACTACCAATAAAAAAGTGCGTTACACTTAAATCGAAAGTAGCTACATTTTGATTGTTGCGCGATAATTACAAGAAAATAGTTCGCATGGCACACGTTAACCAATATAATTAGCTTATTATAACTATTATTTAATTATCGGTTCGATGTACCTGACGATGATTGATGTAATGACTTCTAATACCCTGAACAGGTCTGGTTTAAAGTGCGCTGAGCACTGTTAATCGATGGAGAAAGGTAGGTTCATGGTCATTCTCACACTCATAGCAATTCCACGATCAAAGAAATAAAAATATGAATAACAAAACAGTGTAAATGACCGCGAAAGATTTAATTTCTATATTATAAAAACAGAAGTGTTTTATTTTATTAAAACATATCAAATTTGATATATTTACACCAACTCTCAGTTAAAAATCGATTTTAAACTTTTGCGATTTGTATACATCATATAATTAGGTACCTATATTAATACGGGTCTCTACTCCTTTGCTTCGTTCGTAATTCTGATACCCATTCGGCGTATTGTTTCCTCGGCCACCATGACATCTCTTCAAACTCGAACCATCAAACCATTAAGTCCAAAAAAGAAAGTGTGGCACCTAAATATCATCACGTAATTTTACATAAAATCTTATCATGATAGGCAAACATTACCGATATAAATAATAATATTTCTTTTGATGACTGACATAACTCTGCAGTATAATTAATTACATAGAAACTATGTAATTAATTATACTGCAGAGCTGCAATTAATATGTTTTATAATAGTGACATTTTAGTCTTTTCCTTGCGATGCATAGCCGAGAAATTTTTGGCCAAAGGTCGAAAGGTCTACTGCGCATTCGTGGATTTGGAAAAGGCTTTCGATAAAGTGGTGAGGAATGAAATATGGTCGGTACTGTCGATGTATGGGGTGAACAGCAGCCTCGTTCGAGCTCTGAAATCCCTTTATGAGGATTCTAGAGCTTGTGTGAGGATAAACGGGGCATACACTGACTGGTTTACCATCAACACAGGTGTTAGACAGGGATGTGTAGCGTCGCCGTGGCTGTTCAACCTCTTCATAGACAGTTGTTTGCAAGACTTGAAACATAGTGATTGTGGATTAAGAATGAATGAGTTACTTGTCAAATGCCTCCTTTATGCTGATGATCAGGTTATACTGGCGTCTTCAGCGGAGGAGTTGCAGGAGATGGTAACAATTATGCATGGTGCGTTAGAGAGGAAAGGACTGAAAGTGAATGTAAGTAAAACGGAAGTTACGGTTTTTGAAAAGGAGAAATGCGTTACGGCTTGTAATGTTATGATCGATGGACAGCGAGTGGAGCAAGTGAATGAGTTTGTATATTTAGGTACGCTGTTCACAAAATAGACCCATTAAAATTAACAACATTGTCATAGAACAGGTCAATAGCTTTAAATATCTAGGTAGCCAAATAACACACGACTCCAGATGTACACAGGATATAAAAACTAGAATTGCAATAGCCAAACAAGCATTTAATAGGAAAAAGACTCTATTCAAATCGAATATTAACTCAAAAATTAGAAAACAGCTAATTAAAACTTACGTCTGGAGTATCGCTCTATACGGCTGTGAAACTTGGACCATGACGCAAAGGGATAGAGAAAAATTGGAGGCGTTTGAGATGTGGTGCTGGAGGAGGATGAAGAGAATAAGCTGGACAGAAAAGATTACAAACGAAGAGGTTCTGCGAATGGTTAACGAAGAGAGACGGTTGCTAAAACTAATAGAAAATCGGAGAGGGAAGATGATTGGCCACTTGATACGACACGACAACTTTTTCAAAATAATACTAGAAGGCAAAATAGAAGGGAGAAGAGGAAGAGGATGGCCTCGACGTACCTACATGACACAGCTGAAGGAAAAAGTTGGAGTCGGGTCCTATCAAGAGGTCAAAGAAAAGGCAGAAAACCGAAGCCAATGGCAATTGCTCCACCGACAAGAGCTACCTAGCTCTTAAATGGAAGAAGAAGAAGATGAAGTTTACAAGAGATGGTAAGAATGTAGAAGATATTAAAATAAGAGTTAATGCAGGTATTAGATTGAATGGAGCTCTGAAGGCGTTTATGAATGGCCAAAACGTGTCGAAAAAGGCACGTTTGGCTGTGCATAGAGGGGTGTTAGTACCTACTCTAATGTATGGTAGTGATAGTTGGGTATGGCAGAAGAGTCATGAAAGTAGAATAAATGCTGTAGAAATGAGAGCACTGCGAAGTATGTGTGGTGTTTCTTTGACTGACAGAGTAAAGAATTGTGTGATAAGAGAGTGTTGTGGGGTAAAAGAAGATGTAGTGACAAGCATCGAGAAAGGTATGCTAAGATGATTTGGGCACGTGGAGAGGATGGATGACGAAAGACTGACCAGGCAGATATATAAGGCAAGTGTGGAAGGGACAGGACGAAGGGGAAGACCTAGGCGGACGTTCTCTGACCAGATTGGAGACATCCTAAAAACAGGACAGGTGAGAAGTACCCTGAACAGAAGAGCATGCATGAGGAATCTGATGGGAGTGAATGAAGCAAGAGAGATATGTCAGGATCGTTGCAAATGGCGTTCCGTAGTCTCTGCCTACCCCTCCGGGAAACAGGCGTGGGTCTATGTATGTACATTTTGCAGTAGGCAACACTTTACAATAAGACTATTAGCTGTGTTGAATAGCTATTGAAGTAAAGCCGACATAAGCCTTTTACTACTTAATAGCCTACTTAAAGTGCAATTTCACGTGCAAATTAATTCTTACTTAAAATTTCCAAACAGTTTAAGACAGACAACTCAGTTGTAACCTAGCAATTAAGTAGCCACTGTTTACTAGCTATAAAGTTCAAGTTTATAATCAAAGAGTAGAGAAGGGTATTTCATATCGTATGGAGTTGGTAAAATTAGTATGAGCTTCTTTCCACAAACCAAGCACATTACTGTGTCCCATTTTGCTCCTAAAACTCATCATTGTTCTATCACTATCCCGGTCTTCGAAAAGATTTATAACCCGATATCCACTGCATGGTAGTCTGTTGGTCTTTCAACTAGGCTTTCACATGTTACTACTACTAGTCCTGAGAAACACTTTAGTATAACGGAACCTTAAGAGTGTCTGCGAAGGAAGTCAATTTAGTTACAGAAAGCATCCGTTTAGAATCACGTAATTAATTTCTATATAAATTAACAATTTTGACAAATGAAACATAAAAGTATTGACATGATTTAATAAAATCATTATCATATTTGTGTATGTAAAATTCTTGCGTTACTGACTGACTGGTATTGGGCGCAGGAAGCTGCAATTTGGTATGTACCTATGTTCCTTGTATGTTCCTTGTACTAAGAAATGATTGCCCAAAATTCTCACGGGGTCGGGCAGAAAAGGTTAAGTTAAAGTGAAGTGAAATATGTGCAGGCAATGCAGTGAGCATAATTTTCTATAGAATAATTTCTTTCCGAAACACTTTCCCCGGATGACAAATCATAGCACAGCCTAAACTACTGCGGGTACGAAGATATAATAGGTAAGAATGATAAGAATAAGAAGGTACCTTTTTATGACGTAAGCACATACATAGGAAAGGTTTCTTTACACGCAACCCCTAAGCGTGTCAAATTGATGTTCAAAGTTTAAAGCGGAAGAATTCGCGGGCAACTACTTGTCTTTTATATTTTCAAATCGTAGAACTTAATCGATTACTATATACTTAGCCAAATTTGGTCTAGAAAGTAACAACGTTTCCGGAATATCAAAGCAAAGTAGCACTTCCTACTGAAACGCTTTATTTGTAAGTGAAAGTGTAAGACCATCTCTCATTCCTGACTTCTCTTATATCCAACCATAACCATATTTACTTGTTATTAGGCCTTTACCTACCAGAACGTCGTTATACGTATCTCCTTATGCTGAAGTCCATTTCTATTTCGACCACATCAACATGAATAATAATATGTTTTTGAAACTGAAATAGTAGGTATATTATTAGATTTTTTACAATAAAAGGCTGAACATGTGACATCCTGACTAACATGTGGCGCGATATAAAGTTGCTGTTGAACAGTTGAGCAGTTTTAAAATGCCCACGACCACCGAAATATTGCAAATCATGTCAAATACTCAGAAGCTCTATGCTCTCAATCTCAAGTTGAAGATAATAGTTCCCTTGCTAACAGACTAGCTCCTCCCTCAGGAGTCTGGTTCCGGACTCATATGTGTGTGATAGGTTTTTTTTATTCACCGCAATACGCTCGTTGCGTGCGAAACCAGAACGATTAAACAATACAAGTTTCATTCGTGAGTAGCGATAGAAAATGTATTGTACGTTTCACGCAGAATAATTTACAGTAGTTAGTTTGGTAGTATTTCACTCTAAAGATTAATATTTTATTTTAATCAGACCAGTAATTCCCCTGAGACAAAAAGGTAAAAGGAAATCGTTTATCTTGGTATGGACATATTATTATGTGAAGAGATTATATAGGTAGAGAGACGACAAAAGAAAAGGATGTCAAGGAAGATATGTATGGACTGTGTGAGAATGTATAAATATGCCGGGCGGATTTTAAATGAATAAATTATCAGTTGACGGTCACCCGAGTAGTATGGAAACTAAGGCCATACTGCACTGAACACAATTTATAGACCAGGGCAAGAGATTTAACCGTGCTCAAAATATTTTAAATAAGACCATATAGACGCGATGTAAAGGAAATCTCCAGTTCAAAAAAAATTAACAATATATTCTCAACTTAACCAAACAGCGGATCAGAAACGTGGTTGTTATTTTACACAAGTATTCTATAAGAAGGTAGCAGGTCTTCTAAAAAATTATCTGATATTTATCATTATCATCAGCACTATCCTATTATTTATGATGAATCACATAAAATAACCACAAGGCAAACGAGTTACTTTAAAATAGCTTCAACATTTTCAATTAAGTATAGCTATAGTTCTATTTCAGCCACAGATTTTTATTAAAACTAGACAATTTTTCATGCAGCGACTGCAGATTTATCGGCAAAATTCAGTGTGTTACAGAAATTTTTATTTAGCTGAAATATTTTTAAGCCGCAGTTTTCATTAAAAATTCATAGCAATCATAGTCACTAAAGGTTACGTTTAGGTTCCTCTTTTATTAATGCGAGGCGATATATTTCTACACTATACATAATTATGTACTAATATACTATTATATCTCACTAAAAAAAGGCTTTCTAAAGATATTAATGTGATATCAGATACACAATATTTACATACTCTGTGTACGCCTGTTTCCCGGAGGGGTAGGCAGAGACTACGGAACGCCATTTGCAACGATCCCGACATATCTCTCTTGCTTCATTCACTATCATCAGATTCCTCACTCATGCTCTTCTGTTCAGGGTACTTCTAACCTATCCCGTTTTTAGGATGTCTCCAATCTGGTCAGAGAACGTCCGCATAGGTCTTTCCCTTCATAATATCCCATTCACACTTGCCTTATAAATCTGCTTCGTCAGCCTTTCGTCATCCATCTTCTTCAGGTGCCCAAACCACTTTAGCATAGCTTTTTCAATGCTTGTCACTGTCACTAAATCTTCTTTTACCCCACAATACACTATTTAAAATCCGCAGAACTGATATATTAATTAGTATAAGTAGAACATGTTGCTTGTTTTATCTTAATTATCAATTCAGAGCTCTTGACATAATATATAACATTCGATATCACAACTTTTGTGAACTTTCACCTTCGAAAACCTTGAGGGATAAATTATTCAAGCATCACAGGATCAATTTACAAGTACTGGAAACTTATTTAACAAGTTGAAACCTCAGAGCACCATAATGATATGCGTAATTAGGCAAACTGGCAACTTTATGAATCGCACCAGATCATATCACCATCTGTTACGAATCATAAAGTACTAAGTGATCTTATTCAAATTGAGATTTATATTCACTTCGAATATTGTACCTAGTTTATTTTTTTAACCTTTAGAAATTTGATCAATAACTCTAATGATAACACCCATGTATGTTGTGAACGAACATTGACTAGACAGCGGTTGGCTGTCATCTTAGATTAAACTATGAAAGATAAAAATATTAAGTCAATAAATTTTCTGGTAATATAAAAATATGGGTATATTTTTATATTACCAGAAAATTTATTGACTTAATATTTTTATCTGAATACTAGAGGACGCCAGCAGCTACGCCTGCATTTTTTTTTAATTTACCCGTTATGACCGATCCCGTGGGAATTTCGGGAAATCCCTTCTTAGTGCACCCCTATGGTCCTCAAGGAACATACGTGCCAAATTTCAGCTTCCTGCGCCCAATAGTTTCGGCTGTAGCGTGTCTGTCAGTCAGTCAGTAACGCAAGGATTTTATATATTAAGATTATCACTATCATTAGAGTGTGCTGTCAGGAAAGCCTTCGTAAAACAAAAACGTATTGTCATAGAATCTAAAATATGGCGAAGCTTAAAATTTTTTGTGTTGGCAGTATGTCTTTTGATTCACACTTTGATAAATGATCTTACAAATGTCTTAATCCGTCTTTTGTCAGTAATTTCAAATTTATTAACTGCCGAATTGATTCATTCTGTTACAACTGCTATTAATTTGCAAACACTACATATGAAAGTAAAATATTGATTCACTATACCTATTAGCGACGTATAGCAAAGCGAAACGAATATTTTTTACAACAAACAACAAGAATACTCAATAAAGCACCTTAAATGTGCGGATCACGGAAAATTGTTGAACAAAAACATGTACAGTGGAAAGAAAAGTGGTATACGGCAACATACACATGCAAGTAAAGAACTCAATGAAAAAAATAATGCACACGCCGTCCGCCGTGGTCAGTGCAGCGTGACGCCAGATAAAAATGATCAGGCAGCCATACAGGGACTCATTAACCAAGTAGCCATCGATGTAGATGGTACGGCAAAGCGTGACCCACAAATGGATTGGTGAATACCTGTGACACAGTGTTTGTGAAAGACATAGGTGCAAAATGAATCCCCTAATCCTTTTTGTCGCTTTTATGTTGTTGGGGGATGCTAGGGCGTTAGTTGAACTAGACTGTAGTGATAATGCTACGTGTATCGATAATATGGCGAAGGAAGTAATAAGGAGTGTCAGGCAACAGAGAACTGTTAAGTTGTTTAATGTGCTGACGATCGAACCCTTGCGGACGAGGCAGGCGCGAATGGCGAGGTCAATGGACTCGTGGCTGGAGACATTCCTGGAAGGAAATGCTTTCAGCTTTGACTGGAACGACTACACCTTCAAAGTGTCGCAATCGGACGACAGCAACGCCTTGGATTTAGAAATATATCAAGGACGAACTGCTAAAGGTAAGTCTATAATACAATATCAATAAAAAGAACAAACCAAATAATATAACCCCTAAGAAAAACAATGTGTAGCAGAGAAGGTTTTTTTTTATTTTATCTTAATAAGTATCTTCAGAATTACGAATTTAACAAAAATGCATAGAAGATGTTTCAGTTACCTGATGTTATTTGTAGTTATCTAAATTAAATTCACTCATTTCAATATCACCTTTGAAGATCGTTTCTTACTCATCCGCAAAATATTTATGATAATTTGCATCAAAAAGAAAGCTGGAAACATTACTATTAATCACTAATGAATTACCAAATGCGATCAGATTAATGCATACTGTGTGTTAAATGCTATCTATGAACACTGAGTACGCTTCGCTGGGCTTACTAGAGCGTTACCGAGTAAGGCCATGTGTACAAGATCCTATTACATTAATTTTTTATATACCTTCAATGATAAATATTATACCTTAATATGATTTAGAATTAGCATTGTCCTAAAGTCAGTGTAAGCTTTTGATAATATTCGAAAGATTGCAACAAAAATATATTTCTGCTCTAAATTGTTTCCCATACCTATAATATTCTTTTGAATTACCTATCAAAGTTTATTTAAAGTAAATCTTCAATTTATTGCAAAGGTTGTACCAGAATTGTGACAGTAATTATTAGCAGTTGTTGCTATTTTCTTTTCAGTAAATAAAAAAATCACTTACATAACTAAGCTAATTAAATGCAATTATAGTTTATATGTAAGACTCATTATCGTGTTTGGTTTATTTGATTTGTACACGCAAAATAGTGTCATTATAGTATCATTAGATACACTTTCTTTGAAACAATCCGACGAAATTAGCAACTAGTAAGTGAAAAAAAACTCTTATTCACATTTCAATATTTACTTCGTTAAACAGTACTTTTATTATTTGAGTCTTATTACTCCTCAGTGGATTACATGTTAGCAATATTTTGTCAAAATGAAGGCCTAACAATTTATAATACCTTGTGCATACGAATGATAATCCTGTAAATCGCTTACAAATGCATCGAATGACACACACGATCCAAATGTACTAGAGGGGAAAAAGAAGAACATATTTCATTTTCTAGAATCTAAATGAGTAATAACCAAAAAATATACATCGATAACTTAAATTAAATTCTGCCCTAAAGAACCATGTAATATCATAGTTTCAGTAACACTTAATCATTGCCTTAAGAAGAAGTCCTGAGGAGCCAATAGTAATTTATACATATATTCATTTTACTAGCTTTTTATATGATATTAAGGACTGCCTCCGTGGTCCAGTGGATAGCGTATGCGACTGCTGATCGGAGGTCCCGGGTTAGATTCCCGGGTCGGGCAAAAGTGTTACTGGGTTTTTCCGAATTCTCAGTAGCAGCACGGAGTCTGGTGATGTGCCCGGTGACGGCAATAGACTCGAACCCCTATTGCGTGGGACCTAAAAATTCATGGCGAAATGTGGGTGTAATATTACACCTCTGCTTACCCCTTCGGGGATACAGGCGTGAGTCTTTATAAAAATAAAATTAAGAGGAATCGTGCAGCTTCTCGCATTTATTTTTTAAATAACCCGTTTCTTCCCAATTCCGTGGGCATTTTAGCAAATTCCTTCTTACTATCCTACGGTCCGGTATGAACATACATACCAAATTTCAACTTCCTGCGCCCAGTTAAGTAGTTTAACTTTGCGTTGTCTGTCAGTCTGTCAGTAACGCAAGAATGTTATATATTATACAGATTTATATTCTTATTTTATTTATTAACATAATCATTCGCACGATTGTGAACACGTACGTAGGAGTAATATCATGTTGAACAACAATTATCTTCGTGCATGTTCCGGCTTTCCTTCGAAAGAATTTAGCTTACAGCGGTTTTCTTTGACTACGTTCGTTAGTGGATCAATGAATTATTAATTAATAAATACCGCTTACGTATCTTTGGATGTTTAATGCTTTAGTTTACCATCATTTAAGTATAGAGTTTTCATTACATATCTTATTTCCTTTAGATTAAGTTATCATGCTTGGTATATGCTTTCTGATAAAACCGTACAAATACAGCAAATTAATGGCAGTATTTTCTGGTTTAACGTAGATGATTTTATTTCACGAATTATTAGGCAATGAAACCAGAGACACAAAATATCACAACTGACGGACATGAAATATACAATCTACAGATTGGGTTTACATGGAAGAAATAGTAGTCACTTGAGCTAACTAAACGAAAAATATCACTGTAGCATCTACAAAACCTATAAAACCAATTTTACCAACGTATAGCTAAATGTTCAAATCAAATTAGGTTTTTAGGTTCCGCAAAATAGCTTAGGCTTAGGCAAAATAGCTTAGGTTATTGTTTTCAGTATCTAAAAATCAATTAACAGAGAAACAGAGGGTATGCCTCGCGGTTGACGGCAAAGTTTAATATCAACCCAATAAAGATGATCTTTATTGAAGCAATTATTGGTAAAATGTAAATTACATTGTCCATTTATGAATATATATTGTCACTAATAACTTTTTTGATTTGCATTTTATTATTAATTGAAATATCATATTACTGGAATTCGTATTACGGATATCAATTTATTATAATTCGATTTTTGATTGATTTCAATAGAATGTTGTATTTCATTTTATATTTGATGGCACTCAGGTAAAAAATGTTTAATTGCCTATATTCTAAAAGCTTACTTGAAATTTAAAATAGGTACTCAACATTTTCAGTTTTTATCACTGAGTTACGATACCGGGTAAAGGCGGTTGCACACGCTAAGAAAATCCACCATCTCTTATCCAGCACCGATGTAGTAGATGTAGACGGGTCTAATGTATAGACTATATGAATTCTTGCATATCCCTGGGCGACTTTTCTTAGCGTGTATGTCCAAGCACTCTAAGAGCCCTGATAAAAAGTTTAAGCAAGCTTTTTATTTTGTTTATCATAACTATATTGTTTTGTATATGCTACAAAATGTTTTCAAGTATAACAATAATAATAATAGGAATTTTACCAACTATATGACCGTTTAATTGAATTGCTCCTATATTAATTCTGTTAGATTATTTCCTTAGTAGGTACTTGAGATAAAATTTACCACCGTCTTCATATGTAACTTTCATTTCTTATCAGGAAATGCCTAAAAGCACTCTATGAAAGATGCACAGGGTTATTGAAGAAATCGAAAATCACTAGTTTGACCATTTAAAGCATTATACGAAACCCGTTAGTAATATTTCAGTCGCCATATTGTGCCAACGTCATTTTAATTCTTGCATGACGTATTGCCAGTAGCAAAGTTTTTATGAATTACAACGTGATGAAAGGAAATAAGAGCTTTGTAAATCGTTAGGAAGTCTTATAAGCGATGAAAGAACACAAATTACTTAGTAACCTACTTACGTACTTACAAGAATCTCATTTAAAAAATCCCATTATTCACAAAGTCTCTTCACATTTTAAGAATCAAATTACTCACAAAGGTCTTATAAACGAAAGCAATATAAATGTCACAGGTACCTTAAGAAATTTGTCCTTGTAATATTCAATCAAAGCGTCAATCAGGACTTCGATACTCTGGAGATATTAATATTCATGATCAAATTACTTTAGGGCGGATTAATTGGATCTATTAGTACAAACACAGAGGATTATATATCACAAACTGTGTCAATACATTTATACTGATAGGGAACCTAATTAACAACGTGAAGGGTAAATTGTTAACATGATAGATAGAATGGTATTTTGGCGAATTGTGTGTGGTTTGAACCATGAGTAGAATACAGAGGACCCAGTTATAATTGAGGCTAAACTGATAAGCCCAATTCATTAGAATTGTTTAGGTTAGGTTCATAATATTGTACATTCGCATGGTATTCTGCTAAAGCCTTTTTGATAGTAGGTTCATATTTTGTAAAGTTTATGCTGTTTGATGCGACTTTTCTCATGAAAGGTTTAAAAAGTAGGCAGATTGCAATGCCGCTGATGCATGAAAAGGTATAGATCTTACTTTAACTTTATTATAATTGCCATTTTGGAGTGTACAAGCATGTAAATGTAGAGCGAGTTGACATGTAACTGAAGATAATTTGATTTTTGTTGCCATACGAGACAAAACATAGATAGATAAACACACATACAAACACACACATATAAACACAACACATATAAACACTTTATTGTACACCAGTCAATAAACAATAAATTACATTGAAAACTTAAAACTAGTGGCACAAGGGCGGTCTTATCGCACATTGCGATTTCTTCCAGACACCCTAGTTCGGAATAAATTATAAGAATATAAAGTAAAATAGTGGGTAATGGTGTACCTTGTGAAAAAGAGATAAAAGATAAAGTTATGTGAAAACTAAACTTATAAATACATAACTAAAAATAATCTCTGGCAAACAAAATATCCCGAAAAGCGGCAATGGTCTCGCCACCTATTACGTGGGATCAAAACACTGGCGAAAAGTGGGCGTTTAATATGCCTCTGCCTACCCCTTCGGGGAAACAGGCGTGAGTCTTTGTATGTATTTATGTATGTATGTACATTATACAAACAAAACATGTGTTATATAAACACAGTTTTAGTAATGCCAGGGCTTTTCTAAATGCGTTGCCTTTTATTTGTAAAATCTCGTGGGACCCGATAACTTCTCCTTTCAATAAAGTTTTGTGACGTACTACAATTTGAGTTTAGTAGAGCCTTGCTGATTTCAGCATGAATGGGCCGGCTTGACTGGGGAAGTACTAACCTCTCACAGAAAATCGACATAAAGTTAGTACCTAAACTGTTGCGTTTCGTCCGGTTAGTGAGAGTGACGGAGGCCCTATCCCCTATTCCTTCTCCCTCCCTCATCCCGCTTCCTCTCCTATCCCTTTTTCCACACTTGTGACTTCTATGGTGTTGCTTGTGTCATGGGCAGCGGTAATTGCTTACCATCAGGTGATCAGTCTGCTCGTTTGCCGCCTATTAACATAAAAAAGTATACTAGATATAGGATACTTCCACGGTTTGCTAGCTATGCCAAATTCTGAAGTTGCATACCAAATTAAAAAAATATTCATTCACATTAATTGTTAATCATTAGCGATAGATATAATAAAAAAAATAGGTTACGATAGGACTGATACGTACAAATATAATATAAGTCCTTTAAAGATATGGAAGAAGAAAACCTTACTACAACATTAAACCGATTTGTTTATAAATAATAAAAGTGATTAGATGTCTTACCTTCTTTTTTATCATAATGAATCTCATTAATATTTCTGAACTTGTTGTAGCCTAACTAGTCTCAACGTGCACTCAAATATTCATAAGACGGTCTTGAGCTCAACTATGTACTCAGATATAGTTAAAATTATATTAAACTTAGTGAACATTGTAAGAGCCTCCCTAAGTCCTATCATCAAAGGCTCGTCACTGAGTCTCATTATAAAGGCACCATAGAAACTATTATACTACGATTTAATTCAAATTTGAAATTCACAAAGCTTTCACAAAGAATAGGTTTATTCTGATAGCTATTATTTTGATTGATGATAGGACTAAATTTAAATTTCTACGGTATGCTATAATCTGAAAAATTTGTTGATAGAACACAAAACGGATAATTTATAAAGAATATGAATAACTAAGAGAAACAGACGATGACAGCAGACTGCTACACACTGTGTGTCGGATTCAAACCGACGGCGCACACTGACACTGATTTAGAAGTTAACATACATACATAGACTCACGCCTGTTTCCCCGAAGGGGTAGGCAGAGGCACATTAAACGCCCACTTTTCGCCAGTGTTTTGATCCCACGTAATAGGTTGCGAGCCTATTGCCGCTTATCGGGATATTTTGTTTGCCAGAGCCTCGTCCGTTGATCGGCAGGTGCACCACTTGCAGGTGAGGTTGACTTGGGACCCTAAGTTGTTGGTGGGAACCCTTTGCATTAAGAAGTTAAGTCCGCCTTAAATATTTATTTACTATTATAAATAGCTAATTATGGAAAAGTTAACCTAAAACCTATGGCACGTCGATTTCCAACCCAAGATAAAACTTTCTTATATTTCAATACATAATTATGGCCATGGTACAAATTAACTGTTAAATTTATAAATTGATATTTGCTGGTACTTAGTTCCAGCCTGAACTCCTATTTTCCGTTCCTAATTTATTATGAACCATCACAAAATTAGCGTTGCCCCGGTTGCCATCCAAGACTCACTTTGGAGTCCCTCATCATCATCAGCCCTTTATATTATCCCACTGCTGGGCACGGGCCTCATCTCACAATGAGAAGGGTAAGGCCATAGTCCACCACACTGGCCAAGTGCGGGTTGTCAGACTTCACATGTCTTTCGAGAACATTATGGAGAACTCGCAGACATACAGGTTTCCTCACGATGTTTTCCTTCACCGATAAGAAAGCGATAATTAACAATTTAATACACACTTAACTTCGAAAAGCCGTGGATTCGAACCCGAGACCCTCTGCGTTGCAGTCTGTCGGCCTCTCCACTCGGCTATCGCTGCTTCTAAAGTTAGGAGTCCCTAAGTCCTTCAAATTCCTGTTTTTTTCTGAACCCGCTGTCTTTGAGTGATCACTATCTCGTCGTATCGTTTACCGCTATGGCGTCAGTGCCCATTCACGTTTCTGCTCATGCATCTACCCTCGCAATCATAAATATCACCTGTTCCTTATGCCTAGGTCTTCCAAGCAAGCGTTCAATTTAATCATGTCTGAATTGAACTGACGATTTTCATATTAAAGTCCATGCGCTATTTCAGGCCGTTAAGCAAGGCATTTTTAAAGGAAACTTCCATGCAACATTTCTTAGAATTTTATTCATATAGCTGATTTCTTAGTTAAATCGTGATACTGTAAGAGGTAAAAGTAGCTATTCGCAATTGTATTACTAAGTATTGATAACAATTATCCATTAGAAATGACGGTTTGTATACAATAAGACAGGTGGCGCTAGTTGCCATGTAAACATCAGCTCCGTGATATTTAAAGTTTTAAAAATATTAAATAGTGATTATACTAACAATTTGTCATTGATAAACACTTATACTGGCCTAACGTTCATCAACCATCGTTTGTGAAAACGTTCCTACAGTTATACTAAAAATAACTGCATAATTCTTCCTTGGTACCAAAACAGTGAATTTGTACCTAAAAGTGCATTTAAAAGTCAGTACATCCTTGGAATAACTGTTCAACTGTGATAGTGAAATAAATTAATAGTATTAACTGTGTAAAACAACTTAAAACTTGTGAAAACAAGTTTGTGAAAAGTACTGTTCGTTAATTTTATTTGAACTGTGTGACGATAAAGTGTTGACCAATTAAAACACTTTAAAGACAATATATTCGCGAAGTATAAGTAATTATCTATAGATGCAAAATTTCACATCCAATCAATAACCTGTCACAGCGTTGTGGTTTACGCGTATGAACATACTTCAAGAGACTAACGATCGATCCCCAGCTGTGCGGTAGCTGCTTTTTGAGATTCATTCAAATATTTTCCATAATGCATTTCTTCGATAACATTACTTTCTGAAAGGCCCGTACTCAATCTATGGCAGAGATTATATGCGACGATAGTAGCTCCAACAGCTCTATACTAGATGGCACTACTAGTAGTCTTCCTAACATCTCAACTGACGAAAACACTACGATTCAAGACCTACAAAAAGAAATGGAACAACTAAGAATTCAACTAAATTCGGCACATGAAGAAATCAATAATTTATCTATGGAAAACCAAGAATTAAGAGAAACTGTACAGTCACTAACATCTAAATATGATGTACTAAAAAGGGCTACAAAAACCTTATCATTAGAGACACCTGATAAAGGTTTAAAAATGTCTACACCTAAACACATCAAGTCGAATAAGAAAACACCAAAGGGAGCTATCAACAAAAAATACTTCTTCTCATCAAATAATCCAGCTCAAACCTCTACTCAGAAACAAGCTATCGATTGCTCAGCAGTTGTACAAAAATCTACGTTAGAAAAATGTATAGGTGATGTAGTACTCAAGCAAGATATGAAAACAGAGATTTCAAACAAGTATTTCAACTCAACAACAGATGGCGCCACATCAAATTATATTTCAAATCAAAATAATAATTGTTCTTATCCTAAATTAAACAACAGAATATTAGAAAATAAACTGTGCATACTTAGCGATAATAATACTAATAATATTCTTAGTCATGCTGAACGCTTCTTTCCTTACACAAAAATATGTCATTATTGTATGCCTAATGCGGGTATATTAAAAATGATTGGTACATTAGATAAAAAATTATTGAACTTCACTAAACATAATTATTGTATTGTATTTTTGAGTGAAAATGATTTCTTGGTGTCAAAAAATTATGAAATGCTAGTGAACCACATTAAAGGTAAGCTTGATGATATCACACATACTAATGTCATTCTGTGTTCACCCAATTTTAAACTTGATTATCGCGCAAATTTATTTAACAATAGAATAGAGGCTTTCAACAGACTGTTATATTTAAGCAATAAGAAATACGAATATTCGTACTTATTTGACACTAATAAACATCTAAGCTATACATATGACATGTTCTCACAATATACTGGCAAAATAAACAATATAGCCATGGCAAATATATTTCACTACTTGCAAAAATACAAAGCTTTTTTGAAAAGTTATTTTGATCATACGTTTCATTTCGTGTTTAAAAAATGTAACAACAACAATAACACTGGTAAGTGTAAACCTGGCACTATACCTTATTACTTTAAAAAGTTAACAAATAATGTATCTGTTCAAACAAAAAATGTAAGTGTATGTATTGATAGTTCTATAAAAACACCTGTACAGTCTTGTGATGAGAATGTAGACTTTTTTCGTCACTAATAAACATTTTTATTTACTGCATCAGAACATTGCCGGACTTTTGAACAAAGCTGATATGCTTTCTATTTATTTGGATGAGTTGTCAGAAAAAATCCAAACAGTTGATGTTTTATGTATCACTGAACATTTTATAATGTCAGGTCATGAAACGCATTTATATGTACCAAACTACACTTTAGCAGCGTACTTTAGTAGGAAAAATTGTAAAAGAGGAGGTTCTTGCATATTAGTACGAAATGGTCACCACTGGAAACAGCTGCCTGATGCTTCATTGATCTCGGTAGTTAATGATTTTGAATGTTGTGCAATCAAGTTAACTAAATACAAAATGATTATTATTTGTGTATACAGAGTACCAGGGGGAAATTTGAATATATTTTTTAGTAGATTGGAGCAATTATTAATTAAAATAAGTAAGATAAAATATGAATATATAATTTTAGCAGGCGACTTAAATATTGATGTATTAAAAAACAATAATAGTACTCTTGAACTAAAATGTCTATTGCAAGCCTTTAATTTGACACTATCCATAGAGCAGCCAACAAGATTAAAAAGCCAAACTTGTTTGGACAACATTGCACACAATTTTCCAAGAGCGCATTGTAAGTCAAATGTTGTCGAACTTGCCCTGTCGGATCATACTGCACAGATAATTAAATGTCCTGTGGTTCAAAGAATTATAACTCCTCAATGGTTCTCCCTACAGAGAGATTATTCTGATGAAAACATAAAAAAATTTAGATATTGCATCAGTAAATTAACTTTTTCTGAAGTTTATGAATGTGATAACCCTAACAAAGCATATTACTCCTTTTTTGAAACTTTTAAATTATTTTATGACTTATGTTTCCCTCTTAAAGTTGTTACTATTAAAGTGAATAAAAAGTGCAAATGGATGTCTCGAGGTATCAAATTATGTAGTTTAAAAAAAAGAGAATTGTTGTGGCAAGCCAGACTCAAACCTACACTTAGTAATAAATTAAAATACAATAGATACACAAAATTATTTAAAAAAATTATAAATCTTACTAAACGTTCTCAAAATATACACAGTATTAAAAATTCTCTCAATAAAAATAAGACCACATGGCAAATTATAAATTCTTCAAAAATAAATGTCCCCAAACAATCTATAAATAAAATTGTCATTAATGACAAAATTCTTCACGAACCACAAGTCATAGCTAATAAGTTCAATGAATACTTCATAGATAAAATCAAACCAATTACCGAACGCGGTAAAAATATTACCAAATATATAAATACGTCTCTAAATTCAATGTTTATGGTTGCAAGTACACAAAATGACATACTTAAAATTATTACAGATCTGAAAAATAAATGCAGTGTGGGCAATGACGAAATATCTACAAAAGTCATAAAATGTGTAGCAGATTTAATATGTGACCATCTGAGCTATATTTTAAATCTTTGTATTATTCATGGCACATTTCCTGAACGGCTTAAGACATCTATTGTCAAACCATTACATAAAAAAGACGATAAAGACCTTATGCAAAATTATAGACCAATCTCACTTCTACCAATTTTTTCAAAAATATTTGAGAAGTATATTTATAATAAAATATGTATCTATCTCGAATCAAACAACATTTTATGTTCTGAACAAAAAGGCTTTCGTAAGGAAAGAACTATAAATATGGCTATTTATGACTTTTTAAATATAGTAATGTCAAGTATTGACAATAGAATTCCGATTTCTGCTGTGTATTGTGATATGTCACAAGCGTTTGATTATGTTGACCACAATATTCTATTAAATAAGCTTGATGCCTACGGAATACGGGGTAATGTCCTTAATTTAATAAAATCATATTTAAAAGACAGAAAACAGTTAGTCGCTATAAAAAAACTTAATTTTAAAACTAAAAAAGAAGAGACATATATGTCTAGTCAGCGAAAAATAGAATTCGGTGTTCCCCAAGGCAGTGTTTTGGGCCCGCTGTTGTTCATTGTTTATATAAATGACTTACCTAAAGCAGTAAAACATCCCGTAACATTATTCGCTGACGACAGTACGGTTACGATAGCTTGCAACAAACCTAATCTCTATGAGTCGGACATTAATGAGGCACTAAGTTCAATGGTATTGTGGCTTGAAAATAATAATTTAAAGATAAATTTGAGCAAGACTAAAATAATGGAATTTAGCCAAAGACAGTCTCATGATCGCACGCTGAAGATTAATTACCAGAGTGAAAACATATGTTCTACAAATAACGCCAAATTTCTTGGTTTGATAATTGACAGTCAATTAAACTGGAAAGGCCATATAGAGGTTATTTGTAAAAAAATAAGTAGCTCGTCCTATGCTTTACAAAAACTGTCACGAGTAGTAAATAAAGAAGCGCTTATTACTGCCTATCATGGTATAGTTGCATCTATTCTTCGATACGGCATTATTTTCTGGGGCAACTCTACCCATAAAGAAATAGCTTTTAAATTTCAAAAAAGATGTATCAGAGCTATGTTTGGCCTCCAAGTTATGGACAGCTGCAGACCCTATTTCATTGAATATAAAATTTTGACACTTCCATCTCTGTTTATATTTGAAGTAGCATTATTTGTGAAAAAAAATCCTCATTTATTTACTAGATTGTCCGATGTCGTCACACGCAGTAGACGTAAAAACAATGTATTATGTATTCGTAAAGTTAATACGGCGCTCCTATGGAAAAGTGTGTTTTGTTTAGCGCCGAAAATATACAATAAACTGCCGGAGTCAATAAAAACACTAAACATAAGCCTTTTTAAAAAACAGTTACGAATGTTATTGACTGAAAAGTGTTATTATTCAGTTACAGATTTCCTCAATGACGAAATTTAATATACTATAAAATTGCTGTTTTTAAGGTATTATCCATTAAATGTGTTAGTTTTTAGGTTTGTTATTTTAGATATTTGTGTTATTTGTATGTTTTCATTTCCTTTTTAATATCTTTTTTTTGTTAATAATATGTGAATATTTGTACGCCAACATTGGCAGGACACAGAACTGCACTTCCTTTATTCTGTAACATCTCAATATATACCTGTGTTTAACAAATAAATTTAATTTGAATTTGAATTTGAATAACAACTGACGTCCCTGCTGCCTCAAATTACTCTGCAATCAACATTCATAAAATGTCGAAAAAAAATAAAACGACATAGAAGTATCGAATCACAGTCATTGCCGCCATAAACATTTACACTTTGTAAATGGATGAACTGAAAACGGATGATTTTGCATTTCACAGCAATAAAATGGGAAACAGCGATGAATCCGTAATTTGAGATTTAAAGCACTGTCATAAACATGTTTTGAGTTTGCAGTAGGTATTTTTAGTGTTATTGCCTTATGAAGTATATTGCTCAGTAAAATGGCATTTAAGTTAAGCTGCTTGTCGAGCGTGCTATGAATAACGTTAATGTTATCCTTTAGAGTATTTTGTGTTACATTTATACCAGTTAGTGAAGTTTCCAGTGTCTTTTTAAGCAGTAAGATTTCAACAACAAATTGTGCAGCTTGTGTGTAAAAAACAAGGCAAGGCACACAATAAATATTATCTAATAGATATTGTGTAACCATTCGATTCTTTCGCAGCAATTACGAATTAATATTTATTTGTACAAATTTTGGTAGCGTAAATGGCAAAAAAATTCATTGACTAGTTATGGTAAATAAATTGATTGGCAATTTGACATGAATTCTAAGTTATTGCGAGTAAGTATGAAACATAGAGAGTAAGCGAGAGAGAATTTTATTTTCTATAATTTGCCATAACAGGAAAAGATATAAATGTAAAGCGTGAAGGTATTGTCGATTTTATTTTGATTAGTCTCTCTCTCTCGCACTGTATCCAACTTTGTTCCACTTGTCAATCCCACTTACAATTAATTTATCTTACTTTACGTTTAATTCACGACTAGTGCTGTGTATCGCAATATGTTATGATCTCAAGTCGTTAGCAACATATTTTGGTGGTTATTTAGATGAAAGCAATAACATAGAAAAATTAATAATATTAAATAATGTGGAACACCCCTGTCAATTATCACTATGAAATAAAAACTTGTGAGTGATGCCATTAAGACGAGCGTATTTTGGAAATATACGGGCGGTAAAAATGGTTCGACATCTATGCCGGGTATAGCTTTCTTAAAAGTCAATTAAAATTGTAGCTTAGCTTGGCTAGCCTTAGCTTTATTATTTTCATTTGCATTTAAAAATCGAGTTGATAATCCAGACTGCCTCGTTGGTCTCGCGGCATAAATGTGCGCGTGGGATTGGTAGGTCTCCGGTTCTATTCCCGGGTCGGGCAAAGTGTTATTGGGTTTTTCTGTTAGGAAATTCTCAGTAGCAGCACGGAGTCTGGTAATGTACCCGGTACGGCAATAGGCTCGCCCCCTATTACGTGGGACCTAAAAACAAGCAGCGATAGCCGAGTGGAGAGACCGACAGACTGCTACGCAGAGCGGGTCTCGGGTTCGAATCCATGGCACGCAACAATGACTTTTCGGAGTTAAGGGCGTATTAAATTAAATTGTTAATTATCGCTTGCTCATCGGTGAAGGAAAACATCTTGAGGAAACCTGCATGTCTGAAAGTTCTCCATAATGTTCTCCAAAGACATGTGAAGTCTGCCTACCCGCACTTGGCCAGTGTGGTGGACTATGGCCTTACCCTTCTCATAGTGAGAAGAGGCCCGTGCCCAGCAGTGGGACAGTAAATAGGGCTGTTGATGATGACGAAAAATTCATGGCGAAATGTGGGTGTAATATTACACCTCTGCCTACCCCTTCGGGGATAAAGGCGTGAGCCTAAAAAAAAAATTTATAGTCAGCCAAATACCTCGCGTGCCTTCTCCTTCTCTTATCCCTAAGAAAATATGTGTTTCCAAAACTCCACCGTCACGTTTCATTCTGCGCTTGCACTTGACAAACATCATGATAATGAACAGTATTGAAAGCTATGCCTATTCATTTTCGCCTGATACAGACAGCTTTATCATCTGTATGTTTTCCAATAGTTTATGGGAAACTCTACATTGTTAAGGTATACTACCGGTAATATTTTATTACCCCGCAATAATTTAGTTTTGTCCAAATTACCCGAAATCCATTTACGCGTGAGTCATAAAACTAAATAACATACATATCATAACATAGCTTCACGCCTATTATCCCCGAAGGGTTAGGCAGAGGTACATTAAATACCTGATATATCTCTCTTGCTTCTTTCACTCACATCAAATTTCTCATGCATGCTCTTCGGTTAAGGATGTCTTAGGATGTCTCTAATCTGGTCAGAGAACGTCCGTCTAGGTCTTCCCCTTCCTCCTGTTACATTCACACTTGCCTTATATAACTTCTTGGTCAGTCTTTCGTCATAACATTATTAGTATCGATATTATAGTATTGCTGATAGATCTCAGCAATAAAAAACGTGATTCCGTAAGATTTGCAAGTATATGTATATGAACATCCCTCATTTGCGCACCTGTTACTAAAAATTGTTCAGACACTAGGCCATACCTATAGGCATATATAGGTGGTATTTCACTTTTCTTTTTTACTAATTACGTAATTACCTTTACATAAATATATTACGAAGTACATATTGAAATAGCGATGATTGAAAGTTTCGCTACGAATTTTCTTACTTAAAGTTCTCATTTCACCGAACCCGATTTACCTACTTCAATCTTAGGAACTATATATTATAAATTATACATCTAAGGCCACGTTCCAAGTCAAAAGGCAAATATATTTGAGGCAACTTCTTGAAAGTAAATATCCTTAAGAGGTTTGCATTTGGGATTACATACGCGTACTAGTGAATATTTAAGATGAGACTTTGTAAATTAAGAGCAATTGGTCTGTGGTTCAATGTTTAGAAAAAATGAAGGAATGTTTGTGAAATGTGATTTATGTTTCTTTGAAGACTGCTTAGGAAGAGTATGTTTTTGTCAAAAGGATACAATTGCTTTGTAGTCGTGATAATACTTAAAGTGGTCATATTTTTTTGTATAAAGTATGGTAACAAGGACTGTTACATACATACATAACGTCACGCCTTTTATCCCCGAAGGGGTAGGCAGAGGTGTATTTCTACACCCACTTTTCGCCAGATATACTTTAGTCCCACGTAATAAGGGGCGAGCCTATTGCCGTACCGGGCACATTTCCAGACTCCGTGCTGCTACTGAGAATTTCGTGAAAAAAATATCCAATAACACTGCCCGACCCAGGAATCGAACCCGGGACCTCCCGATCCCACGCGCACATTTATGCCGCGAGAGCAACGAGGCAGTCGTATAGGGTTTGATTCTTTTTGCATCGTGTTATCCCTTAGTCGCCTCTTACGACACCCACGGGAAGACAGGGGGTGGTGACACTTGTATTCTATGCCGTCAAACACACGGCATAAAACACAAGGACTGTTAATAAATTACAAAAGTTCAACTGGCTTGTTCGTTTAGTAATCAACAATTTTGACTAATACGCTGCCAGGTCAAGGGTTCAATTGCAGCCCAAAACGAATGTCATTGTGGTGAGCACAATAGTTTGTTCTGTATCTGAGTGTAGTTTATCTTTAACTAGGCTCCAACCACGTGAATTTTACGCATAGACCTTCCTCGAAAGGTAGGTATGCTAAGATGGTTTGGACACATGGAGAGGATGGATGACGAAAGACTGATCAATAAGTTGTATAAGTCAAGTGTGAATAGGACAGGAGGAAGGGGAAGACCTAGACGGACGTTCTCTGACCAGATTGGAGACATCCTAAAAAAAGGACAGGTTAGAAGTACCCTTAACCGAAGACCATGCATGAGAAATTTTATGGGAGTAAATGAAGCAAGAGAGATATGTCAGGGTCATTGCAAATGGCGTTCCGTAGTCTCTGACTACCCCTCCGGGAAACAGGCGTGAGTCTATGTATATATGTATGTATGTAGGAATCACTCTACACACATCAACAAAGTCTAGGGATATTTTATATTTCATCAAATATCTAAAAATCTATGAAGAATTTTCTGATACAGTAAATAGAAGAATCATAGATTATTTTAAGGTCTTTAATAAAAATAAAAAACATTTCGTGTTTTTTTTGTTTTAAATAAAAAAAATATTTTTTTTAATCATCATGGAAAATTAGTATGATAACAACAAACATTTCTTCTTAAAAAACTATTAATTTTAATAAAAATGGAAAAAATCTTGTAAAATCTAATCATTAATAATCAGTGTTGCCACCTCTTACATTGATTACACATCGACATCGATTGTTAATACTTAAAATTAAATTGTCAATGTCTTGCTGCGGTATGAGGTCCCATGTCCTTTGCAAGTGTTCGTAAAGTTGTTGTTCAGTCGTCAAATTTGGTGGAAAATCTCTCAAAGCTTTTCGTTGTAACATGTCCCAGGCATGCTCGATAGGATTTAAGTCGGGCGACTGTGCAGGCCAATCCAAAACTTGAATATCGTGCTCTCGGAGAGCGGTCGATACCAGCCGCGCCGTATGGCAAGGAGCATTATCGTGCATGAGTAGAAATTCATGGCCTATTTGAGTTCTGTGTGGGACAATAACGGGCTCTACTACCTCCTCGTGGTATTTTTGTGCAGTCATTCTGCCTTGGATCCAAACGAGTTGGGTTCGTCCGCCAAGACGAATTCCTGCCCACACCATGATTGTCCCGCCTTGGTATGGGTGGACCTCCTGAGGGTGCCGTAGACGGCTAACTCTCCCTGGAGCTCTCCAAACGCGTGTTCTTCGTGAATCCGGGTGAAACCCAAACCGGGACTCATCGGTGAACAGCACCAAAGACCATTGTTCGTCACTCCATGGTAAATGCTCCCGAGCCCACGAAAGCCGCCGACCGCGATTGCCACGTCGCAATGCTGGAACACGCAATGGTCTTCGAGCATGAAGATCAACTTCATGTAACCTTCTTCGCACGGTTTGGTCGCTTACCAGCAGCTGGTGGTCCTCCTGGAGCCTTTGCACTAGTTGCAGCGCTGTGATATTGGGTTGTCTTCTGGCGGTCATTTGGAGAAATCGATCCTGTCTCTGCGTAGTAACACGATATCTACCTGTGTGCTGTTCGGCCACATCTCCAGTACTGCGATAACGTGACCACAACCTTGATATCACATTTTGACTGGTATGTAGGGCCTCAGCAACGACGCGTTGAATTGCACCATTTTCTAACATGCCCACGGCTCGTAACATTTCATCTCGACTCAAATGACGACGTGACATGACTTTTAAAGTTCGTACGTCACGTTAAATTAAAAAAGAAAAACAATTAAAAATCCTTTTCATTAATAATTATAATAAAACAGTTTTAACTTTCTTTAATGTAACGAATTACTAGCAAATTTGCCGCCATATTTTGTTTATTATTTTGTTTTTTTTCTTTCCATGTTCAAATTTTGAAAATAGAATAAAAGAGGTTTTAATCTGTATATAAACTTTTTGTGGAAACTAACAAGGTTCTAAACTATAAACTCGTAAATAATTTAGGATTAAGATATCCCTAGACTTTGTTGATGTGTGTATATATAAATGAAAATTGAACCAAATATCCATTGAGTAGATTTGAGTCTATTGCGTTCAAACAGACAGACAGGATACCGCAAAGACTTCATTTTATAATACGTACCTATATATATATAAAGAGCTATGGCAGCTTCCCATACATCATTTTAGTTAATCACCAAATTTTGCATCTATAAATGAAATATACCTTGTTTGATAGAATATATATTGCTGATTCTAAAGGTAAAAAAATCGTAACTATAGGAGGCCAGGTTTTTGAGTTATTATGCTTAGAAGTTTTATAGGTTATGTCATTAATTACCATCTATTTAGTATATTGCTGCATGAAATAATAATTTATTGGTATATAAAACTGAAGGAGCTCGATAGCATAATACTATTTATGCCCACTAGTAAACATTATTAACGATTACGCAAGTTAAGCAACCCCAGGTGTGGGCACCACTTGGATTTGTCTTAAGCTCCTCTGTGCATAGAAATACCAGTCTGTTATCATGACATACATAGATATCAGTCGTTAAAATCACATGCTGCAATATTGACTATTTATTTACATACTGAACGTTTTTTCAAAGAAAAATAAAACACGACTGATTTCCCAAAAAATATAATATATAGCCTATGTCACGTGAGGATTCCAACAATAGCCCACTCACCGAAATCGGTTCAGCCATTTAGAAGTTAGTGCGGAATAAAGAAACTCACATACATTTCATATTGCAATTCTCTGTGACATTTTGACGAAGCCTATTGCGGATAACCGTATGTATATTTTTATTTCATGGTGCATGAATACATGAAATATGATTTATTATTATATCTAAAAAGGCGGCAGGTAAAAAGATATTTTGCTGCCCATCCCAAATACCAAACGATTACGACGTACGGCGACCAACGAGGCAACTACAGCAATATTCAGTGATTCCTATTCGTCCAGGTATATATTTTCAATCAAAACATAAACATAATATTGTTTCCGACTTATGTGTCTTGATTTTATTCTACCTCTTATTAAAATAGCATCATCACTGCCTCTGAGATTATATCCAGTTGTTTCTATATTATGTTCCCTACGGACTTCAACTGCCGTGGCCACGACCACGAACACTCATTTTGGCTGTAGAAACCGGGTACAAAACAATATCCAAGAAACAGGGCAGTATCGGAATCCTTAAGCACGCACAAGTCACAAAGAGGCAATATCAGAGTCCATAAACAGTTTGAGTCATATAATTAGAAGCGAAAACAGAGTCCTTGGGCAATCCGGGTCAAAAAGAATACTGAAAACAGGGGAAAATCAGCGAAAACACTCAGAACAAAAACAAACAAGCGCGGGCGATAGCCAGATGATGTGAAAAAAATCGAAATGTCAAATGTCATGTTGTATTTTTTTTATAGCTCTGAATGGCCATCTTTTAGCCAGCGCCCAGTTTTACTTTAAATGTCGAAAGAAGTTATTAATACTGTACTTTATTTAAAATCCGCATAGAAATAAACGTAACAGGCAAAAAAATTGTATTATTAATATTAATTAACTATTTAAATCTCTTAATCTATAAAAAACATTCATGATTATATCTTAGAAAAATAATTATTTACTTTGGCAACCTTGTGGCTTTCTGACAAACCAAAGAAATGGCAATTACGAAAAGCCGGCAATCAATTAACATAATAGCTATGTTTAATTTTATACTTTTTTACCTGGCCTTGTCTAAATTAGACTAAAGTATAGAAAATCATATTTAAATATTGCATGAATTTTGGTTGTAATGAGTTTTTAAGATGCTTTTAGTGCACTGAACTAAAAATCTGCCATAGCTCTTTATCAAGTGCTTTTTTTCAGTTACCTGAATGTCTTGGTACAGGCTCTGCCTAGTTTCGATTAAGATAACAGTACTAGTGGTGCCAATATATTATGTTATTTAAATACATTGCCAGTAAGAAAATACTTAATGAACAAAATGCAATAATATTGCACGTTATAACCGTAACATAAACTACAGAAAGCATAATATGCATATTACTGCCTTCTTCTTCATCGTGTCACAAGTTCAGATCTTCTGTTCCTGGCTACGATGACGGCATTGTCAGAGGCTACTTTTAGGTCTCGTTTACTGCAGGTAGATGGAGAAAGAGGGCATGACAGCAAATGTGCCGTGGATGGAAGCACCATAGTCAGGATCTGGACACATATTACTTTTATAGCATTATTGTCGAAAGCAAAATTTGCTTAACGAGCGACACCGCAGCAAAATGTTTTACACAATAAACACATTACCTTTGGGAATCGTGTGTGTATCCCAAAATTTATTTCGACTCATAAAACCAAAAACGGTTCATTTCACTTATTCCCATTGGATATTACGGCCGTAATTTTTGCTTCTGCATTGGGAATACTTTATTCCTATTATTGTGAAATTAATCCCAACAGTGCTTAAAGAGAGAACGCTCAGTTCAACAGCGTATTGGAGAATGTTGACTATCGTTGTTTCATCCCGATTCGATTACTGTAAGCACTGGCTAGGGACTTAAATCTAGTTTCATTAAGCTTAGGATTTCTGAACCTCAAGGCTAAGTCGTAACGTCATTTATTTTAAATTAGTCTAGTTGTTTCTAGGGTATTCTGTTTTACCTAATGTTAAATCACTATACGTCTTTATCATCATCTTATGAGCAATCTCCCAGTTGCATTGCAAATCCTTCATCTTCGAAACCGGAGTTTGCTTAAAAAAAATAAAGCAGCGATAGCCTAGTGGAGATACCAACGGACTGCCATGCAGAGGGTATAGGGTTCGAATCCACGGCGCGCACCACTGACTTTTCGGAGTTATGTGCGTATTGAATTGTTAATTATCGCTTGTCTCGTGCCTCGGAGAGCACGTTAAGCCGTTGGTCCCGGCTGTCATGAAGATCTTTGACAGTCGTTATAGGGCGTCAGTACCTCTAAAATAAACTGACACTAGTCTATACCATGGAATATCGCTATCCCTTCGGGTTGCGGAAGTCAGACAGGCAGTCGCTTCGTGGAAAAGCTTATATTCCGCCAAATCCGGTAAGACTAGAAAGCGGACCCCAGGTTAAGACTGGGATAACGCTAGGAGGAATGACTTTTTTTAGGAAAGAACGACTGTTTGATCTCGTAAGCTATAGAGATAGCAGTGTTCTAAAGTAAATCAGTATTAGGTTATTTAAGAGGGCTGACAATATAACGTGAAAGTTTTTGTGACAGCTGGAACCAACGGCTAAACTTACGCTCTTAAGCTAGGACAAGCGTCAAACTTTTATAAGTCTGAGGGACACGCGATAAACAACATTTAAACCTGAGACCTAGTTCTATTTAATGTAGGATAAGTAAGTTATCTTTACCCAATTTAGAATTTCGACATCGTCATCATTATCAGCCCTATGAATAAGATGTTCCACTTCTCACTATAAGAAGGGTGAGACCGTAGTCTGCCACGATAGCCAAGTGCGGTTTGGAAGACTTCTCATGTATTTAGGTAACATTATGGGGAATTTTTTAAGATGCAATTGCAAGTTGATCACGTTGTTTGCCTACGTCGTTGTCGAACGATTAAACCTTCAAAGCTCGCAAATCACCAAGAAAAAAAATCGGTCTAACCGCCGATGAACCAATTTTATATTTGCTTCTTCTAATTAGATGTGTTACATTTGCTTAGCTGTCATCTTCTGAACATGTTTACAATCTAGTAAGGTTTGACGTATTCTCATATACTATTTTTTAATTTACTGCCATAAACCAAGAACTGTAATCAAATTGTTTTCAAAGCTTCTTGTGTTTACTCAAACATTTTGAAGTTACTACAAATATTTTAATATTCAATAATATTCCGGAGTGCCTTTCGGATAACGTTGTCATCACGATTGATTTGTACAAAGCCCAATTATTATTTGTTAAACAAAGGTCTTTGGAATTAATTTTTAAAACAAACGTCTGTTTCCAGGGGTTTAAGGCCTTGAGAATTAAGAAAGAGGAATGGGCAAAGGTGTTACTACTGTTATTTCTGTTAAAATAATTGAAGAGCGAGTTTTAGTGATCGTAAATAAATTTCTTTGATGTTTTCGTATTTCAAATTTACTTTCAAACGTTTTGAGGATTCGTTTGAAATTTAGCTATATAGTAATAAAATTGTTTTTGTACTATCTATAAATGGATTCTAGTTTCTGAGATTGTCGTATTGTGTTATCTATAATATTAACAATTTATAATAATATTCTACCACATTCACACAACACCATCTATCTAGTCCCAAACTAAGCAGAGCTTGTACTATGGGTACTAGACAATGGATAAACGTACTTATATACTTTTTTTTTGTCTTTACATACATATTATATATAGAAACACCCAAACCAAGTCAAACATCCATGTTCATGCACACAAATGTTTGACTTGTGCGGGAATCGAACCCGCGACCTTCGGCTTAGCAGTCGCTTACACTCCCGCTGCGCCAACCGGCGATTATCTGTATATGTATATCAAATTCTTGCGTTACTGATTGGCTGAAAGATAACCCACTGTAAAACCTACGGAGCAAGAACCTGGAATTTAGCATGTATGTTTCTAGAAGACGTTAGGGGTGCAATAATAAGGGGATACCCGAAATTACCACGTGATAAACACCTGCATGAGTATCGGTTATCGTGACAAAGTTTCTTCGGTTCAGTAGTTATTGCGTTAAAAAGTACAAACATTCATAAACCCATCCATCCTGACAAACTGCCACATTTATATTCGTATTTTAAAAAGACAACTCCCGCATTAGGACTAAATCCTGTGTCGCCCACTTTACAAACATACAACTGACGGACACAATGAACACCCAGACTCGAAACAACAGTTTGTGAATTACACAAAGTGTTGCCTCGTGTTGGGATCGAACCCACAACACTCGGCGCAGTGTCAATCAGCGAGGCGGCCGCTTAAACCACTGCGCCAACCGTGCAGTCGAACATTTCTTCCTACTAGAAAATTGTTAATAGTAGGAAGATAGAGTTTTCGGTTTTTTTACGCGCTCACCTTGAAAACAAAGCAAATATGACAAAAGCTATGTTTCAGAATTTTCACTTGTTGCACTCCAATTAATAATAAGGAAAGGTTAACTTTCTAGCTACGGCTTCCTATTAACATGATTGCCGCCGCGTTATATTCGATGACAAAGGTCTTTCACAAAAACCAAGAAAATATTTTAGGCGATTGTGTTTTGAAATGTTTAAGATTTTTACGTACTTGAATGTTATTATTCAGTGTTCTAGCTATTAGTATTGGTAAAATCTTTAATAATCGTATGTGGGTTTTGATCAGCAAAGGCAGCATCGGGCTGTATCTTATCGGATTTAAACGAAGTCAACCAAAAGCATCTGAAAACAAACATTTAAAGTAAAATAAATAAATTAATAACAAGATTTATTTCAGACATACATACATAGTCTCACGCCTATAACCCCGAAGAGGTGGCAGAGGTGTATTTCTACACCCACTTTTCGCCAGATATACTTTAGTCCCACGTAATAAGGGGCGAGCCTACTGCCGTACCGGGCACATTTCCAGACTCCGTGCTGCTACTGAGAATTTCGTGATAGATAAACCCAATAACACTGCCCGACCCAGGAATCGAACCCGGGACCTCCCGATCCCACGCGTACATTTATGCCGCGAGACCAACGAGGCAGTCGTATAGGGTTTGATGTGGAGTTATCCGTCTCTACGCAAAGATGGTATTTGCATCGTGTTATCCCTTAGTCGCCTCTTACGACACCCACGGGAAGATAGGGGGTGGTGACACTTGTATTCTATGCCGTCAACCACACGGCTTTTATTTCAATAAGAAACATTTTTATAACTTTAAAATGTTATCTATAAACTTATAACGTCACATCGTTTATGATATAAAAGTTTGTCGCACGTCTTATTTAAAAAGAAAAGGATTCATATACAAAGTTATATAATTGCTAGAAAAGCTACAAATAACAATTGTATGCCAGCAAAATACCTTTCCACGCATTCATTAGCCTTACTTACTTAATTAATAAGCTGAGCTTTATTTCCTTCATGTAAGTAACTTCTAAGAACCACTTGGTTCGCATAACTTTCTTCACAAATAGTACATCATTAACCCTTGCAAGTGAAAATTAATACGGCATTGTTGGACGAAGAATAGTACAAATGTAAAAGATTTTTTCCCTAGCGAACTGACAATTATTAAAACAATGATGTGTGATAAGCAGTGGTAGCCAGTTTGCCGGTCGACTATCTATAGTGAAGCTAGGTTTGCAAAAGTCGCCACAGGTGCCAGTATGTGGCATTTACATCAGTTTGAAACCTTCGACACGTCAGTTGACCATACCAAAGAGCTCAGATAGTTACTATAGAGGCGCATTTCCTATGGGCGCTCTGAAGACAAACTTTCTGTAACTCAAATTGCCGCTTGGCGGCGTGGCAGTCGCGCTGTGACAGCTGTCTCTCCGAGAGCAAGAGAGACGAACGTTCCTCCTGTGTATCTTAACTACGAGAGCAAGAGAGACGGAGAACGTGGTGCCAACTTCGAACTAAGCTGGAGACAGTCCCCACTTGGAATCGGCACACGAAATCCTTAACAACTGCGCTTCTATTTAAATCTGTATTCATTGACCATACTGTGGTCACGAAAGACTCACTCCTATATGTGTGAGTGAGACACACTCACACGAAACAAACAAACAAAATATCAGTGGTACATAAATAGTGAAGAGTAATAATACAATAGTGCTTAACAAGACCTTAGTTTAAAAACAAATGTCTTTTCAGGCTGTCAGTAGCTTTAATATTTTCATTATGCCAGCAGAATTATATTTCTAAAGAATCTACCAAGGAAATTCTGTACAATACAACTTACAGATGAACTTAAGGTTCAGCTTGCAATCGCTAAATTGTTTTTATTTTTTTAATATTTATCAAATGTAGCAAAGCGCAAGTTTGATACAAATATGTACAGTAGTTTCAAATATATTATTTAGTACCTGAAATCCGAGAATGTAACTAACAATCTATATTGTTTCCGTGTTTAAACAGGCTCCAAACTACGTTGTTAAATATGGGTACAATACAAACATACTCGTCAATCCTTTGGGTCAATATCGATGTGTGTCTTATAACCGTTTGTAAACCGTATACATACAAACATCTGTTGTCATTAAATGAATCTAAATTAAATGGGATTTTCCGCACCGATTTATGCCTACGGTGACTTCTGTCGTAATTAATTTAAAACAGAGCGCTCACTGGTTTACATGGCATGTGTCAGCTTGTGTGTATGTATCATTATTATCAAACTTGATTACAATGTGAAAATCTTTTATTTTTAATAATAGATGAGCCCGCGGTTACACTAGTGTCATTTAGAGCTACTACGTCTTCGCTCTTGTGGGTCATAGCGTGATGTTATATAGCCTATAGCCTTCCTCAATAACCAGGACCAGGAGTTCCTGAGATTAGCGCGTTCAAGCAAACAAACAAACTCTACAGCTTTATAATATTAGTATAGATATTTGCGTTAGAAAAGTTTATAATATTATCAAATCTTGTATGATAGACAATGGACGCCGGATTCAAAGGATGCTGCTATTTAACACTTATAAGATGCAATTTCCAAAATGTGCAATGTGACGGGTCTTGCAAATGTAAATAAAACAAAGTAGCAATATAGCGGCGATAGCCCAGTGGTGTACGTAACGGACTGCCGAGACACACACCTCTGACTTTTCGAAGTTATGTGTGTATTAAAAGTATTAATTATCGCTTGCTTAATAATGTGTCCGGTAGATGGTAATAGGCTCGCCCCTTATTATATTGGGACCTAAACATAACTGGCGACACGTGGGTGTGTAATACACCTCTGCCTATCCCTTCGGGGATAAAAGGCGTAAACTTATGTCATGTTATGTAAGCAATACAACATAATGTTGCCTGTATGTTTCTATATCATTATTAAAGTTGCAAAAGTCCCAGTGCTTCCATCGTTCAAACCCACAGGTAATATCACTGGTTTTCCTAGAAGTTATATCCGTATGACACATTTTATTATCGCTTACTTAATGTCATCGTGAGTAAACCTCCATGTCTGAAAGTTCTCCATGATGTTCTCGGAAGACACGTGAAGTCTGTTAACTTACAACTTTTCCAGTGTGTTGGATTACGGCAAAGCCATTATCCAGCAGTGGTACATACATACATACATAGACTCACGCCTGTTTCCCCGAAGGGGTAGGCGGAGGCATAATAAACACCCACTTTTCGCCAGTGTTTTGATCCCACGTAATAGGTGGCGAGCCTATTGCCGCTTATCGGGATATTTTGTTTGCCAGAGCCTCGTCCGTTGATCGGCAGGTGCACCACTTGCAGGTGAGGTTGGCTTGGGACCCTAAGTTCTTGGTGGGAACCCTATGCACCCCAGCAGTGGTATAAAATATAAACAGAGTTGATGTGATGTTCAAAGTGTAGTAAAATAACTAAACCTCTCATTTACGCAAAAATCCTCCTTATTCTCGTTTCATAATTAAATAATACGCTAAGAAAGTCTGAAACACGGTACAGTACAGTCGCTAAGGTGGCGAAAATTTAATCAACTACGAAAAAAGCCACAAGACGGGTAGCGCGTTAATTTATCGCAAATGTTCGCAGTGCGGTTAAAATAACAGCAGGCGCCTTCTAATTACGATACAGATTTTTATTTTTATGCCCTATATAAACATAAAATAATGCTTGTATAACTGAGATTTTGGTGGGTTATTTAGATAGGTAAGTACCTATACTATATTGAACACAGCAAAAATACAAGAAAACGACTATATTATTTGTCTGCAAAACTTCTTAATCCGTGTTTTATACAAATTAAAGTAATTTCATTTCATTTTAACTATGAACTTAAAATAGTGACTCATCTTATCGCAAAATGAGATTTCTTCCTGAAATCCTTTAATTCTGATTTAGTCCGTTGCGGGTTCGAGACAGTTAAACTTGCCTAGTCAAAAGTAGTGCCACAAGTCAGTATGTTCTATAGTCAATAGTCACTGTTTCTTATCATAGCTACACAGGGTATACAAAAGTGAGAATTAGATAGGGAATAGTGAGAATTTGATAGGGAGTAGTCCTATATAAAGACGAGACTATGGTCCCCTAAATTATTTTTGACCGAACTGCAACATCATTTCAGGAACTACTTTCCTTAGCATGAGGAGTCCATGCTATAACGATGATTCTATCCGATTGTAAACTATCATTGATGGATACAGGGACATTTTCATATGTCGAGGTCAAAGGTTAAATAATTATAATATAAGAAAAAGTAGCATGCATATCATGTATTAATTATAATTTATAATAAACTAGAGGACGCCAGCAGCTACGCCTGCATTTTTTTTTAATTTACCCGTTTTGGCCGAGCCTGTAGGAATTTCGGGAAATCCCTTCTTAGTGCACCCCTACGGTCCCCAAGGATCATACATGCCAAATTTCAGCTTCTTGCGCCCAATAGTTTCAGCTGTAGCGTGTCTGTCAGTCAGTCAGTAACGCAAGGATTTTATATATTAAGATTTTCATTCATACCAATATTCTGAGAGTTCAATTGAAATATGTTACCATTGATTAAATACTATTTTTAAATTAAAATATGCATATTCTTTATTAAATACAGGTATATTAATATTATATTTTCATGATGTACTTGGGTCTATAGGAACATTTTAAACTATAGATAGTATTAAACTGGACTATGAAAAGAGTGGCCCTGAGTTACTTGCCTGATTCTTCTCAAAGGCTCTTTCTCTTGCTCTTTCTGAACAGGCAATTTTTTTAATGCTCAATTATGTCAATGTGCATTTATACTTACTTTTTCTTTTATTATTATCTATGACTTTCTGACGTGTCCAAAAAAATGATAACATTCTTATGGACTTAAACATGTTTTAGTTCGCGTTTATAGATTTTATCTCAAAACAAACAAATCTGTATATATATACAACCCTTGCGTTACAGCTGACTGACTGACAGACAAGTTACAGCCAATACTATAAGGCACAGGAAGCATTAACTTCGCATGTATGGTCCTTGGAACTGCAGGGGTGCCCTAGGGTAGATTTGGTAAAATAAAAAACGTGTGTAAAATAAATATAATATGAGACAAGTATTAATAGACAGTAAATTGTGTATTTTTCCTACTTCATATTGTATATGTCTACCCATAATACCTTATAACAGATAAGATCACGACTAAACTGTGGAATATAAGCCCAGATTTAAAACTCTTTCAAAATCCAAATAAACAAATTCAAAATCTCATAATATACACATTGGGATTGGTAGGTCTCGGGTTCGATCCCCGGGTCGGGCAAAGTGTTATTGGGTTTTTCCGTTAGGAAATTCTCAGTAGCAGCTCGGAGTCTGGTAATGTGCCCGGTACGGCAATAGGCTCGCCCCCTATTACGTGGGACTAAAATAAAAATCTGGCGAAAAGTGGTTGTAGCAATACTCCTCTGCCTACCTCTTCGGGGATATAGGCGTGAGACTATGTATGTATGTATAATATACACACAGAATACGTTCATTTTTCATCGGTGGTGGCGCAGCGACCCAAAGTGGGTCTTGGCATCTGACACGAGATCTCGCCATCTTTTTCTTTCCATCCATTTAACGAAGTCCTGCTAGATCTTTTAGGACTTCGTCATTCCAGCGATATCTAGTAATAAGTATATAGATCGGTTCACGAAAGTTGACCACAAATGGCGGCCGTCGCGCATATGTACATTTTTGCACTAATGGCGTGGCTCCATTCTTGACGCATTTAGGGAATGCGTCAAGAACGGAGCCACGACATTGGCATTCCACCCGCGCCTCACCTCGCACCTCCACGGGGACCTAAAAAATTATTTCTGCGCAGTGGACATCTTTCATGAACCGACCTATACCTAATATTTCGAGCATGATATGAAATAATAACAATATTACGGCAACCAAAAGAGTTTCTAAAACAAATTTTGATTTACTCGTATTTTCCCTTGTCTTCATTCAGCGCTGACATTTAGCTTTCTATTTTTATGACACAAATTATATTTCGACTGCATATTTTCATTAGTTTTACAAAAGGAAAACTAGTTTTGCCACCTATTTATTTTCATAGAAACACACATTACGTAGCTGCCACTGCCAGGAATTCCTTCTTTTTTCCAATTGAATCAATGACAGCCTATGATTTCAACGTTGAAACGAATTGATTTGTAATAGGGCCTTCAGAGAATAAATATTAGAACCTATTTCCTTTTTGCGGTGGAAATTGAAAAAGCTAATCTTGATTCGATTTTTTATTTGGAAGTTGAAAGAAACTTGTTTAGGCAGGAGGAAAATGTTTGATTTGTTTGACGTAAAATAAACTGTACTTGGAAATGCTTAAGCGATTACTTGATTTGTATTTAAAGATGTATATTATTTTTAGGCAGGCATAGCCTAGTAGGGTGACCATCAGACTGCTACGCAGAGGGTATTGCGTCCAAACCCACAGCATACACCAATGACCCTTCACCGACTCTTCAAAGTCATGTGTGGGTTAAGTTAATAATACTCACCTAATAAAAGGTAGGCAGAGGTGTTATACACAGTTACACACCCACAATTCGCCAGTTATGTTTCGGTCCCAATGTAATAGAGGCCGAGCTCATTGCCATCTAATTGGCACATTATTAAGCGACCGATAATTAACATTTTAAATTTAATACACACATATTTTCGAAAAGTCATTGGTGTGTGACCGGGGTACCTGGGGATCGAACCCAAGACCATCGTCTCGGCAGTCCGTTACATACACCACTGGGCTATCACCGCTTCTGCACCACTGCCTATCCCTTCGGGGATAAAATGCGTGAAGTTATGTTATGTGTTATGATAATAAAAGGTTAGATTAGGTAGGATTGGACAAGAGTTATCCATAATGATCCTGAAAGACATGTGAAGTCAGCCAACCAGCGTTTGGCCAGACAGTGGCCAAACCCATAACGAAAAGAGACTTGAGTGGGAAAGCTTATTAAGACAAGGCTTATGATGAAGGAAAATTATTATTGTAAAGCATTCACACTTTTGGTATTACCCACACCATTACACGTTCTTTTTCATAATGACTGAAGGCTTATAAGTGCAACAGGGGTTCAATCTGAAAAATAAAATGCAAGGTTTACATATTATTTTTATATATAGCTGAGTATAAACAAATTTTATCCGTATAAAAACTCTAGTTCGTACTGGATGCATGCTTGCTTCGATATCTTCTATTTGTGCCTTTCTGTCTGATACTGTGAACCAATCTCTACTAGGCTAATCTCTACTGCCTAATTCTTCATAAGCTATAATAATATAAACCACGCGGGGAAAGCCGCAGGTGTAGTCTAGTTATAATATAAATTTCTTTTTAGAAAATAAAAATAAATAATAATTTCCTAGAACTCCAAACATCGTCATATATTTTATGAGGGAAAAACTGAGGCGTTACTTCACCAGAATTTCTATTTCCAAGAAAATTCAAAACAATTTTCACTCTTACCCCTACGCATAATAATTTCAAAAGAAGATTGAAGGAACACATTAACATATATAATTTTATAAACATTTGGATTTAAGGCTCGAAAATATGTTTCAAATAAAACAGGACGTAAGCAAAAATCATCTTTAATTCAAATATATTTTTGTTCAAATTTGTTTGGGAAATTCTATTTGGGGTTGGGTTTCGTGATTATTTTTCTGTAGGTATATTATTTTATGGTGACATGCGCGAAGTCGTGTTGACTTTACGTAGATATTTTTTTTTTCTTATGTTAGAATCGAACGTTCGGAAATAAGGGATTGTTTACTTGTGCTTAAATACTAAAAAAGCAATACTAGCTTAAGACTGTGTGAAACTGCAGCACAGTTATCTCAAGACAGCGTTTAAATAAAATTCTGGCAAATAAATAAATTAATTAAAAATACTTACAACATTTTTCTCCAATAATATTATTCTCCCGCAAGGTGGACAGACGATCTGGTCGAGATCGCGGCAGTCGCGTTTGGCGAAGGCCTATGTCCAGCAGTGGACGTCTCTAGGCTGACATGATGATGATGATGATTATGATTGCTATCCAATCAAAATGTTGTATGGTTATTTTTGTGTGAGCCTGTTCCGTTTTGTGGTCGCCACTCTAGAACCTTGCTCTAACGACCATTAATTCTACAAGCTATGTGCTGCCCACTGCACCTTAATATACCTATACTTACTCATATTAAACGCTGAAGAGTTTGTCTGTTTGGTTGAACGCGCTAATCTCAGGAACTACTTGTCCGATTTGAATACTTATTTTGTGTTAGATAGCCCATTTATCGAGAAAGGTAATAAGCTATATAACATCACGCTATAAGCAACGCGAGTGTAACTGCGAGCCCAAATAGTCTTGACTATTCGAAAGCTAAGTCAGTAACTTTAGCTGTTGTCTACGCTACGCTACTCATTTCATACAAAATAATAATAATAATAATATTCTACCACATTCACACATCACCATCTAGTCCCAAACTAAGCAGAGCTTATACTATGGGTACTAGACAATGGATAACCATACTGATATACTTTTTTTTGTAAATACATACATATTATACATAAAAACACCCCGACCAAGACAAAATAATATTCGTTATGTTTTTTTTTCAGACGTATCGGATCCAAATGGGAAGAAATCGAGCTCTAAGAATGAAGAGAAGAAAGAAGAGGACGAAGCGCCTAAAATCCCACAAAGAGTGGGTGTACTTAAGCGTAATAACAATTTATTTTATTTTATTTTATTTAATGAATAATAAAGCGGCGATAGCCCAGTGGTGTACGTAACGGACTGCCGAGACAATGGTCTCGGGTTCGATCCCCAGGTACCCAGGGCACATACCTCTGACTTTTCGAAGTTGTGTGTGTATTAAAAACGTTAATTATCGCTCGCTTAATAACGTGCCCGGTAGATGGCAATAGGCCCGCCCCCTATTACATTGGGACCGAAATATAACTGGCGAAAAGTGGGTGTGTAATTGACCTCTGCTTACCTCTTCGGGGATAGAAAGTGTGAAGTTATGTTATGTGAATAATATTAGGAGAACACAGTTAAAAGTGCACTTAAATTAAAATTGCATGCTAAAACATGTGCGTATAGTAAAACAAAGAAAGACATTATTTATTAAAAAGGTAAAGAAAAACAAGTTCATATATCATATAATTACATCTACATACAGAGATAAGTGAGTACCAATTCAGGCAGTTAAAGGGTTAGGCAGAATAGTAATATTACACTCATATTGCACCATTTTATGGATTTGTAGGTCCAACATAAGCGAGCCTATTGCTGTTACCGGGCACTTTGTCAGAATCTGTGCTGCTACTGAGAATTTAGAGAACCCAGTTACACTTTTACCCGATCCGGGAATCGAACCCGGGTACTGCTGATTAGCAGACGGATACGGTATTAGACCATGGAGTCAGTGGAGTGTTATACCAATTTATATTTAAACTATCTTCACACCAACATAATCAAAAACATATTATATAAATACACATTGACATATCAATGCAGTGTAGGTATATATCGTGAACAATCTTCACATCAATAAGACACACAGACAAATATCACACAGTCACACATCATATTAACATGTAGACACAAATTAAAGTGCCTCATGCGTACCTAAACCTATATTTTAAGAGTTTTCGCTTTTAAAAAATAAGTACACTGCATGCATTTACATTTTATCAATCCTAATTTTATGAACGCAACTCGAAGGTTGCTAATAAAACTTTCATTTGGAGTCCAGAGATCGCTTACCTACTCTAACTAGACATGGCAGCATATAAACTAATATTAGTTTATAATAGTTAGATTTATGTTTAACAAGTTTAATTAACGGTTCGCAATCACCTAAATTCAATTATTTTAAATATAAATGTCTTTAATTTCTCCAGCCGTTGCAATATTATCGATTTTTTTATAGAGTCACTTCACGCCTGTATCCCCGAAGGGGTAGGCAGAGGTGTAACATTACACCCACATTTCGCAATTTTTAGGTCCCACGTAATAGGGGGCGAGTCTATTGCCGTTACCGGACACATCACCAGACTCCGTGCTGCCACTGAGAATTCGTAAAAATCCAGTAACACTTATTGCCCGACCCGGGAATCAAACCCGGGACCTCCTATCAGCATTCGCATACGCTATCCACTGCACTACGGCGGCAATCGAAATTTAAGCAAATAATTTACTTCCTCCACGAAAATAGTTCATATATAGGGATGTGTCATAATGTTTTTGGGCAATTATGTATCACACAGATTCTTTCAATTCATATTCCCTGTCCGTCGTAATACAACAGTCATAAATTACCTCCTACTGGCCGCCACGTTCGCAATATCCTAGCGTGAAGTTACGTAGTTAAGTTAAGAAGCAATCTGGTGATAGAAGCGCAGTTCTTAAGGATTTCTTGTGCCGATTCCAAGTGGAGACTGTCTCCAGTTAAGTTCGTAGTTGGCGCCGTTGGCGGCACTGGCGTCGTTCTCCGTCTCTCTTGCTCTCGTAGTTAAGACACACATGAGAAACGTTCGTCTCTCTTGCTCTCGTAGAGGCAGCTGTCACAGCGCGACTGCCACGCCGCCAAGCGGCAATTTGGGTCACAGAAAGTTTGTTTTCAGAGCGCCCATAGGTAATGCGCCTCTTTGTAAATATCTGAGCTCTTTGGTCTGGTTGGTGCCTCAATTTTATTTCATTGTCTTACAGCTGTTATAATTCAAAGGTTTGAGGGATGAAGGATATTCATTGCTATTTCACGCAAAAAACTAGTGATCTGATTTTGATGAAACTACCTATATTCTACCACATACACACATCACCATCTAGTCCCAAGCTAAGCAGAGCTTGTGTTATGGGTACTAGATAATGGATAAACAAACATATATACTTTTTTTTTATAAATTCTTACATATTATACATAGAAACACCCAGACCAAGACAAACATCCATGTTCATGCACACAAATGTTTGACTTGAGCGGGAATCGAACCCGCAACCATCGGCGTAGCAGTAACTTACACTCCCGCTGCGCCAACCGGTCGTCAAAAGCGTCGTCTTTGCAGTGATACCTATAGCTTATCCATTAGAAAATACTCATACCTTGTGTCGTTTTAACCGACATTTACGTGAGCGAAGCCACGATTGAAATCTAGTAGAAAGATAAGTAGATATTAGAGAAAAATACCATACATACATACATACACAGTCTCACGCCTATATCCCCGAAGAGGTAGGCAGAGGTACGAGTATATTGCTACACCCACTTTTCGCCAGATTTATTTTAGTCCCTCGTAATAGGGGGCCAGCCTATTGCCGTACCGACCACATTACCAGACTCCGTGCTGCTACTGAGAATTTACTATCGAAAACCCAATAACACTTTGCCCGACCCGGGGATCGAACCCGAGACCTCCCAGTCCCTCGCGCACATTTATGCCACGAGACCAACGAGGCAGTCAGAGAAAAATACCTTTACTTAAAAAATCCGCCACTACATATGCCTGAATAAAATATAACGATTGACGGGAAAACTAAATAAAGTACCCTTTTCACACCTGTCGCACACATTATGCGGAAAAAAGGTTTTACGTAACACCTTTGTAATCATTTTATTACAAAGAGAGATAACATTCCTACTTTCTAGCATGTTATTCGAGATGTGTAACTATTTATACATTTCTTAGAAAGCTTTTTTACAACGGTGAAGATTAGCTCAACTTCTAAAGAAAAGTAAAAAATAATTATAGTAAAGTATATTTCTAGGAACAAACAACATTTAACTGCCTCCGTGGTCCAGTGGATAGCGTATGAGATTGCTGATCGGAGGTCCCGGGTTCGATTCCCGGGTCGGCCAAAAGTGTTACTGGGTTTTTCCGAATTCTCAGTAGCAGTACGGAGTCTGGTGATGTGCCCGGTAACGGCAATAGGCTCGCCCCCTATTACGTGGGACCTAAAAATTCATGGCGAAATGTGGGTGTAATATTACAACTCTGCCTACCCCTTCGGGGATACAGGCATGAGTCTATAAATAAAATAAAAAAACATAATTAATTACAGTCAGCAAACTGTTTTGCCTAATGAGACATATTAGAATATTGGCTTTTCCAATGAACGACTGCTGTCTGTCGCATCACCACCATCAGGTCATCCGTGGATAGTGACATTCCGTGGCCTAGAACACTGTCTGTATATACAAGGGTACGATCTCCCAAAATGACTGTCAAACATCTTCATGATAGATGGACCAATGGTTCAACATGCGCTCCGTGGCACGAAGCAAGCAATTGTTAGCAAATTAATTGAAATGAAATGAAATGATTATTTATTTCGTGTAAACTTTCTAAGTACTTACGAAACGTCTTATTTTTAATTTGCGAATTAGCGCTTGACTCAGAAAAGTCAGTGGACGCCGAAGGTAACATCCTCTTCGTGGCAATCTGTATCTCCACTAAGCTATCGCTGCATTTTACAAGACCGTATATTTCAGCTTAATAACGGATTTTCATATTAAAATAAGACTCATGATATCATGCTTTTCTTTTAATTAATGTACTGCTAGCGATATGCTCTAAATATCAGGTTATAAATGGATTTAATAATTTTCTCTGCTTTACCTGATAAAGAGAGAGAAATTATTTGTTGTTCAGTTCAGTTTAACACGCAAGCTGCAAATGGTATTATGTTTCTCTTGCTTTTTAAACTCGTGGACTAGGAATGATTTCTATCGCGGAGGATATTACAAACAATCAGTCAATGGTCAAAAACACAGATATAATAAACAATCTTGTTTTTCTTGTTTATATTTATATTTTGATTTGGCCGGTTGGCGTAGTGGGAGTGTAAGCGACTGCTACGTCGAAGGTCGCGGGTTCGATTCCCGCTCAAGTCAAACATTTGTGTGCGTGAACATGGATGTTTGTCTTGGTCTGGGTGTTTCTATGTATAATATATGTATGTATTTACAAAAAAAAGTATATATGTATGTTAATCCATTATCTAGTACCCATCGTACAAGCTCCGCTTAGTTTGGGACTAGATGGTGTTGTGTGAATGTGGTAGAATATTATTATTATTATATTTCTATGGTCACAAAGCTTACTCAGACTTGAAACAACAATTTACTAATCCAAATAGTATTGCGAGCTGATAGCTGAATTTGTCTACCATATCACGCTGACTTGGTTTGGTATAGGGTTGGATGAAAATAAACTATTTCTTTGTGTATTTCCTTAGTCTTCTCGTACAAGACCTACAGAACGAAATCGGGTAGCGACACTTTCTGTTCTTAATCCTTTACCACACCAAAGCGAAACCTATATTCTAAATTATCGATCTTAATCATGACACTATCTATTAACGAATAAACGAACGAAAGATGAATCCGAAGATACGTTAGCACAGTTACAAATACATATTTTTACTCAACACATTTGGTGGAAACCCTTCCTACCAAAAATATCAAGTTCATTTTATATGTTAAACTTCATTACGCGACGTTCAAAGAGTCTCGTGGAACTTAAGGCACGTTCTCCTGCACTTTGAGTAAGTAATCCCTATTTTAAAACAGAAACTAAGTTTCTCATTTGCTAGCAAACATACATTTATTACTTGACACGTGGATATACATCGTGTACACGATAAAAAGAACTACCTACCTGGTATTTTTTTATTGTTCAAATTAATCTGGCGTGGTTTACATTTCTAGTTATTTTTATATATGTAGTTCTTCTTTTAGCTTTTTAATGTCGTTGCCTTTAGAAAGAAAGGTAGTCTTCGGCTTTTACGACAATTCAAATTAAAACTTAAAAGGCCTCATTACAAACAAGGACTACATAATTATTATAACAGGTCTAGACCGGGATTGAGAATTCATAAAAATACTTGTTGAAGAACGTATATACTTATTTTAATTTTAAATTAATGTGATATCTGTAGTAATAGAGATAATTTTATACAAAAATGTAAGTATATTCTACGTCTAATCCGTTTCAAATAGGTAAAACTCAGTCTAAACCTATTTATATTAAGTCCTTATCTCGTTATAAAGCAGTTTATGTATAGAAGAAAATTAATACAACTGCGGATTGATAAAATGCTATCTAAACAAGTCTACAAAAAAAGCTCATTGAAATTTGCTTGTATTATGCATGAATAACACATATGAATTCATAAAGAACTTTACATTTATAAATTATACATATAAAACTGAGCAGCTGACACAAAATATTTTCGTAGATGAAGCCTTCTAACTTATTAAATGTATGTCTTTAATATAAGGCTTCATAGTCCTTTGACGACAAATTACAATTATTGATTTCATACATGATGGGAACGTTTAATCTCAAAGAAAAATTTGGGCAAAAATAATATTATATATGGAATTATGTCTATATTTGAGCTATTTATTTCTTTGCTATGAAGTGGGTTATAAATCTAGAGCCTATCAAGCTTATTGCAATAGAAAATTGTTTTTTTTTTTTTTTTCACTAAAGAAGTAAGATTTTTTCCAATTAGCATGACTGACCAAATGCGTCTGAAACGCGTGATTATCATAATATATTTTAAATAATAATATAATGATTATGCTCATGAAAATTTAACACAAGAGTACTTGAAGCCCATTTATATAATAGTAAGATTTTGGCAATATGAATGTTGGTAAAAAATATGATAGAAATCATTGTTGAAAATAAATTGCGTTTTACGGATTGTAAACATAACATAACTTCACGCCCTTTATAGCCGAAGGGGTAAGCAGAGGTGTATTACCACCCACATTTACTTACGGATTGTATCACGATATTTTGGTTTTAAATTTAAATCCAGATATCTAGCGCATACATAATGTTGTTTCTAGTAGTTTAGTTTCAATGTATAACTTTCGCTTGCGTAAACCCAAGAAAATACTTTCATCATCATCATCCACAGCCCGACTGTGTCCACTTTTGAACATAGGCCTCTCTTTGTTCTTGCCATTTCCCTCGATCTTGTGGTAATCTCGTCCAGGTTCGGCCCGCGATTGCAACGATATCGTCGGCCCATCTTGCTAAGGGACGGCCGACACTTCTTTTCCCCATCCGTGGTTGCCATTCTGTTACGGCCTTACTCCACCTGTTATCACTCCGTCTAGCCAGATGTCTTGCCCAATTCCATTTTGACGTTATTATTTGAGTTCCCACGTCGCGCACCTTTGTGCGTTTCCGAATTTAAATGTTGGGAACTCGGTCAATCTGACGGATACCAAGCATGAAGCGCTCCATGGCTCTTTGTGCGACTCTCACTCGGTATATCGCCTCTTGTGTGAGCGTCCATGTCTCGGCACCGTAGGTCATTGTGGAAAAACACACTGGTTATAGAGGCGGGTCTTCAAACTTTGAGGAACTTTTACCGACTTTAAAATGTCACCTAGTTTTGAAAATGCGGCCCATCCGAGCTGAATCCTCCTTGATATCTCAGTTTTCTGATGATCTTTATCAAAGGAAAGATTATGGCCAAGGTAAGTATATCGGCTAACTAGTTCTAATTTTTCACCGTCAATAGAAGCTGGTGAGTTTTTGCAGCATAAACCATTTGCCATAACCTTCGTCTTGGTCATATTCATTTTAAGACCTACTTTTAATGAGACATCGTTAAGATCTTGGAGCATAGTCTGGCGATTTTTGAGATTATCCGCAAATACTATTAGGTCATCTGCAAACCTTAAGTGGGACAGAAACACACCATAGATGTTAATCCCGCAGTGGTCCCATTCTAAGCTTTTCATAGTGTCTTCCAGGACAGCAGTGAAAAGCTTCGGTGAGATGGTGTCTCCCTGCCTCACACCTCGCTTTAGCGGAACTGGTTTGGTAAAATCATGTACACGGACCTGCAGTGTGGCTGAGGTGTAAAGAAAATACTTTAACTTTGAGTAATTCACCTATATGTCTATATTTTACGTACTGTACGTTTTTGCAAAAATCTTTTGTCGATATATATTTCTAGGTTAATATTTCCGTATTCACCCTGTACATCGTATGTAGGCCAATATGGTGGGTAAAAGGGTCGATCCATTAGCGCCAAAATGAATCTAAGCCCCTCAAGTTATTCAATTAGGACAATTAGTACCGATCACGTTTATGTTTAAGGTAATATTTCAGTTGCGACATTGTATCGCTTCAAGGTAAAAACATTTAAATACCTATTTTATTGTTTCTTAAATAGAGAAGTATATGCCCTAATGAATTAATTAAAGTTTAGAGGTTCTAAAATAATAATATATAAAAAACGTCTCTTAGCAAATATGAAACTTTCAGTCATCATCATCGGTCAAAAATCTCACCTTTTGCGATTTCATCTTCATATGCAATAGAGATACATAGGTACCTAAAAATATTTGTAAGTATTGCATTGCAAGCAATTTGTATTGGGGTAAATATTAATTGTCAACGTTTAAAAATAATGTGACGGCCTCCGTGGTCGAGTGGATAGCGTATGCGACTGCTGATCGGAGGTCCCGGGTTAGATTCCCGGGTCGGGCAAAAGTGTTACTGGGTTTTTTCGATTACTCAGTAGCAGCCCGGAGTCTGGTGATGTGCCCGGTAACGGCAATAGGCTCGCCTCCTATTACGGGACCTGAAAATTCGTGGCGAAATGTGGGTGTAATATTTACACCTCTGCCTACCCCTTCGGGGATACAGGCGTGAGACTATAAATAAATATAAATAAAATTAAAATAATATTGAAAATACCTCAGTCTTAATACATTTTCAGAAAATATTTTCGATCGATCGCTTTCAGTATCTTTCTAATGAGTAATATTCTTAGCATCTCGCGCACGATTTCATGACAACTATCAATTAGTAAAACTCATCTCATTTCTATATCTTAAGACATTAGTTCATTACAGATGAAAAATAATAGGAAAAACGTTTAGGAATCCAATCATATACCAACGAATGAGTTTCTATTATGGCGTGCGGTTGCATCGTGCAGATATTTTAATTGCCCCATTTTACTTTTCTCTCTGGCAATTTGAGTACCTCGGTATGTCGCGTATAGCTGTATAATATATCATCAGTTTTACGGACGGCTGGTACCACTTTCCTCCGAAGAAATATGTCACTTTTTGCAATCAAATGCGACATTTTAGTCGATCAATATTCATAATTTCCGATATGCTTGGATAGGTAAAAAGTTTGCGTGTTGCTATTTCGTCGCCTGCATACTAAGTGCGGATGCAGGAATGTATATTGTATATATTAATGGTCACGCGTTTTAGGAAAGAATAGTGGATGTTGTTTTAATGAAGTCATGAATTTGTAATTATGCAAACTTTATGCATATTTGATTAATGTAGAGTTAATGGATTTGGGTTACAATTATAAGCAGCTTTGCGTGTTGAGTTTGCATTAAAGATAGGTTTGTGATTATGCAAAGATTGGATGGAATTAATGGATATTGTGTTTCAATGACAAATTGATAGGCGTTTTCACTTCAGTGAATAGTAATTTATGTTGTTTGGATTTTCTTAGGGTTTTTTAAAGATGAAAAATGATAGGACTTTCTTTAACCACGAATTCGGGCAAAGAATAAAGTTTAAATTCTATTCATCTGCACTTGTTAGTCCGAAAAGTGGAATAAAGCAATTTGAATATTTACTCACCTAATTTTATGAATAGAAAGAAAATAAAATAAAACATAACACACATTTATGCTGCTCAGTTTGTGTTATAAAAAGAAAATTATAGGTTTTGGTGAAAACAAATTTAGACCTATAGAAATATGTATATCCCAACAATATAACATGGATTGAATAATATTCGCAGAGGAATATGTCAATCATGTTGAAGATAATAATTAATTTATTCCAACTATGAAAGCATTGAACTTTTGTGAATACTTGAAACCATAGAATGAAGCGTAAAAGCATTAAATAGGCATGGCGCGTTCATCGGGACATATCTCAGTGTCTGATCCATACATTGTTCGAATTTCGATGCATTTGATCGACACTGGTGCCATGCATTTGAATAATAAAAAGAAAATTGTCATCATTAGGACGACTTTACACCGAGTATATAATTTTGTATATCCGTTAACACTATAATTATAAGAAAATTAAGGTTAAACACAAAGCATTTTAACACAATTAAGGTTAAATACATAGTTTTTCTTGGTCGTTTCTTGTAAAGAAACTGATATAATAATAAAAAAGTGGTTTCTAGATCCGTTTAAATGTAATATCTCTAAAACCAACATAATACTATACCGATAGAATAAACCAATACTTAAAGCCCATACTTTAATGATATTTTATGTTTGGCTGTGAGGCGAGTCGTTTATATGATTGGCCTTGTATTAAATACCTTCAGAGCGTTTGTACGAGTTAAGAAAATTCGCCGAGACTACGCAAGAATCCAAGTCATCTGATACGATACATCGGCGCTGAATAAGAAAAGTATTTTGTTTGAGCTAGACAAGACGCGTTTACGTTGAAAATTTTCGTGCCGAAAAATATCATACCGTCAATATAATGAAAAGGGTGTTTTCTGAAGCAGACACGGCAGAATTTCTTAATGTATACAAGCGCAGTTACGCAAGAGAAAGCTGAACATTAATAAATTCAGAATATCTGGTAGTAAATCACTAGGTCTAGTGAAAATTCACAGTTCACTTGACTCGCCAACAAAAAGCTAATTTATAGTTTCCGTGCAATCAGATACTATTGTACTTCCATTATTCATTTACTAAAGCTGTGAATAATATTTATGGCGTAAGTCTAAGTGGACGTGAAAATTTAGCGAATATTTTCCTTTTTTTACATAACATAACTTCACGCCTTTTATCCCCGAAGGGGTAGGCAGATGTGTACTACACACCCACACTTCTCCAGTTATGTTTCGGTCCCAATGTAATAGGTGGCGAGCCTATTGCCATCTATCGGGCACATTGTTAAGCGAGCGATAGTTAACATTTTTTTAATACACACATAACTTCGAAAAGTCAGAGGTGTGTGCCCGGGGTACCTGGGGATCGAACCCGAGACCATCGTCTCGGCAGTCCGTTACGCACACCACTGGTCTATAGCCGCTTTTCATTTTTTTTTCAACAGTTTAACTGCTACGTTACGATTAAATCATGTATCGCGGGGAACTTTACAGAGTTTACTTTAAGGCGCATATTTGCAGCTTTAGATAAACAATGCAGCTTTAGTACCCTTCTTCTAAAATCTTGCGAGACGACTATGCTGCGACTGGGCGTATCTAAAATTACAAAATTTACGATTTCAAAGATAACATTCTTATCCAAGACTATTATTTTTATATTTACGTAGAAATACACTGGAATATTATCTACAGAATGGCTTGTCAGAACATTATAGTTTCATATTAGCAACCAGAGGGATATTAACGTTAAGATGTCTCCAGTCTATAATTACTGCGAGATGTGTGAACAATAAAACTATTAGTAAGAATTATTAAGATTTGGGGAATTCTTGAAAATGTAATAAGAAAATTCTATTCACAAGGAACATACCTTTGTCTATTTCATTTGTTGGCTTGCTCAGTTCTGTTTTGTTTTTTGATTGCTTGATGTTCACGATTTTAATGATTCACAGCTGATCTATACCAATGTTATAAAACCAAATAGTTTGTTCGGGTGATTGTTGGTTTGGTTGAATTGCTGATCTCAAAAACTACAGGGTCGATATTTTAAACTGTTTTTGTATTGCTTAGGTCATTTACTGACTGCCTCTGTGGTCCAGTGGATAGCGTATTTTACTGCTGATCAAAGGTCCCAGGTTGGATTTCCGGGTCGGGCAAAAGTGTTACTGAGTTTTTCCGAATTCTCAGTAGCAGCACGGAGTCTGGTGATGTGCCTGATAACGGCAATAGGCTCGCCCCTATTACGTGGGACCTAAAAATTCATGGCGAAATGTGGGTGTAAGCTTACACCTCTGCCAACCCCTTCGGGGATACAGGCGTGAGTCTAGTCTCGAGTGTAACCGTAGACTCAGCAAGTAAAATATAAACATCTTTTGTTTATTGATTTTAACGTCGGTGTTCGATTATATCGGCAAATGATTATCAATATGCTATTCTGATAAACACGTTGCACGTCCGTGCATTATATAAAGTGCATTTTTGGACCAGCCCTGACTTCCGTGCATTACATGTAATGCATGAGGCTATCCTTTTTTATTAAATAGGTTTTATAGACTGGACGTGGGAGCAACAACTTTATTATTTCGCAGACGTATCAGAATTCGAGTATCTAACAGTCACTGTTTTTAAAGTTTTTACAAATCTCTTTCATTTACTTCTTAAGTGCATAAAATAAAATAGTAAGTCAAAAAAAAGGACGTCACGGGCACTTAACCAAAATACTCTGGACAGGCAACGTGATTAGCCATATTACTACAAAGTAACATCAAAAGATTTTGAGTGAAAGAGTAACAAACCACCCATCTATCGTCATAAATTTGAGCGTTTATAGACGTACAATGTGTCATAAATTATTTTCCTGTTATTTGAAAGAAGACATTTTCCTGAAAAATTCGTTGCCGAGTCTTTTCAATATACAAGCCAATACATCGTTTTTATACCAGTTAGTACACTTTCTAAGCAACCATAATTTATACTGGTATTTTCTCACTTTGACAGCACTGAAACATAACTTACAACATCACAAATAACATTTTACAGTTGGACGATTCCTCAAAATCACGCTTCAAGTACCATAAATAATGTTAGGCCATAAATTTTCAAATAAAACGCAGATAAATGCTTTATGGTTCAGAGGTATTCACGATCCATGGGTTAACGAAAAGACATTTTAAAAAGGTTTCACTGTATTTTTATGAAAATATATTTTATGTGTCGTAAAACACGCGAAGTTTGGTTTATTTGGTTATGACTTTGCTACACTAGTTTTAAATGTGATGAATTCACTGACTTACATAAGAGACTATCATTAACTTCTTCAATTCAAGTAAAAGTGAATCTGAAAATACTCATGGTATATGGCCTATCCTCAGACATAAAAAGCAAAATTAATCTAATCTTATACTTAATATATAAAGCTGAAGAGTTTGTTTGTTGGCTTGAACGCGCTAATCTCAGGAACTTCTGAACCGATTTGAAAAATTATTTCAGTTTTGGATAGCCCATTTATCGAGGAAGGCTATACGTTATATAAAATCACGCTTTGAGCCACGGGAGCCGAGCAGTAGCCTTAAATAACGCGGGTGTAACCGCGGGCTCATATAGTAATAAATATAGTTTAGAATTTTCTATTCCAACACAAGTAATATTTTTAAGTTAAGTACTATTACCTACAAAGCGATAGAGCCGTCCATTGTGCATTTTATTTGTAAACTTTTTCTACTGTGACTTGTGGTGTACAATAAAGAATTATCTATTGATCTATCTACCTACAAAATGTTTGATCCTGCTGATTTCAGCATGTTGGGTTGGCTCGACCTGGGAAGAACCTACTACCTTTTCACAGAATATCAACGTATAGTAACACTATCTATACTGCAACATTTCGTTCGGTGAGTGAGAATCCCTTTTTCCATTTCCATTCATCCCACTCCTCCCTTATCACATTAATATTGGCAGCGCATTTGTGAGTTCTCTGGGGTGTCTATAGGTGGCCATTTTGGCCTTAGGCCATTCTCCATAAATGCGCATTAAAAACAAAATAATTATGCGAATCTGATCAGTAGTTCCTGAGATTAGCGCGTTAAACCAAACACACAAACAATCTCATCAGCTTTGTAATAATACGTATTGCAATTTGCCAGCATTATTAGTTTTCTTGCTTACTGTAATCGCATTCTTTCAGTAAAAATATAGTTATATAACAGAAAACATTAGTTTGATATCCTAATACGATGTGCTCAGTGGGTATATGTTTACTTAATATATAATATCCGGTTTATCCGGCCGTCATATCCGCGTTTCCTGTGGCACATTAATCATTCAACGGCTCAAGAGATTTGCGATCATTGCAGCTGGATGAAGAAACAATTATTATGAACTCGAATTGTATTACGTATGGAATAAGATTTGGCAACAATCCCAGGAATGAAGTTGGCTGCTGGAATTAGAGAACAATGTTTAGTTTATATTATAGAATGATCAACTCTGTTTATTGTTTTTTTATACTAACTTATGACTTAACATACCTTGCATGACATGTAATTCGAGAACATTAAGGAGAACTCTCAGACATGCAAGTTTATACATGATGCTTTTGTTCAGCGCTTTGCAAATGTCTAATAATAATTTCATCCGCGCATAACTTCAACAAGTCATTTATACACGCCGTGGATTTGAACCCAAAACCCTCTGGGTAGCAGTCCGTTGCTCACCCACTAGGTCACTATCTGTCAAATCCGAAAAAAATGGTAATAGCAAATACATCATAAAATACCATTATCGTCGTTTTAGCGTGATCCCAGCTGAATCTAAGACCTTTTTTGTATCGAAAAGTTATTGGTGCGCGCCGTGGATTCGAACCCGATACCCTCTGCATGGCAGTCTGTTGGTATCTCATATCATATCAACTTCATACAATATCATCATCATCATCATCGCCGTAGCGTTATCCCGGTTGCATCCAAGGCTGGAACGCCTACTTGGAGCCCGAGGTCCGCCTATCTACTTCATTCAACATGTACCTACCAAATTATTTACAGCTATGTATAAAATCGACATCCAATAAATTTTGTTCGCAGTAAACATTCATACTTTATCGTTTTATGAGGAGTTACATAGTCACGAAAATATAAACTTTATACCCTCTCATAAATATACAGGATAAAATTATTGAAAATACCTTTTTGTTACCCACATGAAGTAAAACGGGTACTATTTAAATCTATCCTTCTATATATAGCACTAGGTTTTACGCGCTTTTCCGCTCGTGGAAGTATTCGTTAGGGAGCTAAAAACCCTTGTGTTATTCCAACGCAAAATCTACACTACTGCAAACTTTCATCAAAATCTGTCTAGTAGTTCTTGCGTTAAAAAGTAATAAACATCCATACACACAGACATCCTTCCATCCATAGTCACAACCTTTCACGTTTAGGACAGTAAAGAAATAGATACCTACTCTAGCACACGTTAATTACACTTAAACCTTCTACAAAAATCACTATCTATTGACGAAAACCCAAAAAAAAACTGTTGGGTAGTTTTTGAGTCACGTACAGAGTAACAGGAAAGGCCCTTCCGTCATGAGGTACTTCATTTTATAATATGCCCAGAAGATTTAACAATAATACGATGGTTGTTTGGGAACATGGCCCTAAATATAGGATAGAAGGCTCAAAGTGTTTTAGTAGAGCAATTTATATGAATATGTACGCCTTCGTAATTTTCAGCTTATGAATGGTATGAGATAATGGTGGGTTGAAAATTAGTTCATGTAAATCACGTATTTTGTTGTATTATAGTTTGAAATCTTAGATAGTTCTAAGAAAGTTTTAACGGAGGGCTTTGTAATGTGGAAGAATACAGAACAAGTCTTCTCAAATAATTTCAGAGCCTGTGATAACTAAATACATTAATTACATCTAGATGAGGAATAAAATGTCGTGATCATCACTCAAATATTTGTTTCAGGCGGGAAACGAACCCACAACCCTAAGATACTAATTACTAGACCAGATACAAAAATGTTTTTAGTTTTAATATTTTTACATTCCTTTGAAATAGGAATTATTTCAAAATAGCGTTCGGGTTTGCCTGCGTGAATTATAGGTATACCTAAACCTTCTTCAGGGATATCTATTGGTGAAAACCGTACAAAAAGCTCGGTAGTTTTTGAATATATCGCGTATATCGTATACAGATAGGGTGAGAAAGGGACTTTATTTTCTAATAAGTATAAATAATCTCAACTAACTTTTGCTGGAATAAGCTGGACAGAAAAGATTACAAACGAAAGGGGCTCTGCGAATGGTTGACGAAAAGAGACGGTTGTTAAAACTAATAGAAAATCGGAGATGGAAGATGATTGGCCCCTAAATACGACACGCCAACTTCTTCAAAATAATACTGGAAGGCAAAATGGAAGGGAGAAGAGGAAGAGGACGGCCTTGACGTACCTATATGACACAGCTGAAGGAAAAAGTTGGAGTCGGGTCGTATCAAGATGTCAAAGAAAAGGTAAAAAACCAAAGCCAATGGCAATTGCTCCACCGACAAGAGCTACCTGGCTCTTAAAAGGAAGAAGAAAAACTTTTGCGGAAAATTTACCTGAAATCAGCATCTATCTTAATTGTTCCTCATATATTAGAAAATCATTCGATAATTCTTAGAACCAGTAAATCGACTTTCTTCGCGGACATGAATTGATTTGACACTCTTCGCTACCCGACCGACACTAATGACATTACTGACCAAACGATGCAGTAGAAAAAAAAAACAGAAGAAATATTAACTTTATTTATTTGACGTTTGAGTTGAAAATTGTTTGAAAGATTTATATCATCGAGATTGTTGGATCTGATGAAAGTTTAACACATTCTGTACAGTTCTGCTACCTATATTAGGAATGTTTCCGCTGCGCTTATATTTTGTGTCAGATAATGATATTTCGACCCAGAGGATTAAACATAGTTATAAATATAGATAATGTTTGAATGTTTTTTAGCTGGTAAGCCTTAACTTAAATAAATAAAGCTACTATAGCAATTCTAAAAAAATGCCCAGGTCTTGTGTGTTCGATCCACATACAAGGCATCTCTTTCTGTAGTCTCTAAATTGTTGTTTCAAGTCGGGGTGTACTGTATGTCCGTTGGTTATACAGGTTGTCACAAGACACATCACCAAACTGAAGTCTACTCGTTTTGGACATCATGCCAAGTCATACTAAGCAAACATAATGCCTGGGAAACTAACTTTTTTTTTAATTTGACACATTTTTTTAACCCGCAATTAAAAGTGAACGCGTGCAATGCTCGAAGTACCTACTTATCTATGGGTGCATAGGATATCTATAGAACACATTGGCAGGGTAAATTCATCGATTTTATACCTAATTAGAGAAATTCCATAGTGACTTTGAGCCCCAATATCTCCTGATCCAGTAGGTAACTTTCCAGGTATGGTGCCAAAGTAAAAAATGTTCATAATGATTGGTACAAGATGGGGTTTCCGTTTTCGTTAAGGGTCTTTTTACACCTTGTATGTTTGTAGAGTTCCCCACGACACTGTTGTCTTATAAGAAAGGAAAAAGAAAAAATATTGTATGATATAGTGCCAGATTGCATTTAATGATTTGAATCCCTTACCTAGACAGCTTTTCATAGTAGACTCCTGGAGTAAAGCCTCTCTAATTTGGTTTACAGTAGCACTGTGACTCTGTCTCATATCGAGTTTTCTGTCTCTTCAGAAATAAATTATTTGCTTTCTGAAAATTTTCCTTAGTCGCTTTCATGACATCCAAGGAATATTTACTATTAATTATCCGTCACCACACAAATAACCACACTCTCATTTAATACATTAAAAGAGAATAAATATATGTGTGTGAACTTTGCATCCATAGTGAATATTCCTAAGTCCTTGTAATACAGATGGGTTGTTAAGAATGCTATTAGAACACCTCTCTAAATTCCCCTTTATGAAGTTAAGGAAGCCAAAGATATTATATTTACTTACAGCATTTTCTTTTTAAACATTACGATTCTCAGATGAAACTGATAAATAGACAAATCTTTTATAGATAGATAAAAACTTAATTGTGCAAATACAGTTGTTTGGTACAAATCAGATAAATCACTATGATATTGGCGGTTTTAGTATGCTGACCTCACATTAAATGGATTATTTGTGATAATTAATTTGTCGCATTTATTTCACCACAGGATTAATTAGTTGTATCGTATAAGAATTAGTATTGGTCATCTTATGTGACTAATATGAATTTTATTACCATAATAGGCTTTTATTCATAAAACTAATGATGATGGGATTCATAAAATCTTGAAGCACTTCTCGTAAATGGTTTTATGGCCCATTTTGGACCCACCTATTTCCCAAATTGTTTCTTTTATTAGTAAATGACCAATAACGCTATAATATTTATTAGTTTGTATTCATAGTGTGGCCACTTACATTCATTACCACCTTCACACTACCGATTCAACACAAATCAATTTCGTTTGAAACTAAAAATATAGTGATACAGATCGTGCTGGCTCCCTCAATCAATGTTGAGCCGTACGATTGCTGTTGAATGCGGGCCATCAGTGGGCTGAGTCAGTCAAAAGCGTCAGATAATTTCCTGCATTGTACTTGCACACTAAACCCTTTTTTTGTCTAGACTTTAAAAGATGAAGAAAAGACTAAAGAAATTGAAGTGACAAAAAAAAAGCCGGTCAAGTGCGAGTCGGACTCGCGCACCGAGGGTTCCGTACAAACCTGTAAGTATATACGTAAAAGTTCACCAGTCATAGTTATGGTATGTTATTGCAAAATGAAATCCATAACATTACAGAATGGAAAGCTGGAGGAGCATAAATTAAAGAAAAAGGTGTCTTTGTCGTTTGTAATCAGTCATCCTTTATTTTATATTAACATTATCGCTTATTTTATAATATAACTTAAATACCTATACCAGCCTTGCAGCAGCCTTACAAAAGTCTGCTGATGAATGATGGTAAGATTTTTTATCAAAGTAAAAATATAAAAATCAATAGATTTACAAAGTTTTAGTGACTATTAGAAATCTGTAACAAAAATACTAATTAAGTATTTTCAATAATTATAGTATTTATTTGCGATGAAAATTAAACTAGGGTGACTATTTACACATAAAATAAAACAATAATCAATATTCTTAAATAAATAAAAAAATAAGTAAGGGGCGATAGCCCAGTGGTGTAGGTAACGGACTGTCGAGACGATGATCTCGGGTTCGATCCCCAGGTACCCCAGGCACAAGTCACTGATGACTTTTCGGAGTTACAAATGTATGTATTTAAAACAAGATATAAAATGTTAACTATCGCTCGCTTAGTAATTTGCCCGGTAGATGGCAATAGGCTCGCCCTCTTTTACCTACATTGGGACCGAAACATAACTGGCGAAGTGTGGGTGTGTAATACACCTCTGCCTACCCCTTCAGGGATAAAAAGGCGTGAAGTTATGTTACGTTATGTAAATTTATAAAAAAACATAAAGGAAATGAAAATTTTAAAGTATTTATTTTTATATTTTTTTTTATTTATAGACTCACGCCTGTATCCCCGAAGGGATAGGCAGAGGTGTAATATTACACCCACATTTCGCCAGGAATTTTTAGGTCCCACGTAATAGGGGGCGAGCCTATTGCCTTACCGGGCACATTACCAGACTCCGTGCTGCTACTGAGAATTTCCTAACGGACAAACCCAATAACACTTTGCCCGACCCGGGAATCGAACCCGAGACCTCCCAATCCCACGCGCACATTTATGCCGCGAGACCAACGAGGCAGTTTTAAAGTATGGAATTAAGTATCAAATTTGAACCAGATCTGTAAAGGAGACTGAAAAAGGTATGAAAGTACCACATTGAACATTGAAGTTCGAAAAAACGTTATCTATAAATGTACTACTTCGTGTTGTGCTAGTGTTTATTACTTAACGGAAACATGTTTATAGATGAAAAATATTCGAAAATTCCATTTTGGGGATTCATTCTAAAATCAATATTGAAGTCTCCCACGACAATCAGACGAGAACATGAATTGTACCTATTGAGGTTGCTGCCGTATATTGTTGTATTTATGCATTCTATTGCAACATTAATTGGACACTGTGGAACTGTTTATTCTGTGACTGTGGTGACCTATATACAGTTATCACTCTGACATTAAACATTTCGAAATGCAAGCATTCACAATGGCCGTTTGCAGTGTCTGGGTTATTTAAAATCTCAATCAGCCTATCGCAGTCTTCTGCTGGACATAGGCCTCTCCCAACACGCACCGCAGTACACGGTCCTCAGCCTTCCGTATCCTTTATCTGGGCTATAAGATGTTACTTCGTACCAAATTTCAAGATTTTGAGTTCACGGGAAGTACCTTGTAGGTTTTGATTCCCTTACGAGTAGACGCCAGTTTGAAAATATGATTATATTGCTCTTTCTTTTGAATGCGTAGACATAGAAGTTTGATTTTGTTACAGCCTAGCGGTGTTATATACCTGAATATTTGATATGAATTTCAATTTAATACCTCCACGCGTTCTAGAGAAAGGGGTGGTAACTTCAAATTTATAAAAACTATTTTTTTATATGCTGTAACAAAAAATTTACGGTTTTCGCAATTTTTCCTTTATATGTGATATAAGACGTTACTTCGTACCAAATTTCAAGATCCTGAGTTCACGGGAAGTACGCTGTAGGTTTTGATTCCAATGCGAGTTTGAAAATATGCTGCAATTTGCAGCATATACGGCTGTATCTTTTGATTGCGTTGGATTAGAAGTTTGATTTTTTTACAGCTCTATGGAACCGTAGATACGAGTATTTAGTATTAATTTGAGTTTGATACCTCCACGCATTCCTGAGAAAAAGTGTCTTGACAGACGGACGGACAACAAAGTGATCCTATAAGGGTTCCGTTTTTTTCCTTTCGAGGTACGGAACCCTAAAAACAATGAATCTGAGTTTGTTTCGGCCTTTCTTCTCAAGAAGTCATTTAGCTAGGAAAAGCCGGCATCATCTAGAATAGGGTTTTAACATGTATAAGTGTTGTAAACAACCAAAATGCAGAAATCATAATCATCAGCCTTTAACAGTCCACTGCTGGACTAGGCCTCTCCTTTGAAAGGAGGAATTGGCCTACTATACCACGCTGGCCAAACGGGTTGGAATAGGGTTTGTATCAAGTTTTCCTGCTCTTGCAATGCAGAAATAAATATGTCTTTATGTCTTTACTATAAAATTAGGACTATATTTAGTACCAGTTGTTACCCGCGGTTTCACCCACGTTAGGTTGGAACTGTAGCCCGTATAATATTGTGATGCACCATATTATTTTATTGAATTGACTGAACGGATTTTGATAAAATATTACAGTTATACACGCTGTATTACTGCAAAAATGTATAAAAATCTGCTGTAGTTTTTTTTCGTGAAGCGTCACTCTGCATGACCCAAAAATGTACAATTTTTGTCTACATGCTGACTGGTTACCAATATAATACTTTTCCAATATTTCCTAATTTACCTTTCCATTACCTACCTGTATGCCTAAGAAGTATGTATTTCAAGTTCAAATTTACATCGCTACCCAGACCCAATATACACACTAAAATGCGACTCAGACTAGCTCCATTTAACCTAAATATATACTATACCTATACTAAACAAGTTAATTTGCCAAGAGAATTATGCAGGAACTGTTGGCTAAGGTTTTATCTACAGTAATAAGAAACGTTTTCTACGACACCCAACTGGCATTTGTAGAGCTTTCATTATAAATTTTGTACTGCAGTGATGTTATGTAAATATCTCATTTGTATTGCGGATTTCATGTCTTAAATTTTTTTGTCTCTGTTTTTTTTATAGACTCACGCCAGTATCCCCGAAAGGGTAGGCAGAGGTGTAATATTACACATATATTTCGCCATGATATTTTTAGGTCCCACGTAATAGGGGGCGAGCCTATCGCCGTCTTCAAATAGTCAATACAATAATTAAGTTTTCTGTTCACAAAATTTAAGGCATCTCGCCGTCTTTTGGTAGTAGAGCCAGTGGCTCAAATGCCGATAGTCAACAACCCAGGTTATCGAAATTTTCCCATTATTGTGACGCATACCATTCAACCGTTTGCCGATAGCAAATACAAGAAACGTCAGTTGAAAAAGCGTCACCAGGTTTTAACACACCAAATGAGAAAATAATGGGAATGGTGACTGGGAAAGTAAGAATATAAAGGTGCACACCACTCTCACTTACTGTGCTAACACAATACAATTATACTACGTAAAGTAAACTGTGCGAGCAAGAGCTTACCCATACGAAATCTAATTATAACTACCCCTCAGAGAAGCCAGATATCGTTCCATGATGTCGTTCGATGACCAATAAAAACTGTCGTCGGAAATAAAACCGAACTCCACAATTATATGTGGATCACCTCCTTCAAATTTTCGAAAGTACCTTAAAATCTGACTTTCCCTTCTATCAATTCCAGGCAGGAGACAAAAGAAAAAGGTGATGCAAGCGATCATCCCCCTACTCTTCGGTATGAAGTCTGCAGGTGTAGTGCTGTTTGCGATGGCAGTTGTCACAGTCCTCACTCTAAAGGCCTTCATGGCCAGCAAGGTGGCACTGCTGGTGACTGTCGGCATGGCTGCCAAGAAGCTGTATGAGACTTATGGAACTGGGTAAGTTTGAGGCGATTTGGATAGTCGGAGATGTAGCGGACAGAGTGGTTGTATTTGGAGGTCGTATTGCACTGGAAAATTAAGAGAGGAAAAAATAATTTGGGATGTGGTAATTTCCTTACACAGATAAGTCATTGAATCTAGCTGACAAATTATGGAATTTTTAAAAGTGAATATTTTTTCAAGGAACTTACCAGATTCAGGTTGAAGTTTATTGAAACTACATGAAGATTAAAAATATATTCAAAGTATCTGTAAGTCAAAATAATTAATAATTTTTTGGGATAAAATTTATTAAAATTATCCTTTCATACTTATCTTGTTTTGACATAACTGTATTTACAAGGCATTTTGCAGATTACTTTCAAGCTAATTAATTATAAATATAGTCAATTGATTAATATAGTTAAACATTTACGACCTCTGAATTCAACCACATAAATTTTTATAAGTGCTTCCTATAAGTACATAAAGTACATATTTTGTATTCCAAGAAAACTGGTACATTAATTAGACTATACAATTCAAGAACTATTACTCAGAAAGGTTTTCCTTTGAAGTGTAGCCTAGCGTTCTATGAGGTCTGTTCTCGAAACCCAATTAGTTGTTAACGCTCGTTAAATATATTGATCGAGCTGTCGTCCCTCTTACCAATTAACTACAAAATGCATTTGTGGTCTTCTAGCTATATGACTTTTGTTTGTTCAGGTGGTACAAGACTCTTTGTCTGTGAAATATTCTCGTCATTTTATTCTCGTGTCAAATTGATTTATTCTGGCCCATTTCGAATATTATGGCTATTGAAATTTATAAGGCAGGGAGGCAAATATGAATATTTGTAGGACTACTTCCTTTGTGTTGTAGTTTTATCGACTATCTCAATAAACAAGTTATTAAACTCAAAAAGATTTTCCAGAACCGGACGTACTGCTTTGAATTAGAGTTTTGAACAAAGGTAACAGCGAATTATTGAAAGAATAGAATTGGTATCCCTATTTTTAAATGCTTACTTGTAATGAATGGCCAACATGAAGTTTCAAATAATTACAATAGTGTTGGAAATTGAAATAACTCTCTGCATTTTTGAAACACGCACGATTTTGAACACCAGATATTGAAGAATGTATTTGGTAAGGCAAATCTATCTCAAGCTGTTACCCGGGCAACGAGATTTCTTTTTTTGGGCTACTTGTTTGATTGGGAAATTTTTCCTTTTTTATTTTGAACCGTAATATGAAAGCTTAACTATTTAAGAGGAAAAATAAATATAATGTTCAGCACCTTATAGAACAATGCATATTTTGTCAATTTAAATTTAAAATAAGTTATATTATTTCCAAAACTTTCTTGGCATACAAAATCTACAAGAAAATTATTCTGGAATCATAAAATGTTCTTTTAAACTAGTGACAAATTAGTTAACGGTGACTTATAATTCGTAAATACTTTTACAAGTACACATTATAATACCCAGAGCAAATAATCGTTCTCATAACACAAATCAAGGATAATAATCATTATGTTTTACTACATCTATTTTAAGATGGCGTAGCTATCCTCGCCCTTCTATCCCAGACCCATTTCCGCTAATCGCCTATTTTCCTCCCCTTATAGAAAAAGATGACTTGGCTGTAAAGACTCTGACCCTTTTGGAATCACAGTCATCGAATGAAATCAATACTATAGATAATGGTATTTGCATCTATCTACTTTGAAACACAAACGGTACAAGTCAAACTGACTATTGATTCTATAGTCGGTTTGACTCCAACTCTCAAAGCTAAGAAAAATAATAACTAATGTATTTCCCCTACAATTCGATTTAATCCGCAACTTCACACATGTGGTTGGTTATTGAGACAAAAAGTAGCCCATGTCCTATTCGGTTGTATAAGCCAAATTATTACTGGGAACCTTCATCAAAACCTGTTCAGTAGTTATTGATTAAATGATTAGCAAACATCCATCTACACATTCATCCATCCTCAGAAATGTTGGCGTTTATATACCTAAGAGGAAAGTCGAACAAATAAAATTAGTCTTTCAAATTCGTCTAGCACTCGACAAGCTCTCAAACGATATTTTAATGAGAAAATCGCTTTAGTCATTCCTCAGATTTAGCTGTTGACCTTTCCAAATTAACGTAATTAGAATTGTATTATAGTATTGATATATGAAGCAACGTATCTTAGTCAATTAATTTGAGCATCGAAATGTATCAGCAAATACTTGTCTTGTTCTATTTCTTTTGAGAAATAGAACTCCTGCTTTTATTTAGTGATCATTTATAATTGGAAACAATTTCTTTTTCGATGAATCACAGCTTAAATTAATCAATTTTCAAATGTAAATAATATGAAACGGATTTTACCACGCAAATTATTATTATGATTATGATTTCAGAATAATTTGAACAATATGACTCTAAATTGTACTTTATAAAATTACTGATTATTGCAAAGTATATAAAATAAAATTTTTCTTAGAGAAGTGTAAAAATCGTTGTTTTGCGAGCAATAATCGGTCATTTTATATTAATTCGTGATATCTTGAATATGATTAATAAACGAATACATGTTAATATGATCCACTAAGCATGACTAGATTGACTGACGGCTTGAAGACTTGCACATTGATTTGATTTTATACTCGAAGTAAGTTCTGCTGAATCCGTTACACTATTATTAATATTGATGTGTTTTTCCATTGGATGCGTTTCATCGGAGATGTGTTGGATAGCTGGGCGTTACAAGAAATCATCCTTATTTACTAACTAGCTTTCACCTGACTTGAACATAGTTAAAGACTAGTTATTATTTTTTAAGACCAGATTACACATGAGTGTGTGCCAAATTACTACGCACTATTCCTGCACTTTAATAAAGTAAGAAATTGTAGACACAGGTATTAGCTCCATGCATACATTGATTAAAATTGGTTATGCGATTTATCATGGTATCACTTAATCTTGGATATTGTCATATATCCTGAGAGGAGATAGAAAAATAAGTGAAACAATCAGTACCTATCTAATCCATCTTCTTATTGCTCAGCTAAATTGAAATATTCTAGTAAATACGCCGCTTATATTTTCTGGAGTGAGTCGTTTGTAAATACATTTTAGTAGCTACTCAAAAGTTATGGTAATGATGTTTATATTACACATCAAATGCTTTATTACAAGAACGCCATTACAGTAAGAATTTATTTTTTGTTGCAAATAAATATTTTATTACTAATCCTTAACTTCTTGCAGTACTTATAGTATGACACATAATAAAACTTTAACAATATAATATCAAATAGACTACAATAGGCACAATCTAAAACGTCCGTAAGTCATATTGTGCTAAGCGTAATAAATATTATTTATATTTCTTTTAAAATATGCCTATATCAGCAATATGATATCAATATTATTTTCTCTTTCATGAGGATCATATTGAAAAACTTCAGTGCTTTGCAATTTTCATTGAAAGGGTCCTTGAAATCTTGCAATTATTGATAGGCCTGACAATTTTATGCTAAATTGTTGGCGTTAATCTATACTATGTTAGATTTTATTCTTGACATCCGAAGATACACAGAAATTTATTTTCCCTGTTATTTTTTGTTCTTAACTTCAACAAATTTAAAGCAATCTGTTACTTTGCTTTTATCTACATTTTTGCTATCGCTGGGGAAAATCTCAGTAGTGAGTCTGCCTCCATCCCTTGAATTTGAATTTGGACCCTATAATACTCCTAAAATAGGCCTATCTATCGAAAGAAGTTCAACCTTTGCACTAAAAACACCTACGGTGAATTCGGGTACCCCTAGTTTAAACTTACTAGAATCTGAAACAATATTACATTGTGGTATGAAATATGCCACCCTACTTTGATATCTCACCACTTAACTGTAACTTAAATTGCGTGACGATTCACTCCAGATATTTTTAAGATGTACCAGTATAATGCGATATTGATATTCAATGAAGTCTATGAAGCGGATGTTACGGATTCAGAGGAATTTCTTCGTCTAATATTACATGTTTCTTTGTTACTAACAGTAGTGTACAGATTTGACTAATGACCGACTACTGAATTTGTGACTACACTGACTATTCAGGTATCCCTCATTTATGCTTATACAAAGTCATTGGTCAGTTATATTATAACTAACTAATGGCTTCGTAGTTGGATAGTATAATTAGTTATTATTTGCTTCTGTAGAAATAAAACTGTACAGACTTAATTTTAACATTGACTGACTACTGCAAAATATATTATTATTATATATTATTACGAAGATGACTGGATGTTTCTGAAGAAAGCAATTTAGAATTGAAGGGCTTTCATCGCTGGGAGTGTACTTTAAGGTATGTTGGGAGCACTTTAAATAATGACGAATACACATACGTACTCATCAGTATTTTACTTATGAATAAAAATACTAAATCTGGTTGTTAGATCTCTTAAGACCTGATAGAGATCTAGTACGTAGATAAACAGTAAACAAATGTAATAAAGGTTTAATTAAATATAATTGAGATTACCGTTATTGATAAAATGCATTATAATCAATTGATTATTGAGGAAAGACGTGTGGCATTTGACAACATGACAAACGATGGTGAAAAAAGACGTGGATAACAAGACGAAACGACTGCAAACAACAAGTATGACAGATTTCTTCTACCTACACCAACTAAAAAGACAATCCTGACAACAATAGGGCAGGTGAGTAACACACCATAATATTGACGTTATCTATTGCAGCGTTGGTTTGCAAAACCACCCGTATCTTTACTCGCAATATCCGATCGATTTTCCGAGCGCCTCTTCGCACGCATACTCCGTAAGTGGAGTGAGCCCACAGTTCGCGTCACCGGAGATGTATAGCCCCACGGGAATGGGTGCCCATGCACAAGCCAACGAGATTATGCACCAACAAGACGCGTCCGCTCAGCAGTCGCAACAGGCGCCCACCTTACTAATGAACTCAACCAGAGCAGCAGAAAGATGGGATGGTAAGTCAAAACTACAAAAATTACTCGAACCCCTCATCAACGGCGTCAGACACATTTTCGATCCGATCGCCAATATTTTCTACGGCGCTATACCCGCAACAGTAAGAGGACTCAACTCTGATGTTTCAACGACTAAGAGCGTCGACCTGGGCGATGATCTGGATGAACTCGAAATTGTGAAAAAACCGAGGCAAATACTAGTACCGCAGCCTCGGTATAGAGCTCAGAGAAAGATGACCTACAGAAAAAATAGGTACAGACCTAAAAAGTATGCAGAGTTAAAGATAAGCCTCGATAGATTAAAAAACAATAAAGATTTGCAAGATTACTTAAAAACGAAAAAATATAAGTATAATTATCCAAATACATATTTTTATCCTAGAGTAAAGTATTTTGTGAATCCAAGTAGTTTCTTAAGGCCTAACAATAATAGACTTGTACCTTACAGTAAAGAAGCTTCTTCAACTATTGGTAATACCACAAATAGATTAGTATCGTATGCAAAAGAGGCTTCAACTTTAGTTACTACTTCAGTATTGCCAATTGTTACCACTGATTCAGATTGGAAACCGATTATTATATTTAATAACACGTCAAAGAAAAATATGACCAGAAAACATAAACAGAAACAGAAAAGACATTTTCGTAAAAGAAATAATAAAAAACGCCGCAACAGGATTAAGAGGAGTATTGATACGAATTTAAATTTACCTGGCACAAGTGCAAGGACTTTTCAGAATGACACCACCAAAAGTGCCGGGCGATTCTTTGGAGACTTTCTAGCTTATTTTTTCAAAGAAGACCCTGTAGGAAATTTGGTGATACAGTCGACTAAATATACAAAATCTAAAATTGACAATTCTCTGAAGTCCGATGCACCTGGTTATTATAGTCTTGCCTACAATTTTGTAATGATGAGTCTTGAATTTATGGATAGTCTATTTGATACTTTAGAAGAAAAAAGTGGCCAAAGCAAAAAAAGTAAGAAAAGGGATAAGAAAACGAAATCTGATGCGAAAGTGAAACACGAATTTAATTGCACACAAATAAAAGAGAAAGTAGAAAGCAAGGGTAGAGGTGCACTACATTAAGTATCCTGGCAATTTGACATTTGCATTTTTGAAAGCATTTATTGTACCTATTAATATAACATTATTTATTGGTGGTGGTTTATCTTAATCGGCGTGTATTATATAATAGCAATAAAACATGTTTCGAATAAAAATGGTATTTTGTAAATATCAATGAAAATTACGATGCATATAGAATTTAGCCCGACCGTACTATGTAACAGTAAATTGAGATTCAGTAAAGCTGTAAACATAATAATTTAAAATCACCATATTATACATGTTACTTAAATACATATGTACATGTTTAATACGTTTAATATAAATACCGTCGAGTTATTTTCAGAAATAAACTCAGTTTCTGGACTATGCATTTTATTCAAAATTTGATGTTTTTGGAAATAATCTAAATTTTACAGATTTGTCGCATTATATTGGTTATTAAGTAGCTGTTTTGACGTGTAAATGAATTGATTGATGCATTTAACATTCCTTAAAAACTATCTTTTCAGAAACTGAGTTCATATTTTACTAAATAAAAATAATTTGAATTGATATTTCCAATGTTAAAATAAAATGATGATCATTGTGTTATAGGCTTCCGGAGACGTCCAATGTTTTATGGTCAATCGCGCGCTACTTCAGAATCCTATTCGGCTTTCCGGCGCCGCCATTGAATCCAGCCCAGACAATGACTATGCCCATGTTTGTAATGCCAGCACAGATGTATGGTCCCCCAGTCACCATGCCGCCGTCTCAATAAACAAAATTGGACAAAGGATCAAGTGGTGATTAAAAAAAGCCATGCTAAATGCCAGATGCCACGTAACTTGATCCGGTTGTTGTGATAATCGTGGCATTCTGGCATTTAGCAGAATATTAATGGCAATGTTTTAACTTCCTGGACTGTTAAAACCTACTATTGCTTCTATCTAGTATTTGTCCGGAATTTGAGACATTGCAACTCCCACCTCTAAGACTGATATAAACTTTTTGAAATGCGCGAGCTCGTCGACTTTATTTTAATTTATGAGATAAATGTAATTTATTTTAAGTGTTAAGACTTATTTATTCGGCACTTAGTTAAATAAAGTAATTTTAACAAAGTAATTGTGTGTTGTTTTATTATGGTTTATGTTGTTGCGTTGAGGAGTCATAAATCTTTGGGCCTTATTTATTCTACAGGGAAGACCCTTTTAGGGAATGAGCAACGTATTACTGTACAACGTAGTACATGTTGAATTGTACTTGTGCGCCTCTGTTAGCTTCGGTGCTGAGTTAATTAAATTAACACAAACGTGCAGTATAACTGAGAGTTAAATTAACTTACTGGAATATTATTGTCTGAAAGGTCTTAAGAAGTTCGTCATTGAAACTTATTCGAAATTTGAATGGAGGCGCGTCCAAATGTTATATTATTTATCCAATTCATAAATGTTATTATTGTAAAGTACAATAATTTCTAGTAGTTATCGAGTATCATTAAAGGGAAAATAGTTTTTTTTAATGGTGTACGTTACATCGTGTCCTTAATTAGTGTCAGCAGATAATACAGTTTAACGTTATACCAGACGGATACCTAAGCTTTGATTACTTAGTTGAAAACTTTGTCGGATACGACACTGCCGCAGCCTTGAAACTATTTGATCCAGCCTGTTACGGATTCTGTAAGTTGAAGAGTCTACAAAATTCACAAGAACGTGTTTACTGCCTAGTAAGTTATTGTCTGAATAACTCAGAAAAATTATATTATCTAGCTATCAAGTTTATTTGTACGTCATAACGCTTTAACCTCAGGAACTATTGATCCGTTCTGGAAAATCTTTTTGTGTTTCATGTCCTGTGTCTAAGATGACAATCGTTATCGTAATAGCACTGTACCCGGGTGCAATCCTTTGACTCTTGTGCCTTTTAGTTTAATCAGATTTGTCAGAAAATTATCTTTATAACGAAAGGATGCTGTCTGATTTATTCAGACCAATAAAATAGCAATAAATGAATAAGATTAAGTAAGAGCTTATGTAAGAGAAAGGATTCCAGACAATGAGTATCGTGGGTATGGGGAATTAGTGACCTAATTACCCCAAAGATAATAAGAAAACGGCTTAACATTCTTAATCTGCAATTCACGGAGCTATCCACAAAAATACCAAGAGCGTACCACATATTAATATTACAATATTTTCTCGAATTTCATGATAAAAAGTCATGGAACGTCCAATTTACATTTAGCCAGCATGGTGGACAGTGGCATTATCTGTTTCATATTTTTCTTTATACTAAAGGGCTGATGATGATGGCACTAATAAATATGTAACAAGGTTAAAAGTCACCAAAATAGTTCTCAAATATTCAGATCGAAGCAGCCATAAGCAAGGAACATAGCTCAGAAAACCGATAACTGTTGCAGCAGGAAGGTTTTGGAGCGGTAACCCGGTAAAACTGTGCAACAAGGGTCCTTTTGTAGGGTGGACCGATAGGCTTGCTAGGTTTCTTGGTAACTGTTGAGTGCGAGTAGTTCAAAATCTGTCTGTGTACAAATCCTTGAGGCTTTTGTTCAGCAGTGCATATTTCGTGTATGTTATGATAGCCCTTATTTTTAAGGAAAGTACCTACCACGTTTGTATGTATGTATGAGTGTGTCTAAATCAACGACAGTCCCTCTATGCAAAAGCTAATATTCTGTCAAATCAGGTAAGAATGTAACCGGATTAACGGTACGACGATTCATCATCATCATCATCGCCCTAGCGTTATCCCGGTTGCATCCAAGAATGGCACGCCTTGGAGCCCGAGGTACTCTACGAGGCTACGAGGCCCGCTTACTGGTCTAACCAGATATGACTGAATACCAACTTTTCCACTGCCGTCTGACCTCCGCAACCAAAAGGGATAGCGATTATCCATGGTTTAGACCAGTATCAGTTTATTTGAGGGTACTGGCTCTCCGTAACGACTGTCAAAGATCTTCATGACAGCCGGGACCGACAGTTTAACGTGCTCTCCGAGGCACGGGGCAAGCGATAATTAACAATTTAATACACACTTAACTTCGAAAAGTCATTGGTGTGCGCCGTGGATTCGAACCCGAAGCCTTCTGCATGGCAGTCTGTTGGTATCTTCACTAGGCTAACGCTACAACGATTATGACCATGTAAAAAAAGTTTCTAAATAGACAACTAACATTAAGTCTAATACAAATAGTAGGTAGTGATGATATAATAAGCGAGAGTAAGTATCAAATCATACATACATAGACTCACGCCTGTTTCCCGGAGGGGTAGGCAGAGACTACGGAGCGCCATTTGCAACAATCCTGACATATCTCTCTTGCTTCATTCACTCCCATCAGATTCCTCATGCATGCTCTTCTGTTCAGGGTGCTTCTAACCTGTCCTGTTTAGTATCAAATCTGGCTAACAGAAATTGCTGCGTTATTCTAGAACTACATAGAAGAAATAAATACATACAAACAAGCGTCTTAATAAAGGACAGATATAAAAATGTGAGAGAACGAATGCAACACGTTAATTTTTTTTTACATAGATAGTCTTTAAGAAGGTGGTATAATACTTCTGTGACGCAAGTCGTACCTATGTACTACGGTACCTAGCACTAAAACTACTATATACATACATAGCAACGATAGCTCAGTGCAGAGACCGACAGACTGCTATGCAGAGGGTCCGGGTTTGAATCCACGGCACGCACCAATGACTTTTCGGAGTTATGTGCGTATTAAATTTCTAACTATCGCTTGCTTAACAGTAAAGGAAAACATCGTGAGGAAACCTGCATGTCTGAGAGTTCTCCATAATGTTCTCGAAAGACATGTAAAGCCAGCCAACCCGCACCAGGCCAGCGTGGTGGACTATCCATCCTTCTCATAGTGAGAAAAGGCCCGTGCCCTGCAGTGGGACGGTTTATATATAGGGCTAATAATCAACCCGAAATGGCGTACCATTGGAGAAGCCTTCATCCAGCAGTGGACTAAGGCTGATGATGATGATGAACTCTTAATCTAAATTTAGCTTTAATAGCACGTTGCTAACCCTCTAGAGGTTAAAAAGAAAAAGATAGAGTTATATTTGCTACTATCTCTTTAACCGTCTTTCCTTCTTCAATATGTATCACCTTCAAAGAAAGAGGCAAACAGTCCAGGATCTCGGATCTGTTTCCATTGTAGTAGAGCCTTGCTAATTTCAACATGATGGGCCGGCTCAACCGAGGAAGTACTACCCTCTCACAGAAAATCGACGTAAAGTAACAGTACCTAAACTGTTGCGTTTCGTTCGGTGAGTGAGAGTACCGGAGGCCCTATCCCCTATTCCTTCTCCCTCACCCACTCCTCATCTTATCCCTTTTCCCAACCCTAAGGGACGGCAACGCACTTGTAACTCCTGTGGTGTTGCTTGTGTCCATGGGCGGCGGTAATTGCTTACCATCAGGCGATCCGTCTGCTCGTTTGCCACCTATAACCATAAAAAAAAAACTCCGGTACTCTCTATTATTGAACGAAACGCAAAGGTAAGTATACTGTAACTCTTCGCTGACCTTCTGTGAGAAGGTGTTCATCCACCATGGTCGTTTGCTGAGTGAATGGACGATTGGTAGCGCAACCGAAACAAGTGTAACATTTGAATTTCGTTTACTGTTACATATACGTACAAATATAGTGAGGTGCACTACTCTACACAGTCGCAAACTAGCGAACTATCTACATACATATATACATACATAGTCTCACGCCTATATCCTTGAAGAGGTAGGCAGAGGTATATTGCTACACCCACTTTTCTCCAGATTTATTTTAGTCCCACGTAATAGGAGGCGAGCCTATTGCCGTACCGGGCACATTACCAGACTCCGTGCTGCTACTGAGAATTTCCTTACGGAAAAACCCAATAACACTTTGCCCGACACGGGGATCGAAACCGAGACCTTCCAATCCCACGCGCACATCTATGCCGTGAGACCGAGGCAGCGAACTATCTACTGCTCAAAAAGGGTCTGGGTGTTCATTGTGTCCGTTAGTTGTATATTTGTAAAGTTCCCCGCGACACAGGGCTTAGTCCTAATGCGGGAGTTGTCTTTTTAAAACAGAAGAAGAATCTCAAACTGCTGTAGAATTTTTCAATTATCCTTAGGGATATATACCGCGTACCTTTGTTTTGAATAACAGAGGTACGTTGTATCCCGATGGACAGTTTAAATAAGTCATAACCGTGAAAGACTAACTTTCTATATAGCTGTTGAAGTTGCCCAAAACACTGAAACTTTTCTGCAGAAATTAACTCTTCTCAATTTTCTGTTGCAGTCACTGGCGTGGACTATCCAAGAGTGTTTTATGGATACCAGTGGTCTTCATAATCTTACAATGGGTTTTCGCCAAAGCTTTTGTAGTCACAAAAGTATTGCAATGGATGTTTTCCTTCAGCGCCTGATCAAGTTACCAGAAAAATGCTTAAATAATACATGCTTACTGACCGCTTTGGTGCTTTTATTGAAGAAAAGCAAGCTAGAGACCCATCTGAGGTGGGTCTAAGGTTAATAATATAATAAAAAAATTCTACCACCTACACACATTCCCATCTTGTCCCAAACTTAGCAGAGCTTGTACTATGGGTACTAATTAATGGAGAAACATACATATATGTACAAATTTTTTGTTAATACATACATATTATACACAGAAACACCCAGACCAAGACCAACAACCTTGTTCATGCACACAAATCTTTACTTGAGCGGGAATCGAACCCGCGACCTTAGACCGGTCGTCGAGGTAAACGTGACTAAAAGTTTTACAAGATGTTTATGGCGACTCGACTAAACTTGTCAGCCGCATGAGTATGTTCAACAGAGCTGGGTCTTGTGGAAGAGGTGTGAGAGACTCTCCCTCATCAAGGGCAAGTCCGTGGGGCCTACTCACCAAAACTACCGCGGTGTCCCCTGATCGCGCTGTCACGCTAATAGCAGCATACTTTGAAATAATTCTACCTCCTCTATTAATACTAAGAAAATGAATTCTCTTTGCCATCTAATGGGAGGCAGACAAGCAATCGCAAAATGAGCAGATTTTCTGACGAGACTTTATTTGGGATTCTATACCCTTATCAAATAAATATTTATTTTTAACTACATACTGCCTCGGTGGTCTCGCGGCATAAATGTGCGCGTGGGATTGGGAGGTCTCGGGTTCGATCCCCGGGTCGGGCAAAGTGTTATTGGGTTTTCCGTTAGGAAATTCTCAGTAGCAGCACGGAGTCTGGTAATGTGCCCGGTACGGCAATAGGCTCGCCCCCTATTACTTGGGACTAAAATAAATCTGGCGAAAAGTGGATGTAGCAATATACCTCTGCCTACCTCTTCGGGGATATAGGCGTGAGACTATGTGTATGTGTATGTTTTTAACTAAACTGTTTTCATTTTGATAGCTTTAAAATTGGCAGATATTGAAACAGATAACAGATGTTTAACCCATATTTTATCCCTATATAGAGAAGAATTTAAAATAATCCTTCCTTAGTGGGTTTTCAACTTACGCCATAAAAGGATTCCACTGGCCAAATGTATTTTTTTATATTTAGACAGTGGGCTCCTTTTATGACAGTATATTTATTTTTATTTAGAGATAGGTTGACGAACACTCACAAAGTAATATATCGAGAGTGTTGTCGTGTGTATTTGTTATTTGTTTTATACTAGCCGTTTCCCGCAGTTTCACACGTGTCCTGAGGGAACTATTTCGCGTATCCGAAAACCCAAATAACCTCTTGGCCCCAATTTTCTAAAATAAAATATAGCTTATGTTACTCGCAGATTATGTAGCTGTCTAATGGTGAAATAATTTTTAAAATCGGTCCAGTAGTTTTTGAGTTTATCCATTACAAACAAAAATACAAAGTTTTCCTCTTTATAATATTAAGAATAGATAGACTCGCGCCTGTTTCCCCGAAGGCGTAGGCAGAGGTGTAATATTACACCCACATTTCACCATTAATTTTTAGGTCCCACGTAATAGGGGGCGGGCCTATTGCTGTTACCGGGCACATCACCAGACTCCGTGCTGCTACTCATAATTCGGAAAACCCCAGTAACACGTTTGCCCGACCTGGGAATCGAACCCGGGACCTCTGTTCAGTAGTCGCATAGGCTATCCACTGGACCACGGAGGCAGTCATCAAATATTTATAAACGAAATTCACACATAACAGTAAAGTTGGAATGGTTGAAAAACTTTTAGTGTTTTCTCTTGTACTGTCAGCTATTCAGACGGCATACAAACAGTGAATAAATAAATAATTGTGACAAGTTTCAGTATTTGCTACACGAATATAATATGTGGACGAATGTGTATAGGAAAAGTTCAACAAATATTTTCATGAACAGAAATACTAGGTTTTTGTTCATGATTTCTAGCGATAGACGCATTGCCGACAAGTTTGAAATATCTATGTACCTATCTGGACATTAAATATTTCGAAAGTGCGCTGTCTGTCGGCATATTGTTACACGAGAGCTGTTGTTTGTTGACTATACATTATGGCGTAGTGTTTTAAGTAGACTTCTCGTCGTTTGGCACTGCTTCGAGTGTTTCAGGTTCGATTCCCACACGAGAAAACATTTAGTCAGATCCACAATTTTATTGTTTCTTCTCTGTACATGGATTTAATGATTGAGAAGTTCCACGCGACACAGAATGAACCTAGAATGGGAACTGCTTTCTTAAATAAAGAGAAAGAGGAAAATAAATAGTTCGGACGAGCTGTTGCATAGAAGAGAATCTATAGCAAACTATATTCTAAAATAAAAATCAGAAAAAGTATCGTCATGCTTCAGTTATTAAGGAAGTAAGCAAAGTTGGGATTACCAAATATTAAAACACACTCAATTCTTTATTAATTTTATTTAAAAAAATACTTGGCGATTTGGCAACAATATGACTGTTATAAAAAACAATATGTATATAAGACTAGGCTTACGATATATTTGTACTGCAAGTCAGGTTTAATATTTATTAATTAATAAGACTAAGGTACATATGTATGGTTATTTTTCGTTTAAACAATAGTTATTGTACAATTATTCATGAACATTATTTTAAAAATAAATACGAGATATACAATCATAAAATGAATTGTACTTGGAATCGAACCCACAATCACGGCGTTTAATGAACACTTCTTAGCTGTCAAGCTCATTAAGTACGAGACTAACAGGCCATTCAAAATAAACCGCGATTAAATCTGTGAATAGTAATTAATTTGGCAGATATTTTTTATAGACTCACGCCTGTATCCCCGAAGGGGTAGACAGAGTACACCCACATTTCGCCATGAATTTTTAGGTCCAACGTAATAGGGGGCGAGCCTATTGCCGTTACCGGGCACATCACCAGACTCCGTGCTACTACTGAGAATTTGGAAAAACCCAGTAACACTTTTGCCCGACCCGGGAATCGAACCCGGGACCTCCGATCAGCAGTCGCATACGCTATCCACTGGACCACGGAGGCAGTCAGATAATTAATTAGGTATTTAGCCGAACACGTTGACCATATTTTGTGTAATTGAATAAATTAACTTAATTGTTGTGTACATTTGGCTTGTTATCAAATAAAACGAATATATCCATTAAAGTACAAATTACTAACAAACATTACAAACTACTAAGCCATATTCGAGTGAGCAGCGATAGCCGAGTGGAGAGACCTACAGACTGTTAAGCAGGGGGTCTCGGGTTCGAATCCACGGCACGCACCAATTACCTACTTTTCGAAGTTAAGTGCGTATTAAATTGTTAAAAAAGAATATTAAATTATCGCTTGCTTATAGGTAAAGGAAAACATCGTGAGGAAACCTGAATATCTGAGAGTTCTCCATAATAATCCCGAAAGACATGTGAAGTCTGCCAACCCACACTTGGCCAGCAGTGGGACAGTATAAAGGGCTGATGATGATGAAGCAATATTCATATTTTTCATGGTTGACTGTAACTATATAAGCAAATCTAAGAAACTGAATCTTGCCCACTTCTGATTCTGCATCTTTGTGAATCTAATAATTTATACATAGTATAAAACTCAAAGGTGACTGACTGACATATGTAGTGATCTATCAACGCAGAGCCCAAACCACTGGAGGGATCGAGCTGAAATTTGGCATGCTGGTAGATGTTATGACGTAGGCATCTGCTAAGAAAGGATTTTGATAAATTCTACCCCCAAGGGGATAAAATAGGGGATGAAACTTTGTATGAAACTTTGTCAATTTTAAACCGATCGGGCTGAGACTTTGCATGCATATAGCTACTATGACGTAGGCATCCCCTAAGAAAGGATTTTGATAAACTCCACCCCTAAGTGGATAAAAAAGGGGATGAAAGTTTGTATAAATCTTCTTAGATATTCGACTGATTGAACTGAAATTAAAGATTTTTTCTTTTTAAAAAGACAACTCCCGCACTAGGACTAAATCCTGTGTCGCGGGGGACTTTACAAACATACAATTAACGGACACAATGAACACCCATACTCGAGACAACAATTTATGAATCACACAAAGTGTTGCCTCGTGTGGGGATCGACCCACAACACTCGGCGCAGTGTCAAGCGGTGAGGCGGCCGCTTAAACCACTACGCCAACCGTGCAGTCGATTAGAGCTACTATGATGAAGACGTCCGCTTAAATAGGATTTTGATAAATTCAACCCCAATGGGGATAAAATAAGGGATGATAGAGGATGTAAATGTATTAGTTTGAACTATCAGTACCTAATGGAACGAATAAATTAAAACGAACAAAATGATTTTAGTTCTAAATGTTGACAATAGTCATTTTTGTGAATCGTGGTGTTAAAATTTTCCACGGATTAATGACCCTCTCCAGTTATTATTTAGCTTTCGTCGTCAGGTACGTTAGTTGTACGCAGTTGGTTCATGGTTGGATGTTGTTAGTCATTAAATTGTTTTTGTTGCTGTATAGTACATGCCGTGGGGTGCCGGCAAAATAGAATAGCATCTCCCTCAGTACCAGGTGTCGTAGGAGGCGACTGAGGTGCTCGATTTGATGGTGAATTAACATCCGGAAGCTTAACACCTTCTGTAGCTCCATCACAGAGAGGAATAACTCGAAACGAAACCCGGAATGGTACCTTCCGTAAGACACGAGTCGGGTCCTGCAACCGACCCGGTATCGCACGTAATGACTTGTCATTCCTGTGGATTCTACCGGTTAGGTCGAGAGGGTGACGCAAGTTCTGGGCATGCTTGCGTCACCTAAATCGCGTCCCAGGCGATACAGCGTCCGTGGAGAGGGCATTTCACCCACTGCAGCTCTGCTGAGTGGATAACAACACGGAGAGTAGCAGTTACCGGTTATAAGCCCGCGCAGATAGGCGAAGGCGCGGGCGCCAGGGGCTACTCTCGACAGTGGGAGGGTCCATCGTAGGCCCACTGACACGTTACCGCCCGCTTTAATCCGGGCAGCCCCCGGCCAATTAGGTACGTGACCGCCTCGGTGCTGCCTTACATCCTTGGGGTGAAGGGTGTACTAGTTCTATCTAGGCAGGCGGTGCCATTATTCGAATCACCTGCGGCAAAGAGGGTAAAGAATAAAATAACACCTAAAGACCACGTATCCATGCGTTTGGGGTCATGGAATGTCCGTACGATGAGGACAGGCTTCCCGGACACCAGTGGAAGTTCAGATTGCGCTTAGCACCTGCGCAAGACTTCTGTTATAGATGGCGAACTTTTAAGGCTTAATATAATGATTGCAGCCTTGCAAGAAACCAGACTGCCTGACGAAGGTTCTATTCGTGAGTCAAACTTTACTTTCTTTTGGAAAGGAAAAGACTTGTCCGCTGTTCGCGAGTATGGAGTGGGGTTTGCAGTCCGCAATGAACTGGTGCATTCAATGGAGACTCCGAGAGGTGTGTCTGAGCGTATAATGGTATTGCGCCTTAACACAAATTGCGGATTCGTTACCATAATCGCAGCTTATGCACCGACGTTGAATTCTTCTGTGGAAACAAAGGACACGTTTTACCATCAGCTGTCCGAAACAGTTCGACATATATGCCGAGGGGATCGCCTCATTTTATTGGGTGACTTCAATGCCCGCGTAGGCTGCGACAAATCGTCTTGGCCGGACTGTTTGGGTGACCACGGAGTTGGTGGCCAAAACTGAAATGGTCAGAGGCTCTTGGAGTTCTGTTCTCGTTATCATATGTGTGTTACCAATACCTACTTCGCTGGTAAATTCATGCGCAAGGTGTCCTGGATGCACCCCCGTTCTGGTCATTGGCACCAATTAGACCTAGTTTTGACAAAAAGGAAAGACCTGAGGGATATTATCCACACCCGGGCATTTCATAGCGCTGACTGTGACACGGACCACTCTCTTGTCGTGACAACCGTTCGACTGACTCCCAAAAGGATTTACTCCTCTCGGCCTCTTGGCAAGAGAAGGATAAATCTTCCACCATCAGAAAACACAGAGACGGTACAGTTGTTCTCAAGTATCATTCGCGATGAGGTATCAACTTGGGACCCTAATATAACTGCCGCTGCTGAATGGAGTCAGGTTAAGCAGTTGTTAACTGATGCAGCGGTCAGGGCATTCGGTTATAGATGCGGCACTAGGAATGATTGGTTTGCTGACAATTTGCATCAGCTCCAGCCATTGCTTGATGCGAAGCGCAAATCTGCAGAAATTCACCGCCTCAGACCAACCATAGCATCTAAGAACGATCTTTCACAAGCGAAGGCAGATCTGCAGCGTCACGCGCGTCGCATTGCGAATGGTTATTGGAGCGAAATTTGTGGCAGCATCGAAACATGCGCCTCAACCGGCAACCTCAGTGGTTTGTATGCGGGGATAAGACGAGCGTTAGGTCCTATACCAAAAAAGACGGCCCCATTGAAGGAAGTGGATGGAACTGTCATTACCGATAGCAAACGACAACTAGTTCGTTGGGTAGAGCATTACACCCAGCTTTACTCTGAGCCCGCACGCAATCACCGAGAGGCTCTAGACAGGCTTCCAACTTTTCCGGCTTGGGACGAACTTGATACACCACCGACCATTGCAGAATTTCACACAGCTTTGCGTCAGCTCAAATCGGGTATGAGTCCGGGTAGTGATGGAATTACATCTGAAATCTTGAAATTGGAGAGTGTTGCGCCTGTCTTATTCAATCTGTTTGGTAAATGTTGGGCTGAGGGCTTTGTGACCCAGGATATGCGCGATGCTAACATCATCACCTTATATAAAGGGAAAGGTGACCGTGGCGATTGCAATTGCTACCGTGGCATCTCCCTCCTGAGCATCGTTGGCAAGTTGCTTGGCCGTATCATCCTAGCGAGACTTCAAAAACTTGCAGATCGCGTGTATCCTGAGTCACAATGTGGCTTTCGAGCTCAGCGGTCAACAACTGACATGATCTTCACCCTTCAACAGTTACAAGAAAAATGCCGCGAACAACAGACACCTTTGTTTGTAGCCTTTGTCGACCTAAATAAAGCGTTTGACACTGTAAGTAGAGAGGGATTATACACTGTGCTCCAAAAGATTGGATGTCCTCCTAAGCTCCTTACACTTATTAGATGTTTTCATGTTAATATGAAAGGCACGGTAGTATATAATGGTGAAACGTCGAGCAGTTTTGAAATGAATCGAGGCGTACGACAAGGCTGTGTCTTAGCACCGACCCTTTTTGGTATTTTCTTTGCTGCTCTCTTGAAAGTCGCTTTCGGTGATGATGAGCAGGGTTTACATCTCTATACAAGGGCTGACGGTAAGTTGTTTAACATCTCACTATTGAAATCCAAACGTCATCGCAAGGATTTATATGCCGACAGTTTCCTGTTCGCGGATGACGCAGCTTTTATAGCCAAATCTCCCGAGGAGCTTCAAACCATAATAGAAAAATTTGAAAGGGCATGTGGGTTATTCTCAATGTCTATAAATGCTAAGAAGACCGTTGTTATGACGCAAGGGAGTGCGGAAAAACCAACAATCCTGTTAGACAGTACACCAATAGATGTGGTTGAATCGTTTTGTTACCTGGGATCCACGCTGACGAACAATCTCTCACTGGATGCAGAGATCAATATTCGCATCGGCAAGGCGGCCACGATGTTTGGGCGGCTCAGTCCAAGAGTTTGGGATAACAAACACCTTACCACTAATACCAAAATGATCGTGTATCGAACATGCGTCTTGAGTGTACTCTTGTATGAAGCTGAGACCTGGACATCGTACGCCAGACAGGAGAGGCGATTGAATGCCTTCCACATGCGCTGTCTTCGAAGCATTTTGGGCATCTCCTGGAAAGACAAAGTCACGAACGAGAGAGTGCTCGAACTCACAAAATTGCCCAGTGTTACCGCACTACTAAAACAAAAAAGGTTGCGCTGGCTGGGTCACGTACATCGTATGGAGTGCTCTCGTTTGCCTAGACAAACTCTCCTTGGGGAAATAGCCGACGCAAAGCGACCTATAGGCCGTCCAAAGTTGAGGTTCAAGGACAGCGTTAAACAAGACATGATTTCCTTTGATATTAACTTTACCCACTGGGAAGATCTTGCAGCAGAGCGTGATCAGTGGAGAAAGATCACTGCAGATGGTCTCGAACATCACGATAATGCTTGGTTGGAGGTGCTGGCGCAAAAGCGAGCTCGTAGGCACGAAAGACAAGACAAAACCATACCTACTTCCAGCCTAATTTGTCGACTCTGCGGTCGCTGCTGCGGCTCCCGTATCGGACTATTTAGCCATCAGCGAAAGTGCAATTTATGAGATGCTGTTTAAATCATCTGATCAAGATGTCATAGGCCAATGATGATGATGATGAGTACATACTATACCTAAATATTTCTAGCGGATTATATTTGTCGATTTTGGCTGTTCTTTTCTTGGCATATTTTGGATTGCATTTGCTTTGTTTCGGTTTAGTAGTTTTGGTTATAAACTCGGCTTTGTATTTGGCATTTGTTTTGCGACTTTTTTAAAATGGCTAAAGAAAATCTGAACGTTAATGGAGAAGTTGAAGAATGTACAGTCGTCCCTATTGTTGGTGACGGTGCATGTTTGTTTCGTGCTCTCTCTAATTTAATGTACGGAACACAAGATAGAGCGATGGAGGTGCGTTCAGACATATATTATGTGGTTAATGACTGGAACAAGTTTTCAATTATGATCCACGACAGGAAAGGTAATAATAACTACTAAACACCTGACGAATATTTCGCTGATATGATGAAAAATGCTACTTATGGCGGATTTTGTGAGTTTATAGCAGCAGGATTATATTCCCATTTAAGTTTGAAGTTTATAGAAACGGCCTCGTATAAGTATACGGAATCTGGATCTAACGACTATTCACCCAATAGCTTGATAGTTTTAGCGCCTTATGACAGATTAGTTAAGAATATTGTGTACCAAGAAGTTTTGAAGGCCCTAATTTTTTACACACGCTAAACAAAAGCAAAGCCGCAAAAAATATACCTAATTAATAATAATACTTCTTAACGCGAGCAAAGCCGCGGGCAAAAGCTAGTTAAGAATATTATAGTTGACTTGACTTTGCCAAGCCAGCTACCGGCGTGGGACTATTTTACTCTCGGGTGGGAATTCCAAAAAAATCCTCTCTTAGTGTATATACAAAATTTTAGCATTACTGAAATATTACTGACTGATAAACAATGGTCCAGACTACCTCCGTGGTCCAGTGGATAGCGTATGCGACTGCTGATCGGAGGTCCTGGGTTCGATTTCTGGGTCAGGCAAAAGTTTTACTCAGTTTTTTCGAATTCTCAGTAGCAGTAGGGAGTCTGGTCATGGCAATAGGCTCGCCCCCTATTACGTGGGACATAAAAATCATGGCGAAATGTGGGTGTTATATTACACCTCTGCCTACCACTTCGGAGACACAGGCGTGAGTCTATAAATATATAAAAATTACAAACAATGCTCAACCGAAACTACCGGGCGCATGAAGCTGAAATTTGGCATACACCACTACCTTTGCTCCCCGCAAAGGTGCACAAAGAAGGTAGGTATTTTATGAAATTCTCATCAGGTCAGGCGGAAAAGCTGCTAAAATCCTCTAGATTTTTTTATGCAGGCACAAAGACAAGGATGAAAAACTGTTATAATACATCTAAATAAACTTATATCTACTGACTAGATGTGTCGAGCATTCTTCTCCACCTCTTCCTCCAATCGTCCCAGCTGTATAGATTCGGATCCGTATACACTTGGTAAGTGACGTCATGTTTCTGGAAAGAAAAAGATACAATTAAATAAATGTTAAAGGTTTTCTTCTCTTTCGTTCTTCTTTATGTGTAAACCATTGTAATAGTAGAGTCTTGCTGATAGAGGCATGAATGGGGCTTGACCGGGGAAGTTGTAGAACTTGCCGCTTACCACCAGGAGATTTGCCTGCTCCCTTTACACAAAAAGCTTGTCTTACCTTCTTCTTAAGCCCCGACGAAAAAGAGGGGTTTTATACATTTAATGTGTATAAGAATCTTGGAATGATATACACCTTAACGAATAGACCATTGATGATACAGTTTTTGTTTGAAAGCTGAGTTGATTGAGAAAGCTTTTTACAGGTAGTAGAGCCTTGCTGATTTCAGCAAGAAGCCGGCTCGACCGGGGAAGTACTACGCTCTCACAAAAAATCGACGTAAAGTAACAGAACCTAAACTGTTGCGTTTCTTTCGGCGATCGAGAGTGCCGGAGGGCCTATTCCCTATTCCTTCTTCCTCATCCCACTCCTCATACTATCCTTTTTCCCAACCACAAGGGGCGGCAACGCACTTGTGACTCTTCAGGTGTTGTTTGTGTCCATGGGCGGCGGTAATTGCTTACTATCAGGCGATCCGTCTGCTCGTTTGCCGCCTATTACCATATAAAAAAAAAACTCCGTGCTGCTACTGAGAATTCGGCAAAACCCAGTAACACTTTTGCCCGACCCGGGAATCGAACCCGGGACCTCCGATCATCAGTCACATACGCTATCCACTGGACAACGGAGGCAGTCTAATGTTGTTTGTTCCTAGAAATATACTCTTCTATAATTATTTTTACTTTTCTGTAGAACTTGAGCCAATCTTCACCGTTGTAAATACCCTTTCTAAGAAATGTATAAATAGCTACACATCTAGAATAACAATGCTAGAATGTAGGAATGTTATCTCTCTTTGTAATAAAATGATTACAAAGGTGTTACGTTAAACCTTTTTGCCGCATAATGTGTGCGACAGGTGTGAAAAGGGTACTTTATTTAGTTTTCCCGCCAAGTGTTATATTTTATTCAGGCATCTGTAGTGGCGGTTTTTTTTTAAGTAAAGGTATTTTCTACAGTATCTACTTATCTATCTTATTGACTGCACGGTTGGTGTAGTGGTTTAAGCGGTCGCTTCGCCGTTGTCGCAGCGCCGAGTGTTGTGGGTTCGATTCCCACACGAGACAATACTTTGTGTGATCCATAATTTGAAAAACGAGTCTGCTCGTTTGCCGCCTATACTATAAAAAAAGCTATTAGCTAAAATGAATACCTAACAAAACTTAACATTTTAATTTTATATCATTGTACCGTTCGCATAATGAGAGCACTGCTAGTACAGGACTATTACAGATTATAGTACATAAGGCTGATGATTAATGATGAATACTCAAGTGAGCTGCTGTGGACCTTCAGATGTATATATTCCCGTCGCCTCATGCTGTCACTTAAATTACAAAATGTTCTGATATATACTGAATACTCTCAGTAAAAGGGTACTTATCCACTTACTCACTATACATTATCATCTCAAAAAGTGCTTGATGTTTGATGCTTATATTTAAGAGGTGGGTCAGGAAAAACAGCTGCATCACTTATGACGAAGCAGAATAAGGTGGTCTTTTTAGTAAAGCTATATCTATACACATGTAGAATGAAGTCTCAGCCGCTTCCTGCCTACAAACTGAAAAACTGCTGTATGGGTTTTTGTACAACTTCCATCAATAGATACCTAAGAAATGTTCAGGTGTATAAATCTCGCGATTGGAGCCGCAAGTGAAGGCTATTCAATTCTATATATAAGTCTTAGTCTTGTTTTAGTTGCTTCTTAAGAGAAAGACGTGCAATATTGCTCTAAAATTTCTATGACAAATAAAGAATGTTGTAAAGTAAGATATTGCCGTAGGTTGATTAAGTGCCTCTATTACTTGTAAGAGCAAAACCACGGGCGAAAACAAACCAACACATATGCAAAAGTAACCGTCTATAACGTTTTGTGATACAAATTCAATAACATTTGGCACAAAGGATAGAGGCCAAATAATAACAAAGGAGACTTTTTTAATTCACCCCTGTCATAAACCAAATTACAATCTCCTATAAACCATTCACAGTCCTAATACAGGAGGATATACGATATAATAATTGTATAAAACTTTGTTTGTCCTGACTTGAAGGTATAATAAATGTAAAAATTTCTCTATTTATTAGTATCGAAGAAAATCTAGACACAAAATCAGAATATAAACATTTATGAATTTTGTGAAATATATCGCAATTTGAAGCTACAGTAACGTCAGTAACTCATAAAATAATCGGTACTAGATAAATGGGAGCACAATAAAACCATATATCTTTGTTTATTACATTTGAAACAATGGATACAATTATAAGTAGGTATCGTAAATAAATTAACACAAATATTTAATGGTTGTACTGTCGATGTTTGGTGTCGTGATAACAAATGTATATTTATTGATGTACAACTGTGAGAACAAAAACATTCCTAGAATACAAGACTATTCAATCATTTATTTAATCATTTATCTATGTATAATATGTATATATTTACAAATAAAAGAATATATGTATGTTTATCCATTGTCTAGTACCCATAGTACAAGCTCTGCTTAGTTTGGCACTAGATGGTGTTGCTTGAATATGGTAGAATACTATATTATAAACATTATTATTGTATTTTTATTTGTAATACAAAAATACTTTTGTGTGTGGTTCTGGGTAACAGCAACCGTAGTCACGCGATGACTACCATGCAAAATCACACTGAATATTCATTTACCGGAGCAGTAGTATCATCCCATTTCATCTACGCACCGGACGAAAGTTTCGTACGAGATTCATAAGATCTCGTAACGCAGTGAATGTGTTAAAATGTCGTAACACATTAATATTTTTTATTGTGTATGTGAAAAATAGTACATACCTAATTTATTTTATAGTTCTTCTTTTTACCTCATAATTGCAAAGAAAGTCCGTTATTTCAGTTCACCACCTTTCTTATTTATACGCCAAGCTGTTGTTGGTGCATAGGGTTGCCACCAAGAACTTAGGGTCCCAAGCCAACCTCACCTGCAAGTGGTGCACCTGCCGATCAACGGACGAGGCTCTGGCGAACAAAATGTCCCAATAAGCGGCAATAGGCTCGCCACCTATTACGTGGGATCAAAACACTGGCGAAAAGTGGGCGTTTAATATGCCTCTGCCTACCCCTTCGGGGAAACAGGCGTGAGTCTATGTATGTATGTATGTACAACATTAGGTAGGTAGTGTTCAATAACTTTTAAAAACAACATTTATGTAGATACCTCATTTGCTTTGTTTTAAAAAGTTGTGCTCTAACATTCTGAAATATACGCAACGAAAATTTATTTAGTTATAATTACCAACACTTACTCTTAGTCTTGTTAATTATTCCTTCTGCGATTTGCTATTAATTTATATCATAGAAAAATAAAATGAGATTTACGCACACTTAAAACTGGAAGTGAAGCCGTCACTAAATTCTCATACTTATTGTAAAATTTTAGACAAATATATTTATATTTCAGTAGAAAATTATTTGAGAAATGCTGAAATAAATAAACTTTTAAATTCTGGTTGCTTTGAATAATTTTTCTTTTTTTTTTCGGCGGTAGGTGTAAAAAAAGATAACACAGTTTGAATTATAAAATTTAGATTTAATTGTTTTAAAACATACTTTAACATTTTATGCTATCACACCAAGCTTCCTAAAGCTCAAATAGTCTGCACTATCGTTTGTACAAGCGATACATACCTACTTATATGTAAGAGTAATTCTGCAAGTCACACCACCTACCAGTGCTACACACACACTTGAAATTTTACACCTGAGAAGCACAACACTACCGGAATGTCTCAGTTAGCTGATATTAAGATGGCACAAGACAACCTGGAGGAGTCCTTTTCCAAAAGGATGGCGGAGCTGGAGGCGCAGTTGCAGGGAGGCCCGGCTAAGGACACGGTTGCAAAAGTTGCCGAAGAGTTTCGCTCATTCAGAGAGCTAATGTTTGCAATGCTTAGCCTGCTGCGCAAACAAATTGATGAATGCTCTCACACTATTGATGCGATGGAGACACGGCACAGGCGCAAAGCTCTCCTGTTTCTTGGGATTCCTGAGGCTGAGAAGGAAGACTGCAGGACATCTGTGATTAAGATCATTCAGAAGATGGAGCTTCCGACCATGGCCATGGACTCAATACTTTCTTGTCACAGGATCGGGTCGTCTCGTGACAGGCACCACCGGCCTATTTTAGTTTGGTTTGCAGCAGTGGACCAAAGATCAGCAGTTTGGAGAGCTAAGGCGAAATTGAAGGGTACATCCATCTCAGTGATGAAATTCCTGACATAAACTAGACAGGCCATTTTCGCTAAAGCTCGACAGCATTTTGGCATGCGGGCTTGCTGGACGCAGGACGGCGTGATTATAGTGAAAGCGACAGATAATGTTCGTCACAAAGTATTCCACTTAGAAGACCTGAAATCTCTGACCCTGAAGCACGCTAAGGCTGCAAGTGGCACCTCTTCTCTGGGCAAGAATGGCGCCGTGACTGCCGGTTCGTCTAGCACTGTCCACAAATCACGTAAATAGCTGTTTTCTTTTAGTGTTTACAACTAGATAGATAGATAGATAGAAAATGCTTTATTGTACACCAGAGGCAAAACAATTACAGAAAAAACATTTACAAACTTAGGTCTAGTTGTACATGGGCGGTCTTATCGCAGGTTGCGATTTCTTCCAGACAACCTGATGGACTATATTCAATTATAATAAGCGAAATCGGGTAGCTAGTGGTGTACTACATAATATTGAGCAATTATTTGTATAGATAGGTAATCTTCGTAGTAAATAGCTTTAACATAAATACTATATACTCAATACTATACATAATTAATACTATACTAATAAAATTATAGATACTATAAAAGATGATATATATAATTATATAATGTGCATTATATTTATATAAAAGTATATATATATATATATATATATATCTCCACTATAATACATACTTAAATACCTTATGATATAATAAACCATTACTAGAAACTATTTAATTAACATTATACATACAATAACAGTAATGATCAAAATGTCAAGTAGTGTTGAGTGACGAGGTTTTTAAAAATTGGTAGGGATTTAGCCTGTCTAATATTTAGTGGCAACGTATTCCACAAGCGTACAGCTTGAACTGCAAAGGATTTATTATAAAAAACTGTAGAATGTGGAGGGACTTTTAATTTGAGATTTTCTGATGATCTCAAGTACTTCGAATATGTTTCATGGAAACATTCAAAACGACTTTTAAGATACATAGGAAACGAGGGATTGAATAAGATATTGTCAAGAAAACAAAGGATATGAGTATTCCGTCGAAGGCGAAGAATAGATTGGACAAGTGCAATTTTAGTGGTGATAGGCAGAAAGTTACACAGTCTGCGCAGTGAAACTGCAGCAGCAAAGAGTCGGCGACTGACATTTTGTAATTGGACAGTCCACGAGAATGTGCTGTCAATATATATGCCTAGGTTCTTCACTTCTTTACTAAAATCAATTGGTACACCGTCAAAGGACACCTGCGGAAGCATCGACCAATCAACCCTTGAGATAAGTCTGGAACTGCCCATAATTGAAACCTGTGTTTTGCTGGGGTTAACCTTCAGACCATACGTCTTCGTCCAATTAGATATGTGATCCAGATCATTATTAATAATAGTGATGGCAGATGACAAGTTTTCAAGTTGAGCTTGCGAATATATTTGCATGTCATCAGCATAAAGGTGGTAGGAAGAAGAAATGCTATTGGAGATTGAATTAATAAAAAATGAGAAGAGCAAAGGAGAAAGAACGCCGCCCTGTGGTACACCGGCAGAATTGTCGCACCAAGATGAAAACGTTTCATCCAGACGGACTCGTTGCCGGCGGCCAGACAGATAACTACGAAACCAGTCAATAACTGATGGAGATATGTTAAGGGAGCGTAAAATGGCAAGGAGAACATCAAAATCAACAGTATTAAAAGCATTACTGAAGTCTAGCAAACAGAGAACTGTGAGCTTGCCATCCTCCATGCCTGACCTGATATCATCCGTAATATTGACAAGGGCGGAAGTGGTACTGTGACCGGAACGGAAACCGGACTGGTAAGGATTGAGGATATTATGTGTTGAAAGGAAAGAGTTAAGCTGGTTATGAATAAGGCGCTCAAGTACTTTGGACAAGAAGGGTAATATGGAAATGGGACGATATTCGAAAAAGGAAACAGGATTAGGTTTCTTAGGTAAAGGGACCACTTGGGCATCCTTCCAAGCCTTAGGAAACGCGCCATAAGAAACAGAGAAATTAAGCATGTGGGAAATAATAGGTAGGATTTCATCAAGGATAGGAAGGATCATATTACGGGTGATACCGTCACTACCAACTGCGTTTGATGTTATTGATAAAATGCTCTTCTTAACATCACATCCAGTAAATTGACTAAAGACATAAAGATCCCATGGCCACCTTCCTGCTCCATCATCGAGCCCTGGAGATCATCCAGTACCAAAGTCCATGTAAAGACCAATTAAACGACCCTAAAATCGATGAGATTGGGTTACCTTCCAACTCAATCATCAGACCATGGAAATTATCCAGCATCAAAGTCTATGTAAAGACGACTCAAATGAGCCCAAACTCGATGGGATTGCGTAATTGTATTACAAGTATCCCATGGCTACATTTCTGCTCCATCATCAGAGTTTGGTAAACATTCAGCACTAAAGTCCATGTAAAGACGAATCAAACGAGCCCAAACTCAATGGGATTGCGCCTTTGTATTACAAAGATCCCATGGCCACCTTCCTGCACCATCATCAGACCCTGCAAAACATCAAGTACCAAAGTCCATGTAAAGACGAATCAAACGACCCTAAACTCGATGAGATTGGGTTTTTGTATCACAAAGATCTCATGGTTACCTTCCAACTCTATCATCAGACCATGGAAATCATCCAGCATCAAAGTCTATGTAAAGATGATTCAAACGAGCCCAAACTCGACGGCATTGGGTTGTTATCGTCAAATCGCTTCAAGTGTGCATATCAAATTTGAAGAGTTCCTTCGATTGTTCATGATTCCATGATCAGATCCTGACCTGATGATCATGGGACCAACTAGATGGTATACTCTTTCAATCAAAACAAGAATTTTCGAAATCGGTCCAGGCGTCTTAGAGAAATCGGGGAACATACATAAAAAAAAAAAGATTCCGACGAATTGAGAACCTCCTCCTTTTTTTGAAGTCGGTTAAAAAGGAGTATAATCAGGAGTAGGAAGCAGCAAAAGATATCGTAGAGTGTTCAGTTTCATTGTCTTATCATATTCAGACGAAGCAGAGAAGTGCTGATTAAGCATGTTAATATCAATTTTATTTGGAGTACTATTTTGATTTTGCTTTCCGACCCCTAGAGATTTAAGAAACTTCCATACTTTTGTTGGATCACCGTTTTGTACGGACTTGTGAATGTGTCGGCGTTGTGCGTCCCTACACACCTTATTGCAATGATTCCTAAATTTCAAATATTTTTCCTTATTCACCTCAGATGGCCTTGACTTATACTTGGATTTTGCCGCTGCTTTCTTATGAATAAGCAACTTAATTTCATTTGTAAGCCAGGGCGATGGCAGGTGTTTTAATTTTACAGCTCGAACAGGTGCATAAAGGGCAACAACGTTCTTTTCAAATATTTGAACCTTGTCGTCGATTGTATCAGCTTCGAATAGAGGTTTCCAATCAATTGCCTTTGCATCATCAAGAAGACGATCAGTATCCATACCACTAAAATTGCGTAGTAAGAGAGTTCTTGGCTTTGCCTTGGGAGGACGAACTTTGTAAGATAGGAAAATTAGATCGTGAAAAGAAAATTCATCTGCACAATATTGGCCGTGCTTAGCGACATGATTAAGTGATGAGACTAATATGAGGTCTAGAAGTGAAGGAGTACAGTTCGGAAAGTGATGGGTGGCATTTAGGGGCAGAATGTGCAGATTACTAGAGATGGAGATAGAATTTAAAGATGAAGAACGCGAGTCGTTCTTAAGAAGGCAGGCAACTACTATCTTGAGACTTCCTCTTTCTTTTTATTTGCTATGAACTGTAGTTTATTATGCAGTTTCCATCTATAATTTCTGTTACCCACTTTCTTGAATAGTTCTTGTTTCTTAATTCTTTGTTTTGTTATTGATAATTTAGATTGTACCATTATTTTATTCTTCTTCTTCTTCTTTTTTTGTGGCAAGCTGCCGATATTTTTCACCGCACCCTTAACTATTAGCTGTCAAAGTGACGTTGTCAATTGTTAATGTCAAAAATGATAGTTGCGTTCGGAAACTGCATCGAGCAACTCCCATTGAACTTATCTCGGTTAGGTACTTAATTTTTGTAAGCTGGCGGGTGGTGCTGGGTTACCCGTATTGCATTTTAATTAAGTTTTAAGATAGTTTAACTTTAATTTAAATTTTATAATATTAGTATATTTATTTTTATTATATTTTATCTATGGATGCTATTGATGATACATACTGGTCTGCCGACGAATCACCTGCTTCTTCCGACAATGAAAGTTTACCTTCTGCTGATGGTGCCTCGAGTGATTGCTTACGACTTTCGTTTGCCCAAAATTCTCAAATAGCGTTGAACATTTGTCACCTAAATGCTCAAAGCATACCGAGCCATTTCAATGACGTACTGGATCTTGTGGCGGATGTCAATGTACATGCCATCCTGATTTCAGAGAGTTGGCTCAAACCACTTCTTCTTTCAACTTCTTTCTCTTTCCCCGGCTTCATTCTAATACGGAATGACCGAGTCGGGAGGAGGGAGGGGTGGGGTTGCTATCTATCTCCGCAGTTCTTTTCCATTTAAAATCCTTGAATCTTCTAATCCCGTCTCTTCGCCTGCGGAGTACTTATTCCTTGAGGTTGACGTCAGGGGAGCGAAAGCAGCTCTTGGCGTCGTCTACTGTCCCCCTACTGTCGATTATTTCTCCAGTCTCGAACCGATTCTTTAATCTATAGGGTCACAGTATGAACATCACATCATCATGGGCGATTTTAACACCGATCTCCTTTCTCCTGCCTCAAGTCGTACCATTAAACTCCTTGAGATTATCGAGTCAGTCAGCCTTCACGTTATGCCTTTGCAGGCCACCCACCATAATAGCAGTGGGGTGGACACGTGGCTCGACTTGATCTTTACGTCAAATCCTTCACTAGTGTCATCGCACGGTCAACATCCAGCTCCTGGTTTTTCCCGTCATGACCTTATTTTCCTTACTTACCGCTTAAAACCTCCTAAATCCTCTCCTAAAGTCCGCTACATGCGTTGTTTTGGTCGCATGGATGTTAACAAACTCGTTCAGGATGCTTCTATGATAAATTGGGACAGCATGTTTTCTGCCTCCACTGTTGACAAAAAAGTATTTCTTTTTAATAGCTCGATTTGTCGTTTATACGATGTTCATGCCCCGGTGAGGCAAGTCAAACTGAGGCATCCTCCAGCACCCTGGCTTACGGCGGGTGTCCGTATGGCAATGCGCCGTAGGGATCGGGCGTTTAGGAGATATAAAAGGGACCGGTGCGAGGAAAACTGGGCGCTATTCAAATCTGCAAGGAACCGGTGTAATCAAATGGTGCGAAATGCCAAACGCCGACACATTCTCAACAATATCACTTCTTCATCGCCTGCCAATATCTGGAAGTTCCTTGGAACCCTTGGTATTGGCAAGCATCATCGGTGTGACTTCCGTCTGACACTTGGTTTGGATGATATAAACCAATATTTCACCACTTCCACTCCATTGGATCACCAGACCAAGTGTCTGGCAGTCAACTATTTAAATAACTTACCCGACCTAGCCATTGAATCTTTCCAATTTTCTCCAGAGTCTTTGGATGATATCAAAAAGATAATCCTTTCCATTAAATCTAATGCCGTGGGACATGACAACATCAGCCGCCGCATGGTTATGACCATCTTGGAGTAACTACTTCCGGCGATCTCCCACGTCATTAACTTTTCCCTTGAGTCTGGTTCCTTTCCGTCCTTGTGGGGCAAGGCCCACGTTATCCCTCTAGCCAAGACCTCCTACCCTTCTCTTCCCAACCAGTTTCGACCCATATCCATTCTTCCTTTCCTTTCAAAAGTGCTAGAGGCCTGTGTCCATAAACAATTGGGACGGTTTGTACACCGTCATAATTTATTGAGCCAATATCAATCCGGATTCAGACCAGGCCATAGCACTACTTCCACTCTCCTCAAAGTGACTGGCGATATTCGAGAGGGCATTGATAACTCCAAAGTAACAGTTTTGGTTCTAATTGACTTCTCCAATGCCTTCAATACCGTCAGTCACGACCTCCTTTTATCCGTCCTCTCCTATCTTAAGGTTTCACCTAAGGCTCTGGATTGGTTCTCAACATATCTTCGAGGGCGTCAGCAGTCGGTACACCATGATGAGTTTTACTCAAGATGGGCCGACATAAAAGCTGGAGTCCCTCAAGGCGGTATTCTATCTCCCTTGTTATTTTCTATTTTTATAAATGTCATAACTAAAAATCTTCAGTGTTCTCACCATTTGTATGCCGACGATTTGCAGATATATACATAGGTAAATGTAGAGTCGTTGTCTACGGCAGTTGAGATGGTAAATAAGGATTTGGCTGAAATACAGAATTAGACTAAAAGGTTCGGGCTGACTGTAAATCCAAATAAAAGTCAGGCTATTGTCTTGGGCAGCCAAGGCCTGATACGAAAATTAAAAACAACATCTTTGCCAACAATCACATACAACGGTACGGACATAGATTGGTACCCTGTGGTTAAAAATCTTGGGCTGTATATGGATGCTACACTTAATTGGCAAACTCAAGTGACCCAGGTGAGCCAAAAGGTCACCGGCACTCTACGGACTCTTTACCGCCTCAAGAACATACTCCCATCCAAGACCAAGACAATGCTTGTGCAGACCTTGATTTTTCCCTTAATCGACTATGGTGATGTATGTTACTATGACCTGAATGCAGATCTTCTCAACAAACTCGACCGTCTTCTCAATAACTGCATTCGATTCGTTTTCAATCTTCGCAAGTATGACCATGTGTCTTCTTATCGTTCCCAATTGAAGTGGCTTCCTATCTGTCATCGTCGCAGTTTGCGTGCTCTCACTACCCTATATTCTATTCTTATGTCTCCTTCTTCCCCGAATTATTTAACTTGTCAATATCAGTATCTGTGTTCCAACCACGACCGAAACTTGCGATCGTCTAATAATCTTCTTCTTACTATCCCTTCCCATAACACATCTCTTATTCACTCTTCCTTTCTCGTTCAGTCTATTCTCCTCTGGAATGCCCTCCCTCTAGAAATCAGGATGTGCAATACCAAATACAAATTTAAGGCAAAAGTGAAGGAGCTCTTGTTGGCAAGACCAGAGGATGTGTCATAGGATTTGTATCTTTATTTCTATTTACATTATTTATCATTACGTAGTTACTGTATGGCGGCTTTATGTATCCTATCTTTAATTCCCATATTATATTATAGTATGTATGTATTTATTGTATATATATTGTATATAGATAGTATATATGTATAGTGTATGTATGTTTGCCTACTTATTTAAGTATATATTATTATACATATTATGTCTATTATTTGTAATATTGTAATTGTAGTATAAATATTTAATACACCTACTACGTTTCTCAGCACCACTCAAAGGTAGACTGGCAGATAATGCCCAAGGCATTAAGTCAACCTGTACACAATCTAGTGTATAAATTAATAAATAAATAAATAAAATAATCAAACAATTACTCATCAAATGGTTTACATCTACGAAAGTTACAATCATTACAAGAAGAATGTATATATTAAAGAAATACTGTAGCTTTCTTCAGAGAATATTTCACAAAGAATCCAATAAACCGTTTTGACACGTCGTACCGCGTGTGAAGAGAAATTCAATTTACTTTCAATCAAAACACTTCTATCTTTGTTCTGCAGGATTGAAGCCGTTACAGATGTTGGATGATTTTCGTGAAACAAGATGGCTGGATGTATAGTATTTAAATAGATTAGAATTCTTTAAGTTCAAGGAATATTTCAATTTAAATTTCGTGGTTATGTCACTATTGTTCAAGCGCTGTCCTGGTTGCATCTAAGAGTTTCCGTCTTGGTGTCCGGGGTCCGCTTTCTGGTCGAAGCAAGTTTGGCAGAATATTAGCTTTTCCACAGAGCTTCTGCCGTATGACTACTGCAAACTTATAAAATAGCCATATTCAATTGCTTTGACCAGAGTCAGTTCATAACGACTGTCAAGGAACTATATGGCAGCTGGGAGCGAAGGCTTATCGTGCTATCTGGGGAACGAAACAAATGATAATAATGAATAATTACGAGGTAGTTAATTATTCTTTGGCATGTTACCCACCAAGTTATTAAAGAAAGCTTACGAGCCTAACCCATACAAATCCTTGTTTTTAAACATCTATAGCTAATGTCGCGACTAAATGTGGTTATGTAGTTGTTACGCCTGAATAATGCGGCTGCTGCTTCTAACAGTTGATGCTACCTACAAAATGGGAAAGTGGTTGAGTTGTCGCTAGTAGTTGCCTGCGTACAGACCGTTTGACTCCGGCTTTTGTAGAAGAAACACGTATTGATTTAACGAACCCATAGAATGCCAACGTGGAGAACTTTAATAAATATTCATGAATTGGTTTTTACCTAATAACAACAATTAGTGGCTCACAAATGTTGCCCATTTGAGGATTGAACCCACAATACTCTGCATTGTGTTAAATAGTGAAGCCATCATTTTAACCACTACAGCATACGTGTGCCTTATTATCATCAGTGTGTCATTTAGTTTGAATAATTCTGCTGTTCAATTGCTTCATATAGAGGATTAATTTCGTATTTGTAGTTCAATTGGTGTTCATTAAGTTGTTGATGTAAATGAATGTCGATGAACTATCATGATTGAATTGGACTAAAATAGATGGTGTAATAGTGTAAAGGAGAAATACCAAATACGGCCTGTAGCGGCCAGAAAGTTGTGAATCGTGTTGAAATTGAACATATAGGTAATTTTTAAAATTTATACATCGTTTTCGTTTCTTGATAGAGCTTCGGTGAAAGATTTTAGTTTTTAAAGATTATTATTTTGAATAGGCTATGGTAATAGCGGATGAATGTCTTATGTTGCCAGCATTAAAAATAAAATGAAGTATGGTGGGCAGAAATTGTTTTAAGGAAATAATATTTGTATTATTATATTATAAAAAAATATCTTTTATTTACTTTATAAATATATTTGTAAAAAGAATCAAGAAATATATAATTTATTTTATATTCCATAATTATTAATCGGTAAAAATCGTTTTGATTTTTAATCGATAGTATAAATATTTTTTCAAACCATTTGCAACAATTTTTTTATCTGTTATCTTATGTCATCGTGAATATTTTGCACTGATCTATTGGTGTTTTCGTACGGTTTTAATTGTAATGTAATTGAATATAAATTCAATAATAATGATCACTACCTTCTACTCATGCTAAAAATATGCAGCGGTGTTTGTGATTGTGTTTAGTTTTTTTGGACGAGTAAAGTACGAGGTTCCCTAGTACACAGGTGATAATTCATTATTATTGGCCTATCTTTACATAGTTTTTGTTCTATATGACACAAAGACATACCTTTATTTACATCTAGGTATTATATTTACGTTAAAAATTCAATTTTGAGGTATATTTAGTTGCGGAATAATTTCCATTTCAAATATTTCGTATTTTATTTCCACCAAGAGTTATTTAAAAAATATATATACAGGGTAATAGAGTAGTCATTTATCTTCAAAACACACATGGTTTCGTGTTTGTCCTTGCCAGTCACATAATGTATAGACAAATAGTACATCTCCTTTAGCAACAATTTAACTACAAAAAGTTACGATAACTTACAACTACGAGTATTATGTGGTAGTTTGCATAATTAGAGAAGTGGAAGCTTGTGACATTATTTTAGTTACATATTAAGCTCATGAGACTGCCATGCAGAAGGTATCAGGTTCGAATCCACGGCGCACACCAATGACTTTTCGGAGTTATGTCCGTATTGACTTGTTAAGTATCGCTTGTCCCGTGCCTCGGAGAGCACTTTAAGCCGTCGGTCCCGGTTGTCATGAAAATCTTTGACAGCCTTTATAGGGCGTCAGTACTTCTAAATAAACTGACACTAGTCTAAGCCATAGAATATCGCTATCCCAACTGGTTGCGGAGGTCATACGATGATGATGATGATAAGCTCATGAAATTATGAAAAGAAAAATAAATTTGTGCTCTGTACTTATATAAAATTCGTTGTTATTAGTCTGATCTAGAGTTAGGTTATATCAGGAATCAATTTTGTTATTTTTAGAGTATACTAGTCGACGCCAGCGGCTTCGCACGCACATATTTTCGAATTTCCCGTTTAGCCCGATCCCGTGGGAATTTCGGGAAATCCCGTCTTAGTTCATCTCTAAGGTCCCCAAGGAACATACATGCTAAATTTCAGCTTCTTGTGCCAAATAGTTTCGGCTGTAGCTTGTTTGTCAGTCAGCCAGTAACGCAAGGATTTTATATTACAGATAAGCCTAAAATCATCGCCACAAAGCCCTTTGCAGTCCATTGCTGGATATAGTTTTCTATTAATTTGCGCCACAAGGCCATATTGAATCAATACAAGGATTTGGCCTTCTATACTACGCTGGCCTATAGTTTGGCATATCAAGCTTTCCGACTCTTTTGTGAGGCACTATTTGTTTCGTGTATTTTCCTTTATAATCTCTAATGACTCCTCTGACTGCTGCCTCCGTGGTCCAGTGGACAGCGTATACGACTACTGATCGGAGGTCCCGGGTTTGACTCCCGGGTCGGGCAAAAGTGTTACTGGGTTTTTCCGAATTCTTAGTAGCAGCTTGGAGTTTGGTGATGTGCCCGGTAACGGCAATAGGCTCGCCCCCTATTACGTGGGAGTTAAAAATTCATGGCGAAATGTGGGTGTAATATTACACCTCTGCCTACCCCTTCGGGGATACAGGCGTGGGTCTATATGGAATGAAATGGAGCTATTACACTTTGTACTCTTAATCCATCACTAGACAGAGTGTCAGAATAGGTACTAATATACAGGGTGTCACAATCACAAGACCCATCACCAAGCCGAAGTCTACTCCCTGTGGACATCATGCCAAGTCATACTAACCAAAAATAATTCCTGGGAAACGATTTTTTTTTGAGTTTTCACATTTTTTAACATACATACATACATATACTCACGCCTTCTTCCCGTCGGGGTAGGCAGAGACAACAGAACGCCACTTGCTCCTATCCTTACAAACCTCACGCGCTTCCTCTACACTCATTACTCTTTTCATACATGCTCGCCTGTTTCGGGTACTTCGGACCTTTCCATTTCTTAGGATGTCTTCAATTTGGTCGACGAATGTCCGCAGAGGTCTGCCGCGACCGACTTGCCCACACACATTTGCCTTATATATCTGATTCGTCATTCTTTCTTCACTCATTCGCTCCACGTGTCCAAACCACCTAAGCATTCCTTTCTCAATCCTTGTCACCACATCTTCTTTCAGTCCACTGCTCTTTCGTATAGTTGCATTCGGAATTCTATCAATCAGTCTTACCCCACACATACTACGCAGTGATCGCATCTCAACTGCGTTAATTCTACTTTCATGCTTTTTCTGCCACACCCAGCTCTCACTTCCATACATCAACGTGGGGACAAGCACTCCATTGTGAACCGCCAATCGCGCCTCTTTTGGCACCGTCTGACCGTTCTTAAACGCCCATAGTGCTCCATTTACACGATTGCCCGCAGTCACTCGCCTTTCAATATCTCCATCACATCTTCCGTCCCTTGTAAATACGCTACCCAAATAAACAAATTCCTTTACTTGCTCTACAATTTCACCTCCAATCGTAATATTACATTCAGTCACACTTTCATCCTTTTCAAACACCATCACTTTCGTCTTTCGTGCATTAACTTTCATACCTTTCGCTTTAAAGCTCTTCTTCATGCAGTCCATCATTTCTTGCAACATTTTTAAATCTCAATTAAAAGCGCGTGCGTGCAATGCTCGAAATATCTACTTATCCATGGGGTTATAGGGCATCTAAAGAACATATTAACGGGGTAAATGCATCGATTTTGTACCTAATTAGAAAAAATCCATACTAACTTTGAGCATCAATATCTCCTGAACCAGTAATTTCCCAGGTATGGTGCCGAAGTAAAAAATGTTTATAGTGATTGGTACAACATAGGATTTCATTTTTCGTTAAGGGTCTTTTTACACCCTGTATATAGGTATAGTAATTTCGGTACTGTGCGAATATACTGAAACCGAAATTAAATCCTCTATTTTATTCTTATTGTTCACTTCAGCTCTGATATTCTGGATAACAACAAATGTATATAAACTTCTACAAATAACAACTATCAAATGACTTACATAATTTAGCTTGATAATCAAAACATTATCGAAATGGCCTAAAGCTAAAATGCGACATCGCACAAACAAATTTTATGACATAGTCTGCATAAACAAGTGTAAGCTATATTATCGCTCATAGCTTTGTCTACTTGTTACTGAATTTAGAATAAAGATGTTCTCTAGGAATTATTGTTTGTAATAGATAGATGAAGTTACGCTACGCTTACAGAGGTTTCCAATTGGATAGGTGACCGCGTTTGGCATTTATGTCAGCGCGCTACCGTGCCTCAGAAGGCACGTAAAACTAGCAATCCTGGTTCTTGGCGTATACACAAAGTAGGACATGTCGACGTCTTCAAACAGTTTATAGAACTCGATACCAGGGTTTGCCACCAACCATGTGGAAAAACGACATTTAAGTAGGTACATAAAAAGCCCCCGCTCCCCCTCCTGTGGGATCTCCACCTTGTCGTAGTGGGGGGGAGGGGCTCAGTAATCGTGGCTTGGACACCCACGGTGAAGCTGAGCGGGGTCCCGGGAGTGGACGCTCCACACAATCACTGAAGATCGTTCCCAATATTTTTTTTTAGGTACCGATTGATTTGGCTTCCAGGGAAATATATTTGACACATTTTGTATGAAACTGTGGCAAATATATTTCTCTAGTAGTCAAATCTATGGATATATAAAATATTGGGAACTACTGTCAGTGAAGCAGGGTTATACGATTCTCCTGGTAGAAAAATTTAAATCATCAAGGAATCTAGTCAATATTTTTCTATAAACCTTCACAATATTAAATCAAGGGAGGTTCTATTTACTCTGAATGCTTTCTCCTTACGCTTATAAATATGAGATTATCCCGTTCTATTTAATATAATGTTGGTGGCATAAACTCACGGAGAATAAATAAATCATACGTTTTGCATCCCGATCACGTATTCGTCATTCCGCGTGATCCACTTCTGCCAAATTCAAGTGACGTACCGTATACTACACTCTGGGATTTGTGTAATATATCCATGAAGTTGCATAAATTATGAGTATGTGTATTTATGTTGCGTTATTACAATTCAATACGCATTTTTTTTGCAAAAGAAAATCATAGGCAAACACAAGCACTAGGAATTAATCCTGTAGCGCGGAAACAATGTGCAATAATTACTTTGTCATAAACACTGGTAACTCATCATCATCGCCCAAGCCTTATCCCGGTTGCATCCAAGACTTACACGCCTTCGAGCCCGAGGTTCGCTTACTGGTCTAACCAGATAGAGAATACCAATTTTTCCACAGAGCGACTGCCGGCAGACCTCCGCAACACAAAAGGATAGCGATATACCATGGTTTAGACCAGTATCAGTTTAAATAAGGGTACTGACTGTCAAATATCTTCATGACCGCCGGGTCCAATAGTTTAACGTGCTCTCCGAGGCACGGGGCAAGCGATAATTAACAATTTTGTACGCAATTAACTTCGAAAAGTCATTGGTGCTCGCCGTGGATTCGAACCCGATACCCTCAGGCTCATGGCAGTCCGTCTCTACTCTCGCACTAGAATTATTGAAGGATACCTGTATCTCAGAGTACTTGACAAGCATTCAAGCAATGACCACAAATACCACTAAGACACGAAACAGCAATTAGTGTACAGTAGCACATAGAGTGCTGTCTAGTGTGGAAATCGCAGAATACAGTCGCCACATGTTAAACGACGTATTGATCTCTAAAACGGTAACGTCATTCTTGGAGTCTGTATTGTATTGTTTTATTGTCATCCTCCTAGCGTTATCCTAGTTTCAAACTAGGGTCCAGTTACTATTATTACCGGATTTGGCCGAATATAAGCTTTTCCACAGCGCGGCTGCCTGTCTGACCTCCGCAACTCGAAGGTATAGCGGTATTCCATGGTTTAGACTTGTGTCAATTTTATTAAGAGTTACTGACGCCTTATAACGACTGTCAAATTTCATCATGACAACCAGAACCGACGGTTTTACGTGCTCTTTTCTCTGAGGCACGGGACAAGCGATAAATAATTAACAATTCAATACGCACATAACGAAAAGTCAGTGGTGAGCACCGTGGATTCAAACCTGGTACACTCTGCATGGCAGTCTGTTGGTATCTCCACTAGGCTATTGCTGCTTTTTTGGTAAAGGAAGACAAATGAGTAAGCGTGTCACTCAAGGTCAGTTATCACCGCCATCCATAGATGAAAAATATGCGTTGCCGAGATTTTGAAAAATAATAATGCTCACTTCTTAAAGGTATATCAAAGGATCTAACGATAAAGAAGAAGCTGAGTGAAAACCAATAATATTCCAAACTAGGTATAAATTCTGTGTCGCGAAGTACTTCAAAAATATTCAGTGAACAGACACAAAGAAAACCCAGACTCATAAACAACAATGTGTGCTTCACACAATATAATGTTGTCCAGTGTCGGGATCGAACCCACGTCGAGCCGACCGCTTAAACTACTACTTCATCAGGGCAGTCATAGCTTGCTTAGATTTTGATCATCGAAATAAATACGTCAGAAACAAGTGGCGTTTTGTTGTCTCTGCCTACCCCGACGAGAAAAAGGCGTGATCATACATACATATGCATGTTTGTATGCAAAATGTACAATACATACACATTCATACTTCAAGTCATTTTTAACTATGAAATTTTTTCCAAAAACATATTTGTAACTCACAAACAAACACTTCGCAATCTACGAACTGCACCTTTTTCTCTAAACACTCCAGCAGCCGTGACAGAATACAAATCGCTTACATTTACTTATCTCGCGCTCAAAAGCGCTTAAAGGCAACAAAACAAAAAGATTTCCTCGAAAACTTATTTTAATATCATCCTCGCCTAAGGGAGCTATATTATACAAGACGTGTTGGACGAACCCTGACCACGTTTTTGTAAATTTCGCCCCAAGGGCTCAACAGAAGTATGAGGCAGTTTAGTGTTGGCACGTATTTTGTGTAAGAATGATTGTTTAAAAGTTTCGGAGATTGATCCGTTAAGTGTTGTGGAGTAAGCAAATTTTATAAACTACCTCAATATAGATATTATTATGTGTAATAATGGTATCCTAGTAAAGAGATCAACGGACGTAGGGGGTTTCGGGTTGAAAACTAATAAGCGCTTTAATGACAATTCTATGTTATGTGCGTATTATATTGTTAATTATCCCTTGCTAAATTAAAGAAAATGTCCGAAAATGTCCGTGTGGTGTCGGACTAAGAATGTCCGTGTGGTGACGGATTAAGACTATGGAATGTCACCACCCTATATCATCCCATGGGTGTCGTAAGAGCCGACAGAGGGAGCATAATATGCAGAGAACAGCACTGTAAGAGAAGGAAAACTTGATACAAACCCTATACCAACCCGTTTGGCCAGCGTGGAATAGTAGGCCAATTCCTCCTTTCAAAGGAGAGGCCTAGTCCAGCAGTGGACTGTTTAAGGCTGATGATGATGTTAAAGAAAAAAAGAAAACACTATGAGAAACCTCGTTTGTCTGCGAGTTCTCGAAAAACATATGTATGACGTCTGCCAACCTACAGGCCAGCGTGGTAGACTATACCCTAGACCTTCTCAAAGTGCAAAGACGCCCGTACTCAGCAGTGTGAAAGTATTACAGAAACGAATATAATGCGTAAAAAAGTATTAAGAAATTCTTAAACCCTACTATGAAAAACATGAAAATTAAGCAGTTGTTCCATTATGTGGCTTAAAAACATTACTATAAGCCCCAAAACCAACGAACTGAGTGGAACATATTTCATGTACAGTCAGCAAAAATGTCACTGCTTCAAAATCTTTGCTGAGTAATTTATGAATTAATAACTCTTATTATCGTTTTTAATTTATAAATTATCATTCAAGGAAGTTTTCTTCGTATATTAGTATAATATATTAAAAAAAGAAAAGTTATTAAAGGATATACAGCCTTTCAAAATTACGGATAGGCTCATCGCTTGAATGACTGCCTCCGTTGTCCATTGGATACGGGTTCGATTCCTGGGTCAGGCATAAGTGTTACTGAAATTTCCTAATCTTCAGTAGCAGTAGGGAGTCTAGAAATATGCACGGTAACGGCAATAGGCTCGACTCCTGTTACGTAGGACCTAAAACATTTACTTTCCTTCCCCTTCAGGGATACAGGCGTAAGTCTATAAGAAATATATAGACTTATTTTGCTGACTGTCCACACAGTATTACGTAGGTAGTACAAATGCCAGACAAGCTGCTGAAAATTATTTAAGAATTTAATTGGAACAGACTACGTACGCAGTGGATTAATAAAATTACAAGTCTTATAGCTATATTAAGATAATATATATGAAAAATAAATGTATATCGCAGCAATATATTTAGTGTTTCATTTTGTCTTAATGTATGGAGTTTATGATGTATCTCGTGGAGGACTTTAGAATAATGTCTTGTGTAAGTACTGTGGGGGTCTTCAAGATAACAGTGTATGGTGAAAGAAAGATTCCAAAATGAGATATGTATATTATATTTAGACCTCATAGTGACGACCTAACTGTATGGGTGCGGAGAAACGACTGCTGCGCGGCGCTTACACAATAGTGCGCCTTGTATATAATTTGTAGCGTCAGCAGCCGCTACAGTACGAGTATTAGTTGTCTTATTACATATAAAGGGTCAGCCTATTTTGGGCTCAGATGAGTTGTTTCAGGTTAAAATTGGTTTATAAACTTGTTTTAGGCTTTGTGACGTCTTGCGGTAGTAACGCTAACGCAGTTCCTGTGACCTCGCCATTCAATTGGATCGGATAGAGGACCACCGTGGTGTTTTTAGTGGGTAGTACCAGCGCTTCTCGTCGGGGAGTCACTACACTCTCCCTAGGCTGAGCCCTTTAAGGGCCCAGCCTGAGGGGGTTAGCCCGTACATTGTTAATATGGCGCCCTCTGGTGGTCATACGGTTTGTATTACTACAAAATTATTTTGTTTAGTATACTTATTTTCAATGTAACAAGGTCTTTGGGCTTATTTTTGAAGCGCCAATTCAATAAATTAATACATTTATCAACTGTGCCATGATAATTATCAATTATATTGTACTGGCGAAGTATGGGTGTGTAATACACCTCTGCCTACCCCTTTGGGGATAAAGGCGTGAATTATGTTTAATTTTTTTTTATGATGTTATATTGATGCCAGTTAATTTCAGAACTCATTTTGCTTCACCGTGTGACACACGGAAGATTTTAGTATGAAATCGAATGCAAAATAAAGTAAACTTTTCAAATTATGCAACTCGCAAATTATAGAATAATACTCATTTGATTCAGTACAAATGGTTACGAGGGTCAAACTGAAAGTTCTTAGAACTGGCCACTTATAAACAATATAATAAAAAAAATATTCTAAAATTTGAAAATAGAACTCTTTGCCAATATTACTGAGTATATATTTCATTCATTTGTCATTTGTTTTACGATTTGGCGGCAAATTGAAAATTGTCTGTGTCACGTCAACATGAATTTAACACGAGAAAATTTTTGTGCAATGATTTTTTATGACTTTCGATGTCATTTAAGTCAACAAGAAAGTTATGATAGACTACGATTGGCCTTTCACGATGAAGCCCCATCTCGTGCGACTGTTTACAACTGGTTTAATGAGTTTAAACGTGGTCGCACTAATCTCACTGATGATGTACGTGAGGGACGGCCTTCTACGGCGACGACTGAAAATAACATCTGTGTTGTGCGGCGTATGATAGAGACTGACAAAAGAGTGACCTATCAGCAGATTCGGACAAGCTTAGGCATCGGTATGAGTCAAGTGCACAAAATCCTCCACGAACATTTAGCGGTCAGGAAGCTTTGCGCCCGGTGGATACCTCATCATTTTACTAAGGCTCAAAAACTCCATCGTGTGGATTGGTGCCGTAAAATGATTGAAAGATTTAACGGAGGTGACTCAAATGCTGTGTTCGACATACTAACAGGTGACGAAAGCTGGATTTACTGTTATGATCCTGAAACCAAAAGACAATCTGCTCAGTGGGTGTTTCCTTTCGAGGAGTTGCCAACTAAAGTGAAGAGAGATCGAAGTTCGGGAAAAAAAATGGTGGCCTCGTTCTTTGGAAGGATAGGTCATTTCGCAACAATTGTGTTAGAGGATCAAAAAACAGTTTCTGCAGAATGGTACACTACCAATTGTTTGCCACTTGTCTTGGAAAAAGTTCGAGAGAAACGACCTCGCAGTAGGATCCTCCTTCACCACGACAACGCCTCGTCGCACACCGCCAAGCGAACGATCGACTATTTGGCGACATCAAACGTTGAATTACTGGGTCACCCGCCGTATAGCCCCGACCTCGCGCCTTGTGATTTTTATTTATTTCCAAAAATTAAAGAAAAACTTAAAGGAAAGCGGTTTATGAATGCTGAAGAAGCGGTGGCTGCGTATCGCGATGCCATTGAAGAGACCCCTAAGGACGAGTGGGCAAAGTGCTTTTCCCAGTGGTTCCATCGCATGCAGCGGTGTATTGACGTCAATGGACAATATTTTGAAAAGATATAATAAAACTAATAACTGGCTAATGTAATCAGTTTTTGATTTTCTAAGAACTTTCAGTTTGACCCTCGTATTCCATGCGTTACTCTGATGTATAAGATTAATGATCGCAAAGTTTCATCGAAATCCGTTCTACAGATTTTGCGTGAAAATGTAACAATCATCTATATATTCATGTAGGTATCCATCCGCCCAAGTATAGCATGTAGTAAGATTGGTTAAAATAAAAGTAGACTTTTGCTTGATTTCAATACACTGTATGATTGCTAATCATATTTTATTAGTAGCCGGATAAATTACACCTCCTTTAATAAAGCCCAGGTCAATTATTATTATAAGGTGAAGGGATTTATAAATAACGGTTAGACATTGTTAGTAATCATTTCATTTATTCCACAATAAATAATTATTTGTACAATTAATACAATTATAAATTATTAACATAATTAGGGCAAATGCCTAGTTGTCTTAAATGCGAAATTAGTTTTTATTGTACAAGTCAGCAAGTACCACTGTAGTTAATACAAAATAAATAGTGTTATTTACATTTATAACGTGTTCTTAACTATATTAATTGAAAATAAATAAAAGTCGACAAAAAATGGAAATTAAGAATCATGCCTTAAGTTAATAACGAGCTGTTTTGGCTCTGACTCTTTTTTTATTATTTTTGGTTTGATGATATCTTTTTTATACATGTCAAGCTTTGGTGCCATTTTGTCAACTTTTATATAACAAAACCTATTACACTATCTCAATTTTGTTATGGTGGGTATTTTTATTTATATCCTTTGTAGAAGGGATGGTCTGAAATCCCGCCAAAGTCCTTTCTGTCACCCAACTTCCAAAATATTTCATGACTTCAAAATAATTGACTGCTTAGCTTTTATTTATTGTTTGTACGAGACATAGAAATAATAATAATAAAATAATATCATTCTCATCCCTTTTCATTAGTTTTTCTCAGTTACTTTTCTGAAAGGGACTTTTTCATTGTTGTCTCATATCTATATATTCATCTGTGTTAAACCTGGTGTTCTATTTCTAGTACAAAAGATTGTGTAATAAGCCTTATTCATGTTATCTAGTTGGTATATAACGCCGTTAACTCCATTCAGTGAACGTCACCCATACTGACTTAATCCTTTTTGACCATAGCCTGAAAAGTATTCGTACTTTAATTTCTTTTTATTTATTGGTTAGTACTTTGTAAAAGCAACCGTATTACTCAGTTCCAAACGATTGTCTTGAATCGATAGACTGAAAACAAAAGAAATATACGTTTGACCTTACAGATGTTACATAGCACGGGGGAAGATTGAATTTGAGTTATTTTTTTTAAACAGGCATTCTTGAGGTCTTGAATTGAACTAGGGATTCGAACCCAAGTTGGTAATATATTGTTAAATGCTGTTTTGCATTCAATTCTTTATGCTTAATTTAAAAAATGATTAGTTGGTTTCGTTATTAGTAAGTTAGTCTTTGTTAGTAGTTAGGAAAAATTTAAAACAAGAAACAAATAAAATAATAAATACAAAATAAAAAAATACAATTTTGTGCGACAAGTTTATGTGGTGCGTGCAATAAATATTGTGATCTCTGTAGTAATAAAACCCATGCACAATTATTTCATGCTACAATATAAATGTTTTTAATGAAATGTGTTGTATAGAATTAAATAAAAGAGTTTGATTTTACGTATTATTAGAGGCAAGAATGCATGCAAAAACCTACTGAGTGAGTAGGATATAATGATAAAATAGTGTGTAATATCTCATTGTTGAAGTGTTCTATAGAATATAGTTATTTATTATATTTTATAATTTTCAAATTTCTATATTTCGTTCATGCAACATAAAAAAGGCGCTTAAGAAAATAATCCAGGCGAGGTTTCTTATCTGATCTGAAAAAAGTAAAATAAGTATTTGTCAGTGGTCTTAAGTTTTAGGTTTTTCAATACAAATCCACTATTATTATCGAGTAATTAATAATTTTACAACATCGTTAGGGAATATAAATATGCAATCAAGTCGAAATCAGAACTAACACGTCTTCATAACAATAATAATAATATAATAATAATAATATTCTTTATTGACGTAAACTCAAAATATATGTTAGGCGACTCTTTAGACAAAGTTGCTATCCAGATATATTCTATGGTTCTATAAAGTGCCAGTTACTATGTAGGTATTCCATATCGCACAGTGAATGGAGAACTGAATAAAATGTACGTGTGAATATAAAATTGAATTGCTCCTATTGAAATTTCCTGCATGCTCTTCGCAAAGTGCATTTCGACGTAAAGTTGATTTTCTAGCAACAAGTGTACTGCATTTTTAAATAATGATATCTCGCGTCTTTTCATATGTTATATAGTTATGCTATAACGTTTGATGTGTAGAGACACCGAAATAAATAACAAGCTTTTTCTTCTATCAATAAATTATGTTATTATACAGCAATGTAATACATACATATTACCATTGTCGTATATTTTTATAAACGCTTCAGATGGAGGCATTAACTTCATAGTCACGTGCGTGCTATAGACGATTATAGTATTATGAAAAGCTGAAAGGGGAGACTGGATATAATATGTGAAAGCTATGTTCCCCGATTTTCGATATAAAAGAGACACGATATCACTTCAATTTAAGAAGTTTTTCTTTTTTGTGAGTACAATAGTTTTAGGTTACGATTTTACGTTAAATTAAATGGTAGTTCTTTTTAATAGCTTACAATATTTCTACTATAATTCTTAGCACACATTTCAAAATATTCTGCTCATTTAAACAATATAAGGCTTAAAATGCCTAAACAGTTTGATTTCTGACTATATTTGTAAATCTGGAAACCTATTTTTCTTACTTCAGCAATCTTGACCAAATTGCAAAAACTTTTCAAAAGAATTCAGCAAAACGGGTAATTTATCTTAAAACGGACGTGGCCAGTTAGTTCTCTTAGACTAGTGCAAAGCTCTGCAAGCTAAAATGATCTTTAAATCAACAATACCGAGCGACGAATTTCCTTTACATGACTACTGAACACTCTTTGAACTGCATTTCAGACATTTATTATATTGGCGTTTAGAATGAATCGAACAGATTTTTCAGTAGATATAACAGATGATGACAATATTTTTCTGGATATTCTTGTGATTTTTTCATTTATTTTGTCGAAATACAATTTATTTTAATTTATTTAATTGCCTGTCAAGGAACAATCATGTTTATAGAAACATAACCTGATACTCATTGGAGTATTGAATAAAATTTACAAGATTTCTTGATATGCCACTGCTGCAGTTGTATCTGAGTTTATACTATAACTCAATCTTACTTTAATGGCTAACCTAAATCTTTAGAAGGTTTTACACCTGTGACTTCTTAGTGTCTTAAATCAATTAATTATGCACTATAATCCAAAGCACCTGCTTTGTATTTCAATTAAAAGTAATCTTTTCTAAATTGGTCACCGAAGCAACCTCTTTGCAAAATTACAAGTTTGTAAACCCACTGCCTTAGCGTTTGATTCTGTTAACATATTGCAATCACTTAAAGACGTCTTAGCCATGCAGTGCATACAGGCTGTCTGATGAATTGATGTATATCCCAGTTAAAGCTGCTGAATGTAAACACATGACAGGACTACTTGTAAATTTCAATGGCCCACGAAATATTGCTGTACATGAAACTTGAGATTGGTGCCTGGTATGACAGTGGCTAAACAAGACTACGACAGTTACAAATGAGCAGCCGAAACAAAGTAGGATCGATGTTTCCACTAAGGATATGTAATTTCTTACGAAGAAGTGGTCACGTTCATATTGATGAACGGGTATTTATCACGACTGTTTTGGTTTTTTGTGTATTATTTTGTGGAGAGGTTGCTTTTAACAGTTACGTGTCTAACAGCCCTTATAAATAATAGTTATTTATTTGTCTACTTTGTAGGGAAATGGAATTAGAGTGCTAGAACAAAAACGCAAATCTTTTCATCGAGTATCCATTAATTTTAAGCACACGTTGCATGAACAAACTTAAGCTCAAAAATATGTTTATTTCTATTTAAAAAAAAGTGCAGTGCAGCACCTATGGAAATTTACCGCGTAAGGATAAAAATAATTAAGCAGATTTTGACTTCAACGATGTACAGTTTCAGAAGGTAGTACATCTAATATCTATACTCTTTTACTACGTATTGTCTTGTTGTGTGTGAGTCACGTCGTCACGTATTTAATATAGATATCTTAGTGTAGATTACGTTGGTTTCAGATGTAAGCAAGATAAGGGATGTTGTATGGTTAGCTACTAAGGTTATCATAAGGCACGTACTATATTGTACATAAGCGCACCTAGCTACCGACTGATGGATATATTCATTGCCATACTCGTACTGTATTCATTGGTATTATACCAATATACTCATACAATAGATCGAGAGTCTGTGTTCTTATTGCTGATGGGCTAGTCAGCCCACCGCTCCTGCCACCTCCTACCCTTCCTCTGACGACCCACTTCACACCGGACAGTACCCCACATCACAGTCTCACTTTGAAGCTTCTGCTTCTTAAAATTACTGGACTATCTAAATAAAATATTTAGATAGTCCAGTATTTTTTTTCTTAAAATTATTATGGGTATCCTTTATCCATTTGTAACAGCCTATACCTACTCGAAATCCCTACTAATATTATAAATTTGAAAGTGTGTATGTATGTATGTATGTTCCGTTTTCACGCTAAAACGGCTGAACCGATTTTGTTGATATTTAATATAGAGATATATTGGACCATGGAGACGGACATAGGCTACCATAAGTTGCAAAAATTAAACTGGGAGGGATTGTAGGGAGGGTAGAAGTTTGTACGGCACAAATTTACCTCTTGGAAGTAAGAACGCATGCGCTAATAATTGAGTGTTGCGCATGTGCTAACATATCTGTCAGTACTGTCACGTCATACATAATGTCATATTGTGCACGTTGATAAACCAGCCAGTTACATTCAGTACAGCCAAAGAGGTTTGATTACTAATAATACATTCGAAATAATAAAATACTTTTGCCCCGACCTATTACATAAAATTGTTCGCATATATAAAAATTATATAATAAGCTTAAATGGCTGAAACGATTGTCCCTACATATATTAAAAACGCCAAAAATGTTTATAGAGATATATTGTGATGTTATTATGTACCTTTCAGTAGATAATGGACAATGGTAGATAAGGTCATGGATACTGACCGCGTTACTTTGTACCCCATAGAGTTTCTGAAGTCTTTAGAATAATCAGGAGTGTCTTCACACATCTTGAGACTGAAAGTAGATTTGTGTTACCCCGAATTTAACGCGCGCGAAGCGGCGGGCAAAAGCTAGTCAATATTTATATATCACGCAATTCTTAGTACCTTGTGCCCATATCTTTAAATGCAACGTGGCATAATACTGTTCGTAATTTATACTTTTGAATGTATAAAAAAGTGGAAATAACTTTTACATTACTGTACTCAAATAAGCTTTGTATAATAGTACGCTTCACGCTGAAATTATTTTTAAGTTAATGGTCACGTATGGACGAAATTTTTATTATTAATTTGATTTTGACGGATTAATAACACATATTCTCATACAAATTCGTGTGTTATTTTCATGAATAATTCAGGTGGATTTGCGTGTTTTAAACACCTGACTTGTAACGATTGTGACAGTTATAATCTCGTAAAAAATGGCAAGCTTAAACCGTTTAGGTTTCCGACTGATGAGTGTGGCTCAAATGTGTATTTTCAGAAAGGATATACAGTGACACTTATATGCCTGTGAAAGGATTATGTAAAGGTTGTCATCACATTACCTGATAAATTGAATTAAATTTTATACAAGAAACATTCAACGATAAATGCAAGTCCGCCTTTTTAAATATTTTGTCAGTATTTAATCGATTGCCTCATGTATTCGCTTAATATTACTGGCGGCAAGTGAATATGGAGCAAAGTTCAGACAAAATCAATTAGCGCTAGTTACGAGACTGCTAGCAGTTAAAGGATAAAATCATATGCTGAAATTCTTATTATTGATGTTGAGCAATGCTTTGTTTAGGCACTAGTGTCTAGATACATAGTTGGCAACTTTATGCAAAGTTATGCAAACATAAAACAATACTTGTGCACTGTTTTTAAACGAGCCAAGACAAGCATTTTGATTCTCATGCTTCTAAACATTCTGTGCATTATCTTCTACAACCGAAGCAACTTATGTACAAGAACCTTTATATAAACTATTCTCTCCTTAACAACTATTCATAGCCCCATAAGCCAGTAAAGTAGTCCTGTCATTCTAATACGGGTCAAAGTCACAACAAAATGGTGGTTCCATTTCGTCTTCAGCAAGGTTTTCTATTAAGTCTCGAATTTCACCAGTTTCAGCATCTTCCATAAACTGAAAATAATCGTCAAAGATTTGGAAAATGCTACGGCATATGTGTGTAAAGACACAGCGCTCATTATTTTACGCTCTTTCTATTTTGTGTACACATTATTTCAAAACTAGAAAATGATCAGCAAATCTTTTTTTGTGACGTAACATACCGATGTAATTTGGTTGCTAATTATCTGTAACATTATAAATTATATAAAAATATATAATTCTGAATAACTCTGTTTCTTGTTCATATATGAGTCTATCATTACGGACTTTATATTTATGTTTCAATTTGGTCATGGTTTTTTGGACAAATTCTACATTCATCTCAAATCCATCAATCCTTAAGAACTTGACTTTCGCTTTGAGCAAAAAATTGAGGATTTTGAAATTTTCAAGGTATACGTGTCTAATATAGGTGAAAGGAATGCTGATAACGATAATGATGAAGAACATGGTACCTATATGCTGAGATATTGAATTGTTACTTTTGATAAACGAAGTCGCTCTGTGGGTCAAAGTTCGAGAGTGCTTAATAACTCAGTCAGTCAAAGTCAGTAATTCACATACTGCATCCAATTTCAAAGCTAAGAGTAGGACGTGCATACAAATTCCCAATATACGTAAAGCAAACTTATGAATGTGCGATTATTATTGAATTGGTGATATATAAGATTCCTTTCTTGATATAAATGGCAAGAATTATGAATTGCTTATAATAATTAAGTGTAATCAAATGAATAATTCACCCTATTAGAAGTCATACTAATAATCGAGTACCTATTGTGAGCTATTTAAAAGATTTAAGACATCAGGCACAAAGTGTTAATTTACATGAAAAATGATTAATAGTTAATATTGTAAGTAGTGCCACAGATTATTGTCATTGAAGAGAATATCGAAATAAATTCGATTATAGCTATCCTGATCGTTTTATTCGAAAATCTAATTTCTTATTCGTTTGACGATTACGGTATCTTTATCTAAGTGAATTGATTGATTTAAAATATCTTTCTATTTAGATTTTGTATACAAATCCATCTATAGATTTACTTCACAATTGAGGAAGCTTTTGCAATTTGAGTTAGCAGATCATTCTTTTTGCCGGTAATTTTATCCAAAGTTTTTTCTTCACCCCTTAAACATTCCCTCTCTTTTACCCTATCAGCTTGCAAATTCTAAAATTAATTGTGAATGACAGCGTCATCCCTACTATTCTATTCTACTTACTGTCATCAGTAGTTCGCAGGACCACTTAAATGGTCAGATGCTTCAACATTCCATTTCCAGTTGTGTACTGACGGTTCTTGAACCTGTGGAGAGTTACTTAGTCGAATTCACCGACATCCCTCAAAGGGGTGGTTCTAAAGTAAACCTATCTCTTATTTGTCTAACTAAGTTTTAGAATAACTTAACAAAAAGTATATTTGGTACGGAATTTGTTGTATTTGCAACTATGAACACGATGTCAGGCAGAAGATTGATGTCATTTAGTACGTGCATCATGCAATACAACTAGTATATATCTAAATGTAAGTAGACACGTAGTGCAAAAGAATCTAAGTAATGATATACATGCACGAGAAGGATTTTGTATCGTAGCTTGCTGTAAAGCCACTCAATACGATGACAATGATTTTGATAAACATGCACATGAAGCCAATGACGTAAAAGGTATAGAACTAGCAATATTAAATAGCCAATATCTTCATAAAGATGATCAAGGTGCAAAATCAGTTGAGAAAAATAAACGTATTAAAAACCAAAGTCATGCACGTGAAGAAGAAAAACAAGTCAAACCATCAACAAATACTTTAATCATGCATCATGCTTCAGTCGTTCACCTGAGAGGAGAATAGCTTCTTGAGTCCGATAATGGTGGATAGCAGTAGGGCTATCTTTGAGATGAGGAGCGCCTTCCCGACCATAAGGGCGAGGACCTTGAATGTGAGCGCTCCGAACAGACCGAACTTCAACGCGGCCAGGGCTAGCACAGGCCCAATGTTCTTCTGGCGGGCTCTGCCGCTCTCAAATACTTTGGTGGCTTCAATGCTACACCTGAAATTGATAGAAATATATTTATTAATAAACAAATACAAGTAATGTAAGTAGAATTCTCTAGACTGATGATTTATGTTGTATAAATGATGTACATTTTTTAAATGCATATTCACAACGACATAAGTGATTCTTTATAGGGTAACACCTTCGACAGTAGCTTAATAATGCCATACTAATAATTATGCTAGAATATATTATTCAAGCTCAGTTTGGGTCTAATAGATTAAATTAGGCGATGGATATCGTCAACGACAAACACAAAAAATAAAGTCAAATATTTTTTTGTCATTCACAGACCAAATCATACATGTAAATATAATTTAAATAATATTCAAATCCACGAAACAGTCCATGCAAGACAGTCTGTGTTCTATAAACTGATTCTTTTCGAACACAGCAATACTAATAAATCTAATAACTGAAAACAAACCCTCCGAACTGTCAAAAGGCGATGATAAAAATAAAAAAGGACTTTGTATCGAATTGGCACACCGCAGGAGCCAGCGAAGCTGAGAGGAGTGCGTTGTGTAACTGAATTTAGGTTTGCCAAAAATTCAACTTTTTCTATGCCAGTGTAACATTTGACGTTTGAATGAAATGCTTAAAAATATTCAGGGCAATAATCTACTAAACATTTGATCATTAAGTACTTCAAATTCAGCAACCATTAATCAAAATCTGGGGTGAGATTTGATGAAAATGTAAAGTAAGATAGCTCACAAATCGGTGCAACTGACGCTTCTTTCTTCTTGCTGAGATCGTGAACAGGAGCTTATATATTATCATCAGCAGTACTTAATCATCGTCCTAGGATTATCCCAGTTATATCCAAGACAGATTACACGCTCGGATCCCGAGGTGCACTTACGAGTCTAGACAGAATATTAGCTTTTCTATATTCCATATTCATATATTCGACTGTCGTCTGACCTACGCAATATGATATTAATGAGCAGCTTTTTATTAAATCATTTCACTCATTAAAATGTAATTTGTGGTTGTATAGTATTAATATTATTATTGAAAAACCACAGTTTAACACGGAGATTGTAATTTATTGTTGCATGCCTGATAAACGCATTGCGGCAATGAAATGCGTCAACAATATCGTTGCCAATATTTTATCACAAATGTATTTGTTCTCAACCAATGATTACTGATCATGTATGATTTATGTATTTAAACCCTGTCACGTCGAGATAATACAGCGGAATATTTTATTATTTTATGTTACTGGGTTCTTCTCTCACAGTTATTAAATTCTGCTTGATAAAACTAATGCCTCAAAGATCCTTTTAACATTGTGAAACTTAAAGCATAAGTGTCCTATTCTCTCATTGCACATACAACGAACCCATTTCCTACTGTAAAATCATTAAATATTAATTACTGTTATCGTGTACAATTAGTACTAAAACGTATTTAAATATTAACCAAAACTTGTTACTTAAACTTACAAAACATCCCAAATAAACAAGTACATTTACCCCATATATCCAATTAGGCATCTCATACTTGACACAAATTTATCGATATCACCGTTCCCGTAACTATCGACATAAACTGATCTTAATTAATGTCCATTTCAAACACGCAGGTCTTGTTACCTCAGATACACGAACAGTATTTATGTAGCCCGCAAGCGATCATGTTGATCGGGATACAACGTGAGGTAGCTCTATTAATTACTGTCTAGGGATGCGCGTTAAGTTGTCGATAATTTATACTGATTGATAAAGCTACTTTGAAGTAAACGCATAGCGATATTTTTTTAACGTTGCTTAATTTATTTTGATTAAGAATTTGGTAGGAAAATACTTTGGTGTCGGACTTTATTGGCTGTCTGGAAGCCTCTGATGTTCGGGGATATAGGCGTGAAGTTATGTAAGTTATGTGTTACACATGAATTCTCAAAAACCAGTGCAAAATTTTCCAATACAATAAAAATAATACCGTATTGAGAAAACTCACACAACTAATCCCTAAACTAGGCATATCTTGTACCACGGTAACTGGACTAGATAAAAATACTCATATGTTTTTAAATAAGTACTTGTCCTAGATAAATCGAATATTCCAAATACGTTAAAATAAGCGACTTTTATTTATAACTTAATTTATAGGGACATAATAATAAAACATAATTTTGTATCTGAAGCTTAATCTAATCTAATCTAACCTAATCTAATACAAAAAACATAAAACAAATCTAAAAGTGAAAATATTTACAAGGTTTAGGCGTCGTAAAATGCCTCCGCATCAATGTCATCGGGTAACGTGCCCAGAAGGCTGGCAGCATTGCCACGCTGGATGGCAATGCTGATTCTTTGAGCAAAGAATAAACCAGCCTTCTGGTCACGTGAGACGTCGATTAATCGTTTAGAAATTTCCCGGAATAGAGAACGAGCGTTAAAATAATATTCATGCTCATTACACCTTTCTTTTTGTCCGGGATGGGAATTGAACCCACTATCTCTGGCATAGAAGTCAGGGTCACAAGACGTTTTTACTGTTACGGGTCTGTCAACTATGACATGAATCACATATAAAAAAAATCACAGAAATATCTAAAAGGGCACCTTTAAATTATATCCAACTCAAATCTATAACAATGCATCTATATTAAAAGGTGTCCAATAACCAAATCACTTGGAGAATTTGGAGTTTACGTAGAACTATTAAGTTAAGTCTTTACAATTCACCGTATTCAAACAAGATTTTACACTCTTTCACGAAAGTTATCTTCAGAGTTTATAACAGAGAGCTACCTAGACCTTTTGATTCAACGCCAAGTGCAAGCGACATAAAGTTATGAAACTCAAGTACATTTGAAGCGACCGAAACTTTTTAATGTTGTGCTGGAAAGCTTATACTTGAAGTGCACTCCCAATAAGAAGTGTTGGCACTTTCTTTGCTTTATTGAGCCTTGTTTAAAGTTTTCATGGTTGAGTTTTTAAACTTTGCATTTCGTGGCTGTTTACTAGGTGATGTCTCGTTTTGAAGTCTTGCTTTCAAAAAGTAGAGCTTTTTAAAGACGTTGTAATTGCTTCTATCGATTATTTTATAGTTAAACGAAAACTATGCATTTTGTCGTCATTTCTTTGACGTTACTGACAGTTAGATCAGATTTGATTGATCATAACATTTGTTTAAAATTTTTTGTCTTGTACGATGCAATATTTTATTTGTACTGACTAAGTTATTTGTTATTAATACAAGTAGACATAAATAACTACACTTATAAGGAAGTGGTTTAAAAATTTGGCGCGTAAATGACGCGGCAAACTGCATCGCATGTTAAGAGTATAACACGAGACAACACATTGTGGGATTAAAAAAATGTTGTTTCGATAAAACCACCGACCCTCACGACACATTGTGTGCCTCGTGCAGGAATAGCCTTTAAAAATTAATACCTCTACAGATACTAACCAACACCAAGGCTGCCATCCTTCTCCTGTTTGCCAGCGATGACAAGATCCGCGTCCTTGAGGAGCCTGTACCGCAGAGACCTGGAGCTGACGAAGTTCCACAGCTTGTCGATGATCAGCTGCTGTGCCTGGTCTTCTAGTGCTGTGCCGGCTCTCGCCAGGGTCTCGGCTTTCATGGGAATGTCTGCTGCGGTGCCGTGGCTGGAATGAGGAAACAGGTATTGTAGTTACAAAAAAAAAACATCTTTATCATCATCATTGGACAGAGTCATGCCTATTCTCATTGTAAGAAGGGTTAATAATTCACCAAGCTGACAAGCTCTGGCTGGAAAAATTTAATTAAGCTTAAAGAAAAACAGCGATAGCCTAGTGCAGAGACCGACAGACTGCTACGCAGAGGGTCCGAGTTCGAATCTACGGCGCGCACCAATGACTTTTCAGAGTTATGTGCGTATTACATTGTTAATTGTCACTTGCTAAACGGTGAAGTAAAACATCCTGAGAAAACCTGCATGTCTGAGAGTTCTCCATAATGATCTCGAAAGACATGTGAAGTCTGCCAACCTGCACTTGGCCAGTTGGTGGTGGCCTATGGCCTCACCCTTCTCATAGTAAGAAGAGGTCCGAGCCCAGCAGTGGGACAGTTTATATACAGGGCATCATCATCAGATGATGATGATGAAAAAAACAAAGAAACCACGCCCACAATTCATAATGTACATGTAAAGTAATTATAAACAGAAACACAATATTTTTTATTCAACACAAAACCGATCGCCGAACATCAATTATGATGAAATAACATTTATCATAAATACCGATACCGATAGCAACAAAACCAAGATCCGTATCAATTTCATAAAAGTTGTAAGGGTTAAATATTTCCAACGAAAATACCTTTTTAATAGAAAATGATCAAAAGGGTCAGCAGAAAAAAAGGATTTTCACGCACGCTTTTTATTTCCCCGTTAATGAGAAAACATTTTTTATCTAAAAGCCCGTAGGCTTATAAAACAAGCGGAAAGTACAAGAAACTTTGCCCGGAAGGGTTTTAAATAGGCTTTGGACTTGTTAATTTTGCAGTGTGAGCATGACTAATTATGTAAGTTTGTTTGTATTGCGGAATTATTTTGCGTTTTAGCTTCATTACTTTGTTATATGTTTTGACATCTAATCTTCTTTGATTTTCGAAATGGCTATAAGCCTTAGTAGGTAACTAGAAATGAATAACTATAAGTAATGAACGATACGCGGCCACGCGCCAGACGCCTCATCAAACGTAGCAGAGGTTGGCCTCTCACAAGGTGGACCGACGATCTTGTTGAGATCGTGGAGAGCCTTGCGGAAGCCTATTTCCAGCTGTGGACGGCTAATATGATTAATAAACGAAAATGACTTCGTATTTTATACTAACTGTCTCCCGCGGTTTCACCCGCGTCCTGAGGGAACTACTTTGCGTACCCGGTTAATTTATAGCCTAAATTACTCCTTGGTACATCATCATCCGCCAGTGAAAGTCCCGTCAAAATCGGTCCAGCCGTTCCAGAGATTAGCGAGAACAAACAGACAGACAGACGGACAAAATTGTAAAACACATCATTTCGGTATATGTACCGTGTATACATCCATATGCATGAAGTAAAACGCGGTTATTTTAATATTATAAACAGACACTCCAATTTTATTTATGTGACTAGATTTGTAATCAATTAACGTGCATAATTAATAAGCTTGTTACAATACACCTTTTAGATGATTGTGGGGCAATAAATAAAAGGCCATAGTTTTCACGATGAATATTTCAACAGGTCCATTTCGTAGTCAAAAATACAAACCAAAAGATTTTTAATTTTTATCTTAAGAATTGTTCAAGCATAATTTTCATCTGCTATTCAAATGTTACTCAAGGGAAGTAATATTAACATTTCTTTACTTTATTTCACTCCCCTTTAGAAGGTTAATTAGGCTCTATCAATAATTGTTTAATTGTTAGTATCGGATCCAGTCATAAATATAGACGAGAAACGAATATTAATTGTCAGAAACTAGACTTTGTATGTATTAAGTTTCCGTTATTAACATAATTATTGAAACTGTATATAAACTGTCCCACTGCTGGGTACTAGCCCTTTCTCACTGCGAGAAAGGTAAGGCCACAGTCCACCACGCTGGCGAACTGCAGTTAGGCAGACTCACATTATGAAGAACTCTCAAATCTGCAGGTTTCCTCACGACGTCTCTTCACTGGGTTATCGCTGAACGTTTGTTAGCTAAGCATAAGAACATGATCACCCTGGTGGCTGGCCGGATCAGATTGCCTTGTATGAGTTATCATAGTATTATATTATAATTATATTAATCGGCGTACAGTCCGTCAATGCCATTGTTCACATACATTGGAACACCACGCGCCATATATCAAGGACGTCCTTGCCATAATTTCGTAGCTAATTCCTTTCACATTGAAGGGAAATATCGTAGGCGTCTGTAGGAAACTCACATCAAGGATTGACTTATTACATGATAATGATATTGTCTTCATGAAAAAGTCTCACAATATTAGGGTACTTACCCGGTTTCAGAAATAGATGGTGTGATTGTAGAGAAACGTTTAGGTGTAAATTTTGTACTTTTATAATGAAAGTAAGGCATTAGTGGTCCTACAATTTTCGTATTTCCTCCTAGGAGACCAAAGATGACTAAGAAGGGATTGCCGGAAATTTTCAAGATATTGGGCAGTAACGGTTCATTTTAACTAGCCGCGAGCATCGCCTACTTCTTAAATAATTTCGAAATTTAGACCGGTTACATAAACATTAATGTGACTGTTATTAGTTAACATTTACGTAACGTTAATTGTTATTTAATGATGATGAGGCTCATTTATCACAAGAAAGTAGAAAATAAATTAAAAAAGCGTCTGACGTGTAACAGATGGAGAGATCGTGTGAGGAATGCTAATGTAAATTCGTGTATAGCATCAGTATTTATAAGGTTAACAAGAAGAGTAATATCATACATTGTACGAGTAATAAGTAGTGGTAAGCAGAGAGGCCTACTGCAAGGTAAGGTGGACAAACAAACTTATTTAGATCGCGGGAAGCGTATGGATATGGGTGGTGCAAGCTAGCTCTGTGTGGAGAGGGAGGCCTTTGTCCAGCAGTGGACGTCTTCGACTGATATGATAATGATGATCTTCTAGTAATACCTGTCCTACCTACGAAATTATACAATAAGACAGCTAGTGAAATACTTTTATTACTACAAAGATCGTTTTATCTTTCATGTAAGTAGTTAAATCTTATTGGTCGATATTACTTTGACACGGTCAGAAATCAGACGATGAAGCAGTCATGGTTATGAAGCTAATGTTCATTATATTGTCTTTTTAATATAATTTTAATATAAATACTCATCGTACATAATTATCATTTGTAAAATATTACATTTTTACCCTTCTCATGCTTCTCATGCTGAGAGTGGTCAGCAGTGGGACGGTAAATATACAGGGCTGATGATAATGATGATTACATTCTTAATTTTCAAACATTGTATTTTGTTGATAGATATATGACTGATGAAACGCAGGTCTCTGATCAAAATGGACAATACTTCGATAAGAATGAATGTCTTACCTTTCATCTACAATCATGACATCCTCGCCGAGTTGGAAGGAGGCTGTCCTGAGCATTCTGTCGACGTAGCCGACCAGCTCGATGGCGATGCATGATGAGGTCTCTCTCGACACGCACTTGTTCGTCAGACCACGCTTTAGCGTTTCTTCTGGTTTCTGGGGCAGAAGGAAACGAATATTGAGACTCATAAATAAAAGTTCTTAGTGCCAGGCATCAGCAACTATATCGCGTTCGGTTACTTGTTGAATTAAATCATTTCGTAAAGTGAAAAGTTGATGTAAATTTTAATAAACCAAAAGTCAATTTATCAGCAATTGTGTAACTCGTATTATAATTATGTTCACTTCTGTGTTGAGTAGCCTATTGGATCATACAAAATTATCCAACATTATTAAATTTATTTTAAATTCAATCCGTATTAAAATAGTCGTCTGACTTGAATACTGCAACTGTCTTGAGTGAAATGGAACCATCGTGAGAATAATTTGCATGCAAATTGGCGAGATCTTTGATTAGATATTTCTTAAACGGTGGGCGAGAGATTGTGTTTTTCTTTGATAACTTTAGTGGGAAACTTTCGCAGTCATTTTTTACCTTTTACTAGATGATCTTCGTGATACTATTCCTTAAGATTATAGTTTTTGGTCTTCAATGTTTTATCTGATTACTGTAGTTTTAAGCTTACTTAAGTTAAATTTTAAAGCATTTTTATTAAAGACAGGTATATTTAGGTATTTATTATATTTTTATTGAAGAAACTCGTTTCAATTAAAAAATATATACACGCGTATATCAGTTTTAAAAAGAGATTCTCTATGGTCAATGTAGCATTCCAAATAAACCGGTAAAATAAATATTAAAATCATATTTCAGTTAGACCGAACCATCGTAAAATAATATAAATTTATTTTATTTTTTTATTTTATTTTATTTGGAAAACAAACAACTATACACTAATTCTTACTCTAAATACATATACACAATATATAATTATATGTACAGTCCACAGCGTCTTCACATATTACAATACAGTGTACAGTGATACAAACAACATAGGTATAATTGTATTTTTTTTTACACGATATTATAATAATAATAATAATAATAACCCTCTGGGGCAGCCGTTATCTCATCATGAGACTAACGCAATCTCGGAGGGCAGAGTAACAGCTTTCAAACATCACCTTCATCTTGGGATATAAACAAAAAATGTATTGCAAGATGAATAGAAAGCTTACAAACCGCAGGGCAGCTTTGTGGCGAGCTGAATGTGTGTGGCGACACTGCGGTCCCGAATACTTCAGAGAGTCGGTCAGGGCCTCGTCTCCGGCTTGCCTTTATTGGCTGGTTGGAGTTGATGCCCAAGAGCGCGCGTAGGACTCTCAACACTTATAAGAGTTTGTGTAGAGTTATTATTTGAGGGGACTGAAATAACTATCTGTTCTATATATCTTTCTAAGGTACGTAATTGCGGTAGTAGGACACAGACAGGATTATATTGGCGGAGGACAGCAATAAGTACCCCACCTCCATCAGATTTGTTTGTGGCGTCTCTATTGCGATCACATCGAAAGACTACATAACGATTGTCGATAAATTCATTATTGTTTATACTTGGGGTGAGCCATGTTTCACTGAGTACAATTATGTCATAGCAATTAGATAGAATATTCATAAACAGGGTGTTTAATTTGGTACGTATGCCTCTGCAATTTTGATAATATATACATAAATCATTGTGGTAGGTAGCCATGTTAATTAATAAAATATTACAGATACTGCCTAGGTTTGCTCTATTTAGTTAGCTTTGTTTGTTTTAAACTTATTGAGGTCATCTATAGATCTTATGGTTATTGTAGGAGACAATTCAGATTCTTTAGCTAGAACAGTGGGGTGTTTCACCCAAACAAATTTGTAATTATACCTCTTTGCAGCTTCGCGTGCAGCCCTCAGCAGTAGTTTTCTTTGGAGTGTTAAATGCTCATTGACGTATATGAGTTGGGATGTTCCTGAGATGCCCAATAGAGTGGTGGTGAGACCTTTCTTCAACCGATATGCGCTGATGAAATTATCTCTCAGAATGCGTGTAGTGAATTTTGCAATAATGTTTTTAGGTCTATCATTTGTTGATGCGTGAGGAACTCGATGAATAGCTGTTACTTCGCCTCGTGATAAAGAACAATCAATGTTTTTACCAATATTTTCGATCATTGTAAGTAAGTTTTCGCCGCGCTTTTCAGGGATATTCGAGATTTATACGTTACACTGCCTCGCCTGCTGCTTCAAGCTTGGCTTCCAACGCTTTTATTGTATTGGGGTTGCTTGCCCGTTCCTCTAGTTCAGCCAGTCTTTTCTGATGCTCATCGTATTGACTCGAGATGTATTCAGCAGATTTCATGGTTTCAGCGACCTCTTCTGACAGCTTATTGACGCGTGTCTTAAGTACAGTATTTTAAGAGCGTAAATGGTCCATTTCTTTTTTTATGTCTATGACGTACGACTCCAAATCATTTCTGATGGACTTTATGCTGTCGTTTATGGTAGCCAAGCTGTCGTCCAGACTTATCTTGAACTCATCAAGTGTGCTTTTTAGATCCCTTTTGATTTCAGAAATCATTGCAGCGTGATCACACTCAGTTTGTTTACGTTTCCTTTCTGTTGTGTTTATCTGTCTATCCGGGGGAGGGGTTGCCAGATCAGGCTCGGAAACAGATTGCTCGAGCCTTTGAGTTGAATTTGGAGGTGTGCGTTTGGTGCTGAACATATCTCACGAGAACAGAGAACTCCTAGCTTATGAGTGGAACAAATATGCGGATAGACGGTTGCTAATTGTTTTTTGCAGGCGCTTTGAAAGTCATTGTTCAAGGCTTAAGCCGCGCGGATTAGTAGTGGGGCGCGCGTAATGCACTCGTATAATATGGCGCTGAGCGACTAACCTTGGTGGCGCGTTGGTAGGGCGCTCGACTGCGAATCAGCGCGTCGCCGGTTCGAATCCAGGTGGAGTCCGTGGGGTAGAAACTTTTTCAAATATATTTGCCTCTTTCTTGATCCGCCCTCTGGGTGGGATTAGTCCATATGAGCACCACAAGAGTAAGCGAGAAATACAAGTATTACAAATAAGCCAATCACAGGAAAGTTAGTTAAAATACGTAATAAACGTCTACACTGCACAGAGTCAAATGACGGAATGTTTGAATTAATGTTTGAGAGTAAAATATTTTATTACCACGCATAATTTATAATGTATAAGTGTATGTGGAAAAGCTAATATACAGAAAAAATCCGGTTAGACTTGTAAGCGGACCCCAGATTGAAACTGGGATAGCGCTCATCCTCTGAGAATGAGGAATTATAATGTATAAAATATATTAGATAGGATTTAAAATAAAATGTATCTGAGATAGATCTATGCTCATAACATATTTCTGTAGTTACCAAATAAAAATATCAATAGTTCTTATTCTTAAAATCTGAATAATGTGGTCAGATTTTCCTGACACCTTTTCCACAAAGGCCGTAACATAATCAAATAATGAATGAGGTTTTCCCGCTTTCCTTCAATATTCCCATAAATACATCCCTCCTATGGTTTGGGTGATAAATAGTAGGTGTTACCATGGGAGAAAATGCGCTGATATATTATTTGTTCGATCGCTAATATATTTGCTGTCAATTTCGCTTTGAAAAGGGATCTGCCATTAATAAATTAGGTGGAATTGCTGAAGGCGCAATTTAAAAAGCGACAAGAGAGATTTTGAATTTGTTGAATGCGGGTTACAAATTAGGTAATGCTTGGAGGATGATGACAAATTCTAACAAATTAGAACAGGAGGACTGCCTCCGTGGTCCATTGGATAGCGTAAGCGACTGCTGATCAGAGGTCCCGCGTTCGATTCCCGGGTCGTGCAAAAGTGCTACTGGGTTTTTCCGAACTCTCAATAGTAGCACAGAGTCTGGTGATGTGCCCGGTAACATAGGCTCACCCCCTATTACGAGAGACCTAAAAATTCATGGCGAAATGTGGGTGTTATATTGTTATATCTCTAATACCTCTGCCTCTCAAAAATTAGAGCAGGAGACTTAATATGAGCCAATGGCTGTCAAGGCGGTGTAGTGTCCACATGCGTTTCGCAAGGAGGAGATGGTATACTATTGGCTTCATCACATCCACAGCCTTGTTTTATAATCTACTAGAGGACGCCAGCAGCTACGCCTGCATTTTTTTTAATTTACCCGTTTTGGCCGATCCCGTAGGAATTTTGGGAAATCCCTTCTTAGTGCACCCCTACGGTCCCCAAGGAACATACATGCCAAATTGCAGCTTCCTGCGCCCAATAGTTTCGGCTGTAGCGTGTCTGTCAGTCAGTCAGTAACGCAAGGATTTTTATATTAAGTTTCTACTGGGCCTTTTCATTATGACAAGAATAAGGATTTATTTGTGGAATCACAGTTTTAAATCTCTAGGCCATAGTGCAATGCGCTGGCTAATTTCGGGTTGGAAGACGTCATAATGTTTTTCTTTATCATTATTCAAGAATTTTCAGATGTGGATGTTTCCTCACAATGTCTTTTTTCGCCGTTAAGGAGGCAATCATTAATAATTTAATACAAAGATATTTTTGAAAAGTCAACGGAGCGTGCAGTAGGTATAAAATCAAAACCCTCAGCGTAAGACACTGCGTCTTTGTAGCGTATGACCGGTACCTACCGAGTGTACGTCATAATACCGTCCATACGCTCGGCCAATCAGAGTAGGCCATCGTCCGCGCTCGTGAGTTTTGCCCATATTTGGTTATGTGCCGACACAAACTCTGATGGAGGGCCCAGTGTATATAGGGGCCGACAGAGAGACCAGCACCGCTAATTATTGTTACCGTGCCTAACTACGTGCTACTACTACTACTTCAGACGTGTATCCTGATCCCAGCTGTGGGTAGGTTACTACATTTACTGCGTTAGCGTACTGCCCATCTCTCTACCTGCTAGCTGAGGCCGGTTGACGCCGCCTGCCTGACTCTATTGGTTGTGGCTCTCCTAATGCTGCTTTCCTTCAGGTTCCAGGTTCACCTTAAGACTCCGGCTATGCTCCTAGACCGCTACACTTTCCTGCATCGCCTTTGGCGTCACCTCTGCCGAAGAGTCTGGCCTGCCCTGCTCATCGTACTCGCACCGCCGGCGTCTGCCAGCTGAACCAACGGCCTGCGAGGACCTACGCGCAGCCTTCGAGCAGCCTGCCTACACACTACCGGAGGGAACAGCGTGGGAGACTGCAGCCTTAGTGTCCAGGCCAGTGTCGTGTTGTTGGTCGGTCATACTCGTGCAAGGGAAGTGAGACAATACTCGGCAATAAACGCATCTAGAACCTCTACTGCGTTTCTATTCTAGAACCCGTTACAGTGGCGCCTACGTGGGTTATTGTCTCGCTTTCCGTGCTCGAGTTCTCTTCTAGCAGGTCTACATCATTGTAAGCGACGAGGTGCGGCTACAGCGAAACGGTACGTATTGTTGTACTAATTGTCTACCTTTTAGTGTAACTACCTACTACGTACTAGTTCGCAAATTTGAATCTTAACGTTTTTCTAATTAGTCTTAACGGTCGAACTTTTACGCCTAATCGTAAAGTAGGCCATTTGTAAGGGCGGAACGCTTGCGCACTAAGTGTAGTGTGTAGTTTATACTCACGCAGCTTATTTATTACATACACAATGGGCTCACACCCCATAAAATACTTTCTGTTAAATAAAAGCGAGTTAGCTTACGAGGTTGCGATTAGAGGTGAGGAGCCGGCTACCTCTGTCCTAGGTCTGCGGAAGCAGCTCCCTAAATTACTGGAAGCCATTCCAAATGATGACATTTTGGAGTCAGGTCTAGCCATAGCGGTGGACTTCGAGGGCGCTAGCGAGGCCGTCTCTGAGCTGGCCAAGCGAGTGAATTTATTAACCATTTCTTACGACGCGAACCTAGCTAGGAGGTCTACCGCACTGCACAACCACATATTCCACAGACTCCGTAGGATGGAACGTCCTACGGCGTATTCAAAACGAATTACCGAATTGTGCAGCCGGTTCGACAAGCTCTCGGCGGAGCTGTCCGCCATTGAGCAATCAGCTGTTCGCTCAGCTGATGCTGTGGCAGAGGTCCAACCTGCGCCGTCTACCTCGACGCAGGTAGGGTTAGCCCCAGTATTGCATTGCGAGCATTTGAGAGTTAGCGAACTGTCTAAGCTAAAATACGATGGTACGGGATGCGTCCGAGCGTTCCTACAACGCGTAACCGAATTCCAAAACGCGCGTAATCTACCTTCCACTAAAATTTTATCATATGCCTCCGAAATATTCACCGGTAACGCACTTCACTGGTATCGCGGCCTAAAAGAATATTTTACTACATGGGAAGAACTCACCACTAAATTAATAGACGATTTCACACGGTACGATTATGACTACCGGTTATTAAATGAAATCCGCCGACGTACTCAAGGTGCTACCGAAACTATAATTATTTATCTCTCGATAATGAATCGGCTGTTCGCTAGGCTGTCACCGTCAAAGCGATTGTCCGAACGCGAAAAGTTAGACATTTTATTGCATAACATACGTCCATGCTACTCGCTAGTGCTAGCTCCGTCAATATCTTCAATAGACAGTATAGCAACACTGTAGACGTTATGTTTAAACTACGAACGGATGAAATGTTTGAACTCTCAATTCCGCGAACCGTATTATAGTAACGACACGTTGGCACCAGACCTAGCTTACAGTCACAAACCTAATAACCGAGCGCGTAATAATTCCTACAATAATTATCCCGTTGCTACTATAGAGGGTACGTCCGAATACACTGAGAACAACGAACCTAGCAAACCTAAGTCTAAACCTAGCTCTGTCGCTCTAGTCACGTCCAAGTACTGCCCGCGCTGCCGTATCAATGATCACAGTTTGAATGAATGCAAACGCGATCGGTTCGCAATTTGCTTCAAGTGCGGCCGTAGGGATGTGACATTCCCTAACTGCCCGAACTGTAAATCGACGAAACCAAAAAACTAGTTGGTCAGGGTCGGGGCGTGTCAAAATCTAAATTAGGTTCTACAACCTATTCAACCAATTTTGACAAAGATAATTGGAGAAATTGGCTAAACAGTCTAAAAGTGTATTTCTCTAGTTATTCCGTCGCCTCGATCCTGGATAATAAACCTAAAAATGACCTACGGCCCTATGTTAACGTAACGATTAACAGTTTACCTATTTGTGGATTGCTCGATTCCGGTTCAGCCATTACAATTCTAGGTAACAACTCCCATCTGGAGGTAATTACTAAAACCGGGTTAGAAATACAGCAGTGTCACAACACTAATTCCATTCGGACCGCGAATGGAAATATCTTGTTGCCGCGCGGTTTTATCAACTTACCCACTACTTTTAATAATCAAACCCACTTATTGAAAGCTTATATTATTCCAGAAGTTACAAGTAATTTAATTTTAGGCATCGATTTCTGGAAACTATTTAAATTTCTGCCTAACCATATTGCATCCGTATGCATGTCTAAAACATTGCCGTGTAGTGTGTTAAGTGAAAATAAGGTAAGTAACACGAACGTATTGCAATCTTTTAGTGAGTTGAGTGAGTCACAACAAAGAACGGCTAAGTTAATTATAAAGCAATACGAGTCGATTTCTACTGAAAAAACCGGTTTAGGACGAACTCACTTAATAGAACATGCAATAGACACTGGCGATTCTGCACCGATACGCCAAAGATATTATAGGTTACCGCCGGCGAAATTAAAAATAATTATTGACGAATTAGACGAAATGCTTGCATTGAGAGTGGTAGAAAAATGCGAAAGTCCGTGGTCGTCACCGATTTTACTAACGCCTAAGAAGGACGGTAAACTAAGGTTTTGTTTAGATAGTCGGAAACTTAATTCTTTTACTACAAAAGACGCGTACAAACTACCTTACGTATCCGAAATTTTAGACAATCTTAGGAACGCTAGATATCTAAGTAGTATAGACTTATCTAAGTCCTTTTGGCAGACGCCTCTTCGCGAATGTGATCGTGATAAGACTGCGTTCTATGTGCCTACTAGAAGAACATTTAGATTTGTGACTATGCCGTTTGGTTTAACGAATGCGCCTGCGACACAACAGCGTTTGGTGGATCACTTGTTTACGAACAGTCCTGAGTTCGAAAACTCTGTATTCGTTTTTTTAGATGATATCGTGCTTATATCGCCATCTTTTAATGCTCATGTGTCACTACTAAATAAAGTATACGAAAAATTAAAATCGGCCAACCTTACCATTAACTTAGAAAAATCTAAATTTTTCCGTGATGAATTGAAGTACTTGGGCTACGTAGTAAACTCTAAAGGATTACAAGTAGACCCATGTAAGGGGGAAGCCATTCTTCAATATGCTACGCCTAAGAATAAAAAAGAAGTCAAAAGGTTCTTAGGCATTGCATCATGGTATCGGCGATTTATACCTAATTTTAGTACTATTGCCGGTCCTTTGAACAAACTTACGTCTACCGGTAACAAAGCCGCACCATTTCAGTGGTCGGTGGAAGCTGATGTCTCGTTTTGTAAACTAAAACAATTGTTAAGCTCCGCACCAATATTATCGTGTCCCGATTACGAGAAACCTTTTCAAGTTCACACAGATGCGAGTGCGAGTAGCATCGGTGGGTTGCTTACACAAGAAATAGATGGCGTGGAACTACCAATCGCTTACATGAGTAGGTCACTAAATGCACAGGAACAAAACTACAGTATAACAGAACGGGAGACATTAGCAGTTCTAACAGTCCTCGAATATTGGCGCTGTTATTTAGATAACGGGTTAAAGTTTGTTGTGTATACTGACCATTCCACACTGAAATGGTTCCTAAACTTGAGCAACCCGACTGGTAGATTAGCTCGGTGGTCGGTTCGTCTGTCAGCCTTTAACTTCGAAATAAAGCATCGGCGCGGCGCAGATAATATTATAGCCGATGCATTATCACGATCCCTACCTGTAAATATAATTAACGCGAATAATAATAACGTGAATGACCCTAATGTTGACACTGATCAATGGTATTCAGCCACCTACAATGGTTGTTTATCTTCGCCTAATGACTATCCAGACTATTCTATTAAAAATAATAAATTGTACCGTTTGATTAAATCTAGGTGTATGCTACGTAAGGAGTTCGAATGGAAAGAAGTACTACCTTCTTCTGATCGAAATAATGCCATATTAGAGAACCATGCCGAACCCACTTCGGGGCATTTCGGTATATTTAAAACTTACAAGCGCTTAGCACTGCGTTACTATTGGCCCAAAATGCACGATGATGTAGTTAAGTTCATACATTCTTGCGACACTTGTATCGCGCACAAACATCAGAACCATGCACCATTGGGAACCATGGGACGACCCAAAGTGTGTTCACGACCCTTCCAAACCATTAGTGTAGATTTGGTGGGGCCACTACCCGTCACAAGAAAACAAAACGCCTACATCTTCGTAGTAACTTGTTGTTTTAGTAAATACTGTCTACTTTTTCCTATCAGGCGCGCAACTGTTGAAATAATAACTAATATTTTGGAAGAAAAAATATTTTTAGTTCATGGTATACCATCTACAATTATATTGGACAATGGTAAACAGTTTGTCAGTGCTAAAAGCTATGTTGCGCAAGTACAAAATCCCTAATCTTCATTATACTCCTAAATATTCCCCACATGTCAATACGGTCGAACGCTATAATAAAACCATTGGTTCTACCTTAGCGGCGTTTGTAGGAAATGACCAGAGATTATGGGACACTCTCCTAACTAAGGTGCAGTTTGCATTAAATACTGCAGTTAATGAAGTCACGGGCTATACACCTAGTTTTTTAGTCTATGGACGTGAATTAGTTCCATGCGGCTCACACTATGTCGACAAGGACGCTGATGATATAGTATACATACCTAGGGACGATTACGCAGAAAACATAGGTCACTTATCAGGCATATTTGACAAAGTTTAGGCACTCCTCATTCAAGCTCATGCTAGAAATTCCCAAACGTATAATTTACGCCGTAAACCAGCTGAGTTTAATGTGGGAGACACTGTGTGGAAAAGGACTTTTTATCAGAGCGACAAGGATAAGTCCTTCTGTAAGAAACTAGCCCCTAAATTCGTGAAGTGCACAGTGATTAATAAAAAGTCGCCTCTCGTTTACGAGTTGTCGGACGCGTCTGGAAATTCTATTGGGTTTTGGCACATAAAGGACCTAAAACTTATACACTATGGTACCTAACTATTTGTTACAAACCGTAGAAGACTTTCCCTTCTTTCTTTCTATATGCCGTCTTAGCTTAGACAGTAGCGGACTCATAGAACTAACGCAGCTAGTCGGATTTTCCTTGTTAGCCACGTAAAATCCTCTCCTAAGGCGGGCGGTATTGTAGCGTATGACCGGTACCTACCGAGTGTACGTGTCAGAGAAGGCCATCGTCCGCGCTCGTGAGTTTTGCCCAAATTTGGTTATGCGCCGACACAAACTCTGATGGAGGGCCCAGTATATATAGGGGCCGACAAAGAGACCGGCACCGCTAATTATTGTTACCGTGCCTAACTACGTGCTACTGCTACTACTTCAGACGTGTATCCTGGTCCCAGCTGTGGGTAGGTTACTACATTTACTGCGTTAGCGTACTGCCCATCTCTCTACCTGCTAGCTGAGGCCGGCTGACGCCGCCTGCCAGACTCTATTGGTTGTGGCTCTCCTAATGCTGCTTTCCTTCAGGTTCCAGGTTCACCTTAAGACTCCGGCTATGCTCCTAGACCGCTACACTTTCCTGCATCGCCTTCGGCGTCACCTCTGCCGAAGAGTCTGGCCTGCCCTGCTCATCGTACTCGCACCGCCGGCGTCTGCCAGCTGAACCAACGGCCTGCGAGGACCTACCGCTACGCGCAGCCTTCGAGCAGCCTGCCTACACACTACCGGAAGGAACAGCGTGGGAGACTGCAGCCTTAGTGTTCAGACCAGTGTCGTGTTGTTGGTCGGTCATACTCGTGCAAGGGAAGTGAGACAATACTCGGCAATAAACGCATCTAGAACCTCTACTGCGTTTCTATTCTAGAACCCGTTACATCTTCACTAGGCTTTCGCTGCTTGCGTTGAGGTGATGGGTTAGTATATGCGAACTAAGTCTATACTACAAAACTACTGTAGAATTGCATGACCCCGTCACTCAAGGACACCACGGTGGCAACTACTGCGTGGAACGCCGATCGAATCGAATTCGAATACCATGTTGCTATAATTGTACCAAGCCTGTGAATACTGAACACCATCTAGGTATACTATTGTAGTACTTGGCCTGTAAATACCACTTCTTAATAAAGCTAATACTAGCAAGAGTATAAAGAGAGGTAAAACTTAAAAACTCAGCAACTGACTTTTATTACTTTAAATAGCGAACAGCCGACTTCTATAGTGAAGTGACTGAAACTTGGAATAAACAGTTTTACGATCCAATATAAGTTATTTACGGCTTCATTATTTTAAAAGGATCCTCTTCTTAATCGGTTTTATCTGATTTTGTTTGAAAGATAAGATCTTTATTTTAAAGAACGTTTATTGACGATTCATAAGTGGCTCCCGTGGGAATTGTGGGAAACCCTTTCTTAATACTCCCTTATCCTCCCTATTGAACATACATATATTATGCAAAATTTCAGCTAATTGTGCGTTGTCCGTCAGCCAGTCAGCAGCGAAAAATAATATTTTTATATCACAGATTTTATGTTTCTTTTTTTTAAAGACTACTCCTGCATTAAGACTAAATCCTGTGTCGCGGGGGACTTTACAAACATACAACTAACGGACACAATGAACAGCCAGACTCGAAACAACAATTTTATTTGTGAATACACAAAGTGTGTGCTTCTTGTGGGGATCGAACTCGCAACACTTGGTGCAGTGTCAAGCGGATAGATATTTATATGTGTTTCTGTCATATCTTTCAAAGTGTTTGTTTTTTGTTTAATTTATTTCGATTCGCGAACATTGTAATTATCAATGTTTATTGAGACACTTTACTTGAAGTACTGATGCGTACTTGGATCTATAAATAACACATTCCTAACGCTTCCTACAGTACAATACAAACTAAAGCGCGTAACACCGTGTAATCTTTTATTTTTGCTATAATTATAGAACAATAATACACATTGCGACAACGAAGAGACTTATTGGAAGAAGTATTTGTTGTTAAAGCGAAGACCTACAGATCACTGAATTTATAATGTTTTGTAATAAAATTTTGTGACTAATATGATTCATCATCGCCCTAGCGTTATATCGGTTGCTTCCAACACGTTTCGTTTTAGGTCACGGGATCTGCTTACTGATCTAAGCAGATTCCGGGACAGAACATTAATTGGCGACTGCCGATAGACCATTATTTCATGGTTTTACATACATACATAGTCTTACGCCAATATCCCCCAAGAGGTAGGCAGAGGTATATTGCTACACCCACTTTTCGCCAGATTTATTTTAGTCCCACGTAATAGGGCGCGAGCCTTTTGTCGTACCGGGCACATTACCAGACTCCGTGCTGCTACTGAAAATTTCCTAACGGGAAAACCCAATAACGCTTTGCCCGACCCGGGGATCGAACCCAAGACCTCCTAATCCCACGCGCACATGGTTTTAAACATAAATTTACTATATTCAAGGGTACAGACTCTCTATAACAACTGTCAGAGATCCTCATGGCTTAAGTCGCTCCCTCTGTGCACACACACCTGTATTTATAATATTAGCATGTGTCTAGAATTACCGTAGCCAGGCAGGAAGGTGTATCAGAAGTGCGCAGTGGAAGATGTAATACATCTACCTGACCACGATAGACAATGATCCAGACACAATGCGCTGCGTTGCGCAGCGATGAATTGAAATCAATCAATATCAATATTGTGTTTCACTTACCCGCTATCCTTGCTGATGTCAGGCTTGAGCTAAATTAGACACATTCATACAAGTATATTGGCCAAAATAAATGAATGAAGTATCTTATACTTAGCTATTAAGCTTCAAACGCGACGTTTTCAGGACACGTTGGCACGTGGAAGTCGATACCAGATTCACAGTTTTCACAAATGTCAATCAATAGTTCACAATCAATTTACCGTTGCCAGCACTAGATCAGGCGGCGTTCAAAGCGATTTACTCAATTTAATTCAATTCGCGTTAATTCAAAAGGCGATATTTTACGTACGAGACGACACCCGGCGAGATTTCTCCAAGCAAGGACGGAAGTGACAGTTCAGTGTGACCATTGTCAGAAATTTTCAATAGACTAAACAAAATGTTACTCAATCGATCTAATCGATTTGACTTATAATAAAAACTAATTCTATTTCAAACAGCATGGCTTTCATAAAAAGCCAACTGTGGTCAGAGCGTTTGCTGCTACTTAACATCTTTCTGAAATATTTTATACTTCATACGATTTAAGTGTCTTTAAATTACAATGTAACTGCCGGGTTGGACCAAGGTCCGTATAATGTGTCATGACCTTTAACAGACTTATTCAATCTTCGAAATGATTAACATTAAGGTTTAAAATATAAAATAACATGAAACATGAGTGTGTGAGCTACATTTTAGTTACATTTTAATGCAAAATTACGACTAAGTGTCTAAAATAATAAGCGCTGCCTGCTCTTTGTACTCTCTTTATTTAAGTTTAGTGAATTAAACGTTTAGACCTTTCGTTGTGATTTGTGACTACAGTCGGTAACAGTCAGTAATAGAGGCTTAAAATTAATATTTAGGCTTTAGTGTGGGATGTCTAACCAATTCGATGTGCCAGAAATGGTGTTACGAGAGCATGTCGAGATTTTTTGGATTATAAAGTGGAAAATTTAAAAGTTGCACTCTTTATTTTATAAAGACACATACAAATAGTATTTAAAAGATTAGTAAGAATTTTATAGTTTTATCACATGTACTGACTGATTATTAAATGCATTGAACAATGTATCTTGTTTTTAATTTGACGTAAAACAAAATTATACAAGTTTATTTAGCGGGACTTGATATTTTAAGGTTTTTAGGCATAAATACCTCAGTATTTTCCGACCCTTCGATTGACTTACAACGGTCGTGTTCGCGAGGGGATAAACTTTTACAATTTATACAAATCACAATAAATTTAAATTTTCCATTATAATATCTGAAAATATACTATATTACGGTAATACTTATTTCTCAAGTAACAGCTTAAACAGACATCTGAACTCATTTTCTTTCAGCGTTGACTGGTAATAATGAAATGCAAATTTAATATTCGCGGAGATAGGCCAGGTCTTTGCTATCTACATCAAAGTTATACTAATTAGAACTGACTTAATTTAAGCCTTTAGCAGTTTCTTAGTTTCCTTTGAAATTATTTGTGGGCTGTTCGTGTAGTATTGGAGTAAGATCCCAGGGCCGCCAGACCTTACTTATTTTCTCAGAAACTAAATGTATAGAATAATGTAGTGTTAGTATCTGCGTACACTCATAGCCTATGAGTGTACGCATTCTTGCTAGTTTGGATCGTGGGCCAATTTTAAGTTATGAGGGTCTACATGTCGAAGGGAACAATTTCTATACATTTTCTAAATGCGCTCCCTACGGTCTCTACAGATAGCTAGGGGAGAGGTGGCATGAAAGGGACACGTATTGAAAGGGACAATTCAAATTACCGGTAAAATAAAAACAATTTCGAAACGACACTATTTTTGTCGTATGGAAACCTTGATGCAAGTTAGATCGCGGCAAACTTCATACTCCTGTCATTTCAAACATGGCAGATACGTGTCAGTGTTGTTATTGGTATTGAATAGTATATTTCCCGTTATAATTGTGAAACTACCTATCTTTCTTACAATATGACCTTATCTATCTTTCTTACAATATACGCCCACCCAAGTCGAAGCCAAAGATAATTCTGCAACGCAATTTTGGTGGCATGGATCAAGATAAATTGCGTGAGGATGCCAGTAACATCAATTGGAAATCGCTGTTTTCCACAGATTGCGTCGACACTAAAGTCCACATATTTACAAATCAATTGCTGCAATTATATGACGTGCACGCGCCTGTGCGTGCTATTAAAATTAAGCATTTACCAGCACCGTGGCTAACGGATGATATTAAACGGATTATGGCTAAGAAATGTGCCGCAAAGTCATTAATGAAGCAAAAGCCAACACCTTCAAATGTTGATAAATATGTAACTATTAGAAATCACTGCAATAAGGTGTGTAGGAAAGCACAATGCCAACATATTCATAAATCCGTTGAAAACTGTGATCCAGCAAAAGTTTGGAAATTTCTTAAAAATTTAGGGGTTGGTAAGACTCAGCAACAAACCATTCCTAATAATGTCAACATTGATTCACTTAATAAATATTTCTCTTCGTCCTCCAAGTTTGATGGAAATATTAAAAGTAATACCCTGCAGCATCTTTCAACTTTACCAACGCCTGATTATTCTCCTTTCATCTTCTCGCAATTTGCCGCTTGTGATGTTAAAAAGAGTATACTGGCGTAAAATGATCCTTCCCATCCTTGATGAAATCCTTCCCATCCTATGCAATATACTTAATACGTCTATTTCCCATGGTGTCTTTCCCTCAGCGTGGAAAGAAGCACTTATTATTCCCCTACCTAAAAAACCTAAGCCTTCTACTTTAACAGATTATCGTCCTATATCCATATTACCGTTCCTATCGAAAGTCCTAGAACGTCTTATCCATTCACAACTTAGTTCCTTCCTTTGTAAAAATTCCCTTTTAAATCCATACCAGTCAGGCTTCCGTCCAGGGCACAGTACCGCTACTGCATTAGTTCACGTTACCGATAATATCAGGCTAGGTATGGACTGTGGCAATCTAACGGTTCTATCCTTACTTGATTTCAGCAATGCGTTTAACGCCGTAGATTTGCACATCATACTTGGTATTCTACGCTATCTTAACATATCTCCATTGGCAATTGACTGGTTTCAGAGTTACCTGTTTGGACGCCGGTAACGTGTACGCATTGATGATACCTATTCCGCTTGGTCCAATACGATTGCGGGTGTTCCACAGGGTGGCGTGCTATCCCCTTTACTCTTCGCTATATTTATTAATTCTATTTCAAACAAATTACTTTCATCCTACCACCTTTACGCAGATGATTTGCAAATTTATACGCAAGCCCCCTTGGATAGACTAGCGGACGCTTGTACAACGATTGGCACGGACTTGGCGCGAATCTGTGATTGGACGCAGAAATTTGGACTCACAGTAAATCCGGACAAAACGCAGCTGATTTTTATTGGCAGCCCAAGAATGGTTTCCAAAATTAACTGGTCTGATTTGCCAAGCATTAATTTCAATGGAAAAGACCTTCCGTTTAGTAAACATGTAAAAAATCTTGGTATTTACATTGATGAAACCATGTCTTGGCGACCACAGTTACAAGAAACGAGCCGAAAACTTTTTGCATCAGCTGGATCTTTACGAAAGTTACGCAATTTCTTACCAACTGCCACTAAGATTGCGCTTGTACAGTCTTTGCTTCTACCAATCCTTGACTACGCTGATGTCAGCTATCTTGACCCCACCGAGGAGCAACTAAATAAACTTGAGCGTCTCCAAAATTTCTGTATAAGATTTATATTTGGGCTACGCAAATATGATCATGTCTCAGAATTCCGCAATAAGCTCAAGTGGCTACCGATTCGACTTCGCAGAAATACTCACATTCTCACTTTATTGTATAATATCTTGTTTAATCCTAGTACCCCCTTATATCTCAAAGAAAATTTTAAGTTCCTTAATGACACACATATAAGGTCCTTGAGGTCGTCCGAGGATTTGACGCTGGAAATGCCAATGCATTCCACAAGCTTTTTTGATAAGTCTTTTACTGTCCAAGCTGTACGCCTGTGGAATGGACTTCCTTTAGAAATTCGAAGCGCAAAATCCCTTAAAATATTTAAAGCTATGTTGAAAACGCACTACCTTTCATCCATTTGATAACATAGAATGTGGTTATACCTAGTATGTATTTTATATATAGTATATGTGTAAGTATATTGAGTTTTGTATATATGTAGGTATATTGAATATAGTAGTAGGTATGTATGAATTTATATGTATGTGTAGGGATATCCCTTATTTATAAGTCTATTATATTGTTTATTCTGGATGTTTTAAATTGCACCACACAGAACTTTAATGCTAACCTACATCGTTCCTGTCACCCAAAGAGGTTGCCTGGAAGAGATTGCTCATAGCGATAAGGCCGCCTTTTGTACAATTTGTAAATTTTGTATTATGAATGTCATAAAATGTTTTATGGTGTACAATAAAGAATATTCTATCTATCTAACGTTTTATCGAGTTTTGCGAGGTACTTATTTATGTGTGAATCACTGTTTAAAATAGGCTGGACATCCACCAATGCAAAAACAGAAGGTCAGTAAACTTTAATCTAATATTGTAGGTTTTGTGGTTATGTTTAAAATTTTAGATGATATTTATGAAAGGGACACAACAAACGGCTATGAATGGGACGTCCCCTTCATAACGGTCCCTTTCAAGCCTGCTATTTTACATTAGGTTTGTAATATTTTAATTACTTGTTTTCAGATCAATAATGCCACGTAAGAAGAGAACGCGTGTCGATGTTCACAAAATTGAAGAGGTGGTTAATGAAGTATTACAAAAAGGCATGTCTGTGCGAAATGCATACCTACATATGTACGCAAATCCCATCTGCATAGATTGATCGTAAAAGCTAAATCTTTTGAATGTAATAATATTTGTTTTATGCAAGTGTTTAATTTCTTGTTAATTATAAAGAAACTGATTATAAGTGTCTTAAGAAAAGCTATTAATAATGTATAATTTTATGTTATCTGAGAAAATCATTTTAATATTGTTGATTTCTATTTAAGTTTAATAAAAGCGATTATTATATTAGTCTTTAAGAAGAATACGGTAACATTTAATAATGACAATAGTCACTTTTAAATTTAATTATAACACATCTAAGTAGTTATTGTACACATATTTCCTCGAAATTAGGTACTGTCCCTTTCATAAATTACTGTGTCCCTTTCAATACTATTCATTTATGAAAGGGACAAAATACACATTTTTTTTAAGATGCCTAAATAAATAACTAAGAGTTGATTAATGACAATTATTGCATTTCATTCCAATAATTTAATAATAAACGCTTGTTATTCGAATCCAACCTGTTCCAAATATTTTCTCAATCACTTACTAGGTCCTCAAATTTCCCTTTCATGCCACCCCTCCCCTACTTATTTTGGAAACTTTAAAGCGTCTGGTAAAAATTACCGCTGCCGAAATGAGTTCGGCAGTATTATTTATGGATTTTTATATATATATATTATAATTAAATACATTAAATATAAACAGACTGACATAGAAAAAATAAATACAACAAAATTTCTAGGGCTATACATTGATTCTAATATGACCTGGAAGACACACATTGAACATGTATGTACAAAACTAAGCCGATATTCGTATGCTCTGTATATGCTTCGCAAGGTAGTTAATCAAAATGGGCTCCTCTCAGCCTATCATGCTTATGTTGGGTCGATACTTAGATAAGGCTTAATGTTTTGGGGCAATGCAACTGATAAAGAAAGTGTCTTTAAAGCACAAAAGAGATGTATCCGGGCCACACAACACGGGCAAACAACATTTTATAGATTTAAGAATTTTGACGTTACCATCTTTATATATATATGAAGTTGTACTAAATATTAAAGCTAACATTCACAAATATGAAACTCTAAAAAGTGCTCGACATATAGATAGACTTCGTACGGTTAGTCATAGAACAGCACTGTTCAACAAGAGTGCTTTTTGTATAGGCCCTAGAATATATAATAGACTAGAGGACGCCAGCAGCTACGCCTGCATTTTTTTTTAAATTTACCCGTTTTGGCCGTTCCCGTGGGAATTTCTGGAAATCCCTTCTTAGTGCACCCCTACGGTCCCCGAGGAACATAAATGCCAAATTTCAGCTTCCTGCGCCCAATAGTTTCGGCTGTAGCGTGTCTGTCAGTCAGTCAGTAACGCAAGGATTTTATATATTAAGATTACCTAAAGATGTGAAAGACGCAAAGAATTTTATTACTTTTAAAAATAAACTAAAGGATTTGTTAATTAATAAAGCATACTACTCCGTAAACGATTATTTCAATGATATTTATAATTAAATTTATTTGAATCCTATGTATAAATTAAAATAATGATTATAAATAATTTGTAATATGGTAATTATTTAATTAATGAATTAATTTGACATTTTTATATACATTAAATAATTATGTTGTGGATAAATTTAAATGTTAGTATATATGGATTAATTATGTTGTACGGACGAGGCTCTGGCAAACAAAATATCCCGATAAGCGGCAATAGGCTCGCCACCTATTACGTGGGATCAAAACACTGGCGAAAAGTGGGCGTTTAATATGCCTCTGCCTACCCCTTCGGGGAAACAGGCGTGAGTCTATGTATGTATGTATGTATTATGTTGTAGAAAATATAATAACTAAACATTTGCATGCCTTTGCCCTTATGGAATAAGAACTCTGTAATAATAAATATGTAACATCTCATGTGAACCCATATTCAGGCAAATAAATGATTTGTATTTTTATTTGTATTGTATTTTAATAATATTTTTTAAAACATACCTAAAAATTGGCCCAAGCTAGCAAGTATGTGTACACTCATACCTACTAACACTACTTTATTCTATACATATCGTTTCTGAGAACATATTAAGTAAGGTCTGGCGGCCCTGGGATCTTGGACTATATTCATTGTTGGAGTTACTCCATGATGCTATTGTGACGCAAAGTAGTAGAGGCCAGCAGTGGACTCCGAAATGCTGTGAGAGTAAAGTTTCCCCAATTTGAGGTTTTGACTTTTTGACTTTAAAATTGGCAGATGTTGCAACAAACTTTTAACCCATATTTTATCTTTTATATGCGATTCTGTACCCTTACGAAATTAATATTTATTTTTTAACCGAATTGTTTTCATTTTGCTAGCTTTAAACTTGGCAGATGTTGCAATAAACTTTTAACCCATATTTTATCCGTGTATGAAGTAGAATTTAAAATAATCTTACCTGAGTGGGTTTTTAACTTACGTCATAAAAGATTCCATTGACCAAATATAAAGTTTTTTTTATATTGAGACAGTGGGCTCCTTTTGCGTCAGTATATTTATTTTTGTCAGTGGCGGCGCTAGACCCCATGTGGATGTCGGTGACATCAAGCTCGCGAGGCCCTTTAAATCGTTAAAATTAAGTGAGCCAAATTATAAAATAGTGTATGAATAAATAAATGACAATTCAAATTTTGACCCAACACAGATCTTGTACGCGCGTGTTCGAAAATAATTAAAGTCATTATCATCTGCTTAGCTTTTACCCGAATTGTTCAGTGTCGGCTACCTAAGCCAGGATGATTGGCGAAATGAAATTAAGTATGTAACTTGTAAAACATTTTGCGAGCGCGAGGTTTTTTGAGGCGCTAGGCGGCGCGATTTTTGTATAGAGATAGGTTGTCGAACACTCACAAAGTAATAAATCAAGAGGATCAATTATTTACAAACGCAATTCATACATCACAGTAAAGTTGGGACAGTTGAAAACCTTTTATTGTTTTCACTTGTGCTGTCGGCTATTCAGACGGCATATAAATATTGTATTTAAATAATTCATTGTGACAAGTTTCAGAATTTGCTGCACGAATATAATATGTCGGAAAATGTTGTATGTGAAAAGTTTTTTATTTATGAACATTTTTATATGGAGGGACCAATTGTTGACACATAACATAACATATCTTCACGCCTTTTATCCCCGAAGGGGTAGGCAGAGGTGTTTTATACACCCACACTTCGCCAGATATGTTTCAGTCCCAATGTAATAGGGGGCGAGCCTATTACCATCTACCGGGCACATTATTAAGCGAGCGATAATTAACATTTTTAATACACCCATAACTTCGAAAAGTCAGAGGTGTGTGCCCGAGGTACCTGGAGATCGAACCCGAGACCATCGTCTCGGCAGTCCGTTACGTACACCACTGGGCTACCGCCGCTTTATTGTTGATGGTAGCGCCATCTACCTTCCTATCCATAACTAATCGCATCAAGATTAATCGTTCCACGCTTGTCTAGTACGAGCGATACCATATTTCCGTCCCTGTCTCCCACTCCCTGGAAGAGGCACTGCCTTGCGCCTGATTCGTCGCCGCGATCGTGGACGCGAGGGACAGTCGAGAACATTCCGCTCGCTGAGAACGTGTCCGCGATACCGTACCGCGCCGCACCGTTGTATGTGATTTATTACCGCTTCCACCAAGGAAAACCCGCTCGCGAATGGTGAATTGAAGTGAAAACAAGCAGCTGCATCACGAAACCACCAGTAGACTGCCCTACGGAAACGAAGAAGATTGTATAAGGTAGGTGCCCTCCATCCTTGAAATATCCTATACCCACTCAATCACCCCTTAGCGTATCCATCTCCTAGGCGGCGAAGAACCGCTATCCTCTCTATACAGTCCATTTCCTTCTCCAAGTCGCCTAGAACCCTACGGTTTCGGTGTAAAGCCGAACCATTTTTTGGTCCTTCGAGCCGGATTTCGTGTGCAGTGTAAATAGGATTAATACTGGTTATAACACCACCAGCTTCGAGAATACCGAGCGCGACTAGCGGGTAGTCAGGCACATTGGGCAACATGACGGCCACGGTGTCTCCGTCGCGGATCTTGAACTTGGTGCGGAGGTTCGCCGCGAATGTGTGCGACAGCTTGAAGGCATCCTCGTACTTGTACCCTCGACCCGTGATGGCACAAACAGATGCTGTTCTCTCTGGATATATGCCCAAGTTTTGCCAAATATAATCGTACAATGTACAATTTGGTATCTCGATATTTTTGTACGGTGACTTGATGACCTTGTCTTGAGTCCATACACTGTGTTCTCTTAAAGCACTTGTCAATTTTGAACTCTGTTTTATAGTTGCCAAAGACCTTTTTAATGTAATCAAATTTTTAGGCACCATCGTTCTGTTCTTTTCTAATATTTGGTAGAGTGTATAGCGTTTGGTAGAGTGTATAGCGTAGAGAGTAGATAGCGCATCTCAGACCAATTTAATAACGTTAGAATTGTTCAAACGCCTCGGATTATGGAATAACTTTAAAAATACGAACACAATAATCCGAGGGATAGGCGGATCAGAAAAACATTGCAAAGGTTCCGTAGATATTAAAATACATTCGCGTTTTAATAGGGACATTAATTTTAACATTTCTTCGCTTATCGTGGAACGTATTACGGACACGTTGCCAAACGCTAATGTGGACGTGTCGCTCCTCACACATCTCGAGTCATTACCACTAGCGGATTCGGAGTTTGCGAATCCGGCAGACATTGATGTTTTGATCGGAGCCACAATATTCCCGCACTTGCTACTTACTAAAGTGGTACGTAGTGAGCAAAATAACTTACCGCCCGCTATTGAGACGGTATTCGGGTATGTGATTATGGGTACCGTACCATTACATACTTCTCAATACGTTACGTCTTGCTGTTGTTCTGTTCTTCAAGAAAACAATATTGACTCTCTTCTCAAGCGATTTTGGGAGCTTGAAGAGGTTACCGCACCGCCCTCGATGAGCCGTAAAGATCTCGAGTGTGAAGAACATTTCCGCGCTACCACTGTTCGTGACGACAGTGGCAGATACGTTGTGGCGTTGCCATTCTGTGGTGACCCTTATTCGTTAGGTGACTCGTACGCTGCTGCGCTCAGACGTTTCCATTGTTTGGAACGTAAACTTGATGCATCACCTAAGTTACGCAGCGCCTATAATGACGTCATTCGTGACTACATAGATAAAGGTTTTTTGAGTGTAGTTGTAAACAACGAGGGCAACTCTCTGCCCTCATATTATATCCCGCATCACGGCGTAGTTCGCGAAGATAAAACCTCTACTAAACTTCGTGTGGTTTTAGACGCTAGTTGTAAGACTACATCGGGTCAGTCGATTAATGACATTTTGCATGCCGGCCCCAATCTACAGGGTGATTTATTTAACATCATAATAAAGTTTCGTCTTTTCCAAATCGCTCTGTCAGCTGATAGCCGTCAAATGTTCCTCAATATCGGCGTTCGCGAATCTGACCGTAGATTTCAACGGGTCTTTTATCGTTTTGACAAGAAAGAACCTTTATCTGTGTATCAGTTCAATCGTGTTTGCTTTGGACTCAAGTCTAGCCCATATCACGCGTTACGAGTTGTTCGCCAGTTGATCGCTGATGAAGGCGATCACTTTCCCGCCGCAGCGGCTGTTGCCACTCCCGCTTTGTACATGGATGACATTGCCCGTAGTGTCATATCCGCTCCGCTAGCAATTTCGCTTTGTGAAGAGCTTATTCAGCTTTTCAAGCGAGGCCAGTTTGATCTTGTCAAATGGACAAGCAACTCTAAGGAGGTTCTCGCACGCATACCAGATTCTCATAAGGCTTCTCCAGACATTGAGTTTGAGAAGTCTGTACCGCATAAGGTTCTCGGTTTACGCTGGGACAAATCCTGCGATAGTTTTCGGTTTGACGTCTCACCACCAGATGATAAGTGCACCAAACGCACTATGCTGTCCACAGTGGTTCGACTATGGGACATAATGGGTTTTGTGGCTCCCACAATTTTGTACGCCAAGCTCTTGATCAAAGAGCTTTGGCTATCAAAGTGTGAGTGGGATGAAACACCCCCTGACCATATTGTCGCCGCTTGGGGCCAGTTTTGTATTGAGCTTACCGCGCTCAATCAGGTTACTATTCCGCGTCATCTTGGGTTGGTAGATGGATGTACCATCAACTTGATAGGTTTCGCTGACGCCAGCGAGCGTGCTTACGGCGGAGTCGTATATCTGCAAGTCCGCATTGGTTCTAACTACTCGGTGCAGTTAGTTTGTGCCAAGTCTAAGGTCTCGCCTGTTAAAACCGTTTCAGTTGCGAGACTGGAGTTTTGCGCGGCCCTTCTGCTGTCTCAGTTGCTCCGCAAGGTTCAAGACACAGGTTTACCCCACTACCCCATTAATAAATTATACGCATTTTCCGACTCCAAAGTAGTGCTCGCTTGGATTCATTCTTCTCCTCATCGCTGGCAGACTTTTGTCGCCAACCGCGTTAGCAAATTGATTGAACTGGTTCCTGCTACTTGTTTCAATCACGTCGCGGGTATTGAGAACCCCGCAGATTGCTTGTCTCGTGGTGTCACTCCACTTAATCTTCTGCATCATCCATTGTGGCGTCGTGGACCTTCTTGGATCTCCCATGATCCGTCAGAATGGCCCATGCAACCCTTTGACCACAGTGCAGAAGACGAAGATGTACCCGAACGGAAGTCTGCTTCTTATCCCGTGATTGCTGAGGTTGCGGAGTCTCCCATCTATGCACTCGCACTACGCATGTCATCGTGGTCTAAGTTACTCCGCGCCATCGTTTATGTCTATAGGTTTCTTAGGCACCTACCTAATGAGACTTTTGTATCAAGTACTGATCTCAAATTCGCAGAATGTAAGTTACTACGAGCTGTACAAGCTGTTCATTTTAGTAACGACATTCAAAATTTAAAGGACAATGTACCTTGTTCTCCCGCTATCCTTAGACTCAAGCCGTTTCTCGATGAACACGGCGTCATACGCGTTGGGGGTCGTCTGTCAAATTCGGATGAACCTTATAACTACAAACATCCTTGTATTCTGCCGCGACATGATCATGTTGTCGACCTTCTTGTTGATTTTTATCACAAGAAGCACCTCCATGCCGGTCCGGAGTTGCTTATGCCTTATTTAGGCATAAGTATTGGATTTTAGCCGCTCGACGAATAATTCGTCACAGAATACATAAATGTAACGTCTGTTTCAAATTTCGTCCGCGTCCGACTTTCCCTCCCATGGCCGATCTCCCTAGCCAGCGCGTCAACCAGGTTGCTAAAGCGTTTACACACACCGGTTGTGATTACGCAGGACCACTGCAGTATACGCCAGTGCGTGGTCGAGGTGTTAAAAGCCGTAAAGCCTGGCTATGTATTTTTACATGCTTAACGACGCGCGCTACGCATATTGAAGTTGCGACAGACTTAAGCACGGTGTCATTCCTGGCAGCCCTTAAACGATTTCTCTCACGGCGCGGCCCTATACAGTGTTTGTACACGGATAACGGCACTTGTTTTGTGGGCGCAAGCTCTTATTTACGCGACCTTTATAAGTTTCTCAGGGAAGAATATCGTACTCGTCTTCAGGAAGAACTTTCCATAAATCATATTGACTGGAAGTTTATTCCACCAGCATCACCGCATTTCGGTGGATGTTGGGAAAGCATGGTCAAAGTAATTAAAACGCATCTCTTCAAGGTTATAGGTCAACAGATCCTCTCTTACGAAGAGCTTTTAACTGTCCTTGCACAAGACGAGGCACTGATCAACTCGCGTCCGCTCACGGCATTGAGTAGTGACCCTGCAGAACCATCCGCGTTAAGCCCTGCACATTTTCTGAACACAGTGCCATTATCGTCATTTCCGGCTCCTGAAGCAGACTCTTCAAGCTTGCTCCAGAGACATACTCTGCTGGATAAACTCGTGCAGTCGTTCTGGGGGCGCTGGCGTGCGGAATATCTACACCAGCTTCAGGCTAGATCCAAGTGGAATAGTCCTGCATCCCCTATACAGGAGGATACGTTGGTCGTCATAATACATGATAACACTCCGCCGCTTTCATGGCCGTTAGCCATCGTAGAGAAATTGCATACTTCCAAGGACGGTACAACTCGCGTTGTTACCGTGAAAACCGCCAAAGGGAGTTACGTGCGCCCTGTTGTACGTCTCTGTCCGCTTCCAACTCAGTGAGATCTAGCCTGAAGTTGGACTTACCTCTTAGTTTAAGTATTTAGTTAGTAGTTTTCGCTATTATTGCGTTTGTAGCTTTCGCTAAAGTTAATTTAGATTAATTTTATTGTCATATCGCTGTCTTAGCCTATTGATGGGTTATGCGGTAGTACACCCAACATAGCTAAGTTCAATTCTATTTTTTTTAAAGGCAACCCTTTAGGGCCGGGGGGATATGGTAGCGCCATCTACCTTCCTATCCATAACTAATCGCATCAAGATTAATCGTTCCACGCTTGTCTAGTGCGAGCGATACCATATATCCGTCCCTGTCTCCCACTCCCTGGAAGAGGCACTGCCTTGCGCCTGATTCGTCGCCGCGATCGTGGACGCGAGGGACAGTCGAGAACATTCCGCTCGCTGAGAACGTGTCCGCGATACCGTACCGCGCCGCACCGTTGTATGTGATTTATTACCGCTTCCACCAAGGAAAACCCGCTCGCGAATGGTGAATTGAAGTGAAAACAAGCAGCTGCATCACGAAACCACCAGGAGACTGCCCTACGGAAACGAAGAAGGTTGTATAAGGTAGGTGCCCTCCATCCTTGAAATATCCTATACCCACTCAATCACCCCTTAGCGTATCCATCTCCTAGGCGGCGAAGAACCGCTATCCTCTCTATACAGTCCATTTCCTTCTCCAAGTCGCCTAGAACCCTACGGTTTCGGTGTAAAGCCGAACCAGTTGACAACTTTAAAATATTAATATACCTACCTATATAGACATGAAGTGATTTGAAAGTATGCTGTCTGTCATCATATTGCTACACGGCAGTTGATTAGTGCGTTGCATGTTTGGCTGTTTGACTGTAGGTAGGTACGTACGGCTAAGGCGTAAGGCAGCGATAGCCGAGTGCAGAGACCGACAGACTGCTATGCAGAGGGTCTCGGGTTCGAATCCACAGCACGCACCAATGACTTTTCGAAGCTATGTGCGTATTACATTTTTACTTATCACTTGCTAAACGGTGAAGGAAAGCATCGTGAGGAAACCTGCATGTCTGTGAGTTCTCCACACGTAAATTCTGTTGAGAGATACAATAAAACCATTGTGACTACTATATCTTCGTTTATTCAAAACGACCATAGAATATGGGATACTTTAACTCCCCAAATTCAATTCGTGCTAAATACTGCAGTTAATGAGGTAACTGGTTATACTCCAAGTTTTTTAGTGTACGGCAGAGAACTAGTAACTTGCGGTTCACACTATATTGATGCTGAGTCAGATGATGTTATTTATATACCTAGGGATTACCTGAAAATATAGGCTGTCTATCAAGTATTTTCGATAAGGTCCAGTCTCTTTTAATCCAAGCTCACGCTAGAAACTCACACACATACAACTTACGTCGTAAACCGGCTGAGTTTAACATAGGTGATACTGTATGGAAAAGAACCTTCTATTTAAGTGATAAGGACAAATCATTTAGCAAAAAACTAGCTCCTAAGTTTACCAAGTGTACTATTATTGCTAAAAAGTCACCACTAGTTTTTTTTTATGGAATAGGGGGCAAACGAACAGACGGATCGCCTGATGTTAAGCAATTACCGCTGCCCATGGACACCCGCAACACCAGAGGAGTCACAAGTGCGTAGCCGGCCTTTTAAAAAGGAATACGCTCTTTTCTTGAAGGTTTGAAGGTCGTATTGGCTCGGAAAAACCGCAGGTGACAGATCATTCCACAGTTTAGAGATAAGAGGCAGAAAGTTTCTAGAGAAACGCACCGTTGTGGATTGCCAACCATCTAAATGATGGGGATGGAAATGCTGTCGCGTAGAACGATGGCGGAAAGAGGCGGCTGGGATTAATCCGAACAATTCCTCGGAGCACTCCCCATAGTAGAAGCGATAAAAGATGCATAGCGAGGCTACATCTCTACGCAGCGCCAAGGGGTCTAACCGATTGCAAATATCTTGGCAGTTGACAATTCGAGTGGCTCTCCGTTGGATGCGGTCCAGAGGGAGAAGCTGGTACTGGGGTGCCCCTGCCCAAAGATGAGAACAATATTCCATATACGGCCGGACCTGCGCCTTATAAAGGAGCAAGCGGTGGGCCGGAGTGAAATACCGTCTCGATCTATTTAGCACGCCAAGCTTCTTCGAGGCTAACTTAGCCTTACCCTCTAAGTGACCGCGGAACTGGACTTCGCTCGATATATCGACACCAAGTATTCCAATACTGGAGGAGGCAGTTAAGGGGGTGCTCTCAAAACGAGGACATACGACCATCGGCAGTTTTTTTGCGGTGAAAACGCAGACTTGTGTCTTTGTGGGGTTAAATTGGACCAAATTAAGTATTCCCCAATCTGAGACCATCTCCAAGGAGGTCTCAATTTCAGACACAAGTTTATGTCGGCTCTCGATGACTTTTTCCCGAGAAATGTTGGCGTGGCCGGTATATAAAGCATCGCCTGTGCTGTCATCTGTATAACACTGAATGCCGCTATCTAGCAACATATCATTGATATGCAGGAGAAACGGAGTAGGCGATAGCACGCAGTCTTGAGGGACACCAGCATTTACAGACAAGGCGTCAGAGCATTCACCGTCAACTGCGACCTTTATGCTTCTATCTGTAAGAAAGCTGGTGACCCATTCGCATAATTTCTCGGGCAGCCCATAGGAAGGGAGCTTCGAAAGAAGCGCTTTGTGCCAGACCCGATCGAAGGCCTTCGCTATGTCCAAACTGACCGCCAAAGCCTCCCCCTTTGTCTCGATCGCCTGTGCCCAACGATGTGTCAGGTATACTAGAAGATCGCCAGCCGACCGACCCTTACGAAAGCCGTATTGCTGATCACTAAGCAGCTGATTATCCTCTAGAAACCGAAGGAGCTGGCAGTTAATAATGAACTCCATTATCTTCGAGAAGAGGGAGGTTATGGCTATCGGTCTGTAGTTGGACGGGTTAGAGCGATCGCCTTTTTTAGGGATTGGGTGGACCAATGCTGTCTTCCACGATGTTGGGACTACGCCAAAAGAGTAAGAGAGACAAAAGTCGAACTACATGTCGAGAGTACAGCTGCTGGAATCGCGACGCAACGTCAACTTCAAGGCGTTTGTGGTGCGGATCCCGACGTGCTTTCTGTCTGTTGTTATGAATGAGGAGTTTAGGCTGAAAGGTGTGGTGTTCCGTCGCTTCCGTGGACAAGTGCCACCAGAACGCACAACATTATCGTGGCCGCAGGTGAAGCAATTTTAACATAGTATATAAGTATATTTCTTTTATTTACTTACAAAAATTGTATATTATATGTATGTTAGTATGTAAGGTATGTATTTAAATAAAAAATATGTATGTCAAACCATTGTCTAGTACCCATAGCACAAGCTTTGCTTAGTTTGGGACTAGATGGTGATGCATGTATAATATAATGTATTGTGTATTTACTTATTTAAATAAATTGATTGAAAAATTGATTGATTGAATTCTTTCCGCAGTGCACATTTCGATACAATATATCGATATAATTTATCATTTTTGATAGTATAGTTAGGGAAAGATGTAGGTGAGTTTTTACAGCCATTGTAGATAGTAGTATACCACTGATCCGAGGTTACGGTAGTGTCGTTATCAGTGTTACTATCAATAGCCGACACGGCACTTGCCCGAGATAGTGCGTTGAGTATGAAGTTATCTGCGCCGCGGCGATGTTTCACATCAAAAGTAAAAGAAGACAGACGCACCCCCCATCTCGCTTAGCGACCCGTAGGATGTAGACAGGTGCAGTGAGCCCGTAGGGAGAACCCCAGCGGGACAGTAGATAGGAAGTAGAATAATACTTGGTTGTCACTACAACCATCAGCGAGGTGTAGCGGCAGCGTTCCGACGTCTAGGGAAAGTGACCGATTTAGATTGCGCACCCATCTTATATAGGTATAGGCCTATGAGTCACTGATTGACTGTGGCTCAGAACATTACCATATTTGGTAATATTTCGAACGTTCTGCGGCTAAGCTGGCGTTAAGCGCCTGCGAGATATTATAACGCAGTACGTGGAGTATTACGTTACAAGAGAACAAATCAAAAATAATATCAATATGTATATTAAACTTTTAATTTATTTTGATTTTTTTTCACTGGCGCAGTCAGAAACTCTTCTCGATCGACTTTTTAATTGAAAGTCCTTACGAAACGTAAGATTTGCGATGACATAGGAAACTAAATTATTGTTGTTTAGGATTAATATTATCATTTAAATTTAAAAGGAACAATGGCAGAATTTGGTCTGGGTTTGTTGTGGCGATCTTAAACTTCATATGAAAAAAAAACAAATTGTAATTTTTAATATTTTCACTTTGTCTCGTTAAAGCCGGAGTATTTTATGATGATAAAAAGCATTCCAATTGATTACGAACTAGGTACCTACTTTATTATTTGATTGTTGCCATAGTGTGACAGGAATAGACGTTTGACATTGATCCGTAACGATTAATAAATAAGTAATCGATACGATCGGCCTTTATAAGGTTGGTTTGGTTTAAAATGTAATTATTAAAATGCAGTGCAAACATTATATCAATAAACTAATATTTTTGAAGCAAAACAACTTCTAAATCAAATAAAAACGTCACAGCATCGTTTTAATGATGTATCGATTTCACATAAAATCGATTTAAAATGTGCAGCTCTGCTTTTGTCTTTGGCTGTGACACTTAGATGCTACAGAATACTTCTGCGTTTTGATGTCAATCTGTCATATGTCATTTGATAATTCAAACGTACCCACATCATTCATTCTTAACTTAAAATTACATACATACATAGACTCACGCCTTTTTCCCCGAAGGGGCATATTAAACGCCCACTTTTCGCCAGTGTTTTGATCCCACGTAATAGGTGGCGAGCCTATTGCCGCTTATCGGGATATTTTGTTTGCCAGAGCCTCGTCCGTTGATCAGCAGGTGCACCACTTGCAGGTGAGGTTGGCTTGGGACCCTAAGACTTAAAATTAAAACACCGATATCTTCTTTTTCCAGGTTTCCCGATTTAAAATAGAATAATTTATAGACTCTGTTACTTATTGGTTACTTACGCCGATTTTTTTGATATATTTTTTATTACTGTATGTTTCAATTTAAATTCAGACATTTTGATGTATGGAAATCTGCCATTGTCCTTTAATTATCTTTTAAATTTTATTCTCGCTCGTATTTTGTATAAAAAAATCCGAATAACGTGGTTAGCGACACTAACCACTAAGACTTGTGACTGCCGACTGACTTCCGCAATGCAGAGGAATAGACATGTTCCATGCTTCAGACCGACATATAAAGGGGTTATGATTGACGGACGCAATTTACAGCTTGTTATTGTCTTCTCTGAGGCACGGGACAAGCTAAAATTCATATGAAAGCCCAACAAACAGTTCACTGTTTGTCTGTACGAACGTAATAAACTCAAAAAATAACATATAATTTTACGCGCATCGATAAAATACATATTATTATAAATAAATAAAAACAATAACGATATCTTTTACACTTTGAAAACGAATACAAAAATAAACTGCCTCGTTGGTCTCGCGGCATAAATGTGCGCTTGGGATTCGGGTTCGATCCCCGGGTCGGGCGAAGTGTTATTGGGTTTTTTTTCGTTAGGAAATTCTCAGTAGCAGCACAGAGTCTGGTAATGTGCCCGGTACGGCAATAGGCTCGCCCCCTATTACGTGGGACTAAAATAAATCTGGCGAAAAGTAGGTGTAGCAATATACCTCTGCCTACCTCTTCGGGGATATAGGCGTGAGACTATGTATGTATGTATGTACAAAAATAAATGCTTTACGTAGTAAAGACACATGACAACACAACATTTAAAAGTACAAAACACAAAGACATTTCTAACCACACGTATGGGAAATTAGCCGTCTTGTCTATAAATATACATAGGATTGTTGAAAAAGAATAAGAGTATTCAACAACAGTTTGAATAATTAAATCACATTACAGTGGGGAAAATCGCGTGAAAAAACACTGACTTTAAGTAGTGGCGATTCCGTATGTTTTGTCTTTTCGTCAATATTAATGGCTAGTTTGCACAGCTGTCTGATAAGTTCCTTTTAAATGTATCTATCAGATAGTCCTTGCTAATTTGTTATAGCCTTATATTTATCTGCTGGAAGATAACGTAATTATTTACGTCAGTTAAAATAATTGGGATGCGTTAAAAAATTTGAATACTGTGTACATACATACATACATATCGTCACGCCTTTTATCCCCGAAGGGGTAGGCAGAGGTGTATTTCTACACCCACTTTTCGCCAGATATACTTTAGTCCCACGTAATAAGGGGCGAGCCTATTGCCGTACCGGGCACATTTCCAGACTCCGTGCTGCTACTGAGAATTTCGTGACAGAAAAACCCAATAACACTGCCCGACCCAGGAATCGAACCCGGGACCTCCCGATCCCACGCGCACATTTATGCCGCGAGACCAACGAGGCAGTCGTATAGGGTTTGATGTCGAGTTTTCCGTCTCTACGCAAAGATGGTATTTGCATCGTGTTATCCCTTAGTCGCCTCTTACGACACCCACGAGAAGATAAGGGGTGGTGACACTTGTATTCTATGCTGTCAACCACACGACAAACTGCTGAATACTGTGTAAGTTAGTATATTACAGAAAATATGAGAAAATTAACTTTATTTAGTAATAATCATAATCTGTGTAAGGTAATTTTGAAATATATTTAGGCACCAGAACCAAGTAAATTAGAAACACTTAATTATAGCAGCTTAGTTTTAAGTAACACTTTGAAAATATTATAATATGAAACATCAGTCTTGGAAACATTACATGTTTAAAGGGCAATAACATAATATTTCTGATTATCTTCTAAGAATATTTTGGCGTATAATTATAATAATTACAATTTACGTGAAGTTTTGGTATAATAAAATATAACTTTGCTGTATGCCAGAATCGTAACTGGCGGGAACAACCACAAGATTGATGCCTAATAGCAAGAAACGCCAACGGGGAAGGCCTAAAAAGACATGGTGAAATGAATTTTATTGAATGCTTATGAAGAATATTGACAGGAACTCACATTGCGATCGGTGGTAGATAAAACGGTAGGCTTTTGTCCAGCAGAGGGACAACAATTTGGCTTGTAATAAAAATAATTACTATATTAACTATTATTATCAAATATTTGACTATTAGAACGAAGTATGCACCTCAGCGAGAATGGTATGCTTACCATTCTCGCTGAGGACCATACTTCGTTCGTTCGTCGGATCCACGTGAATTCAGCGCATAATTAAGGGACGTCGTGAACACCGCGGTGATTACAGTAAGTAGATCCCAAACATCTCATGCCTCCAAATCACTATGGAAGTTTAACTATTAGGTACTGGTAGGCATATATTTTTGTTATCGTCAAACACCAAAGACTCTCATTAAATAATTAGAAAAAAAAACAGACACAGACTTCTTATTTAACCTTGTATTACACCAATCAGGTGTACCTAAAACACACCATAGAATTTTTTAAATCAATTACAAAATTCTGAGACAGCAAACATAAAAAAAATAATCTCAAATGTCAACCTCCTCCTTTTATAGAAGTCGGTTCAGAAAAACCTTATTTCACTTTTGGTCGACACAAAACGGTCCTTGGAGACGAATATCTAAATATATCTAACCCAAACAATAAAAGTACAGTGTACTGTAACATCTGGTGGACCCTTGGGTCCGTTATTAGACCAATTTGGGAGACAATGACATCTCGCTGTTTTGTTGTAGTAGCAACATTATTGCATTGTGTAGAGAATGAAATGAATAAAGTTAAACACAGTCTGTAACCTGAGGAATACGAAAAACTTTGTGCAGTTGAGAAGAATTGTCAGGGAGAAGTTTTCTTATAGAAAGTATTATGAAGATTACCGCTATTTTAAAGTTTGGTAAATATTTTTGTTAGTATTTTCACACCGTAGGGGAAGATAAAATTTCGAAACGATTACTTATTTGACACAAGATAACACAAGCCGTGTTGTCAAGTAATGTTTACATTTCTTATGTCACTATAGTAAAACCTTTGCGCGTAGCATTCAGTATAACATATTTCGACTACGAATCTGAACAAAACAGTAGCGAAAGGCTCACAAGAGACGCTTAGGGTCTCGGGTTTGAAGCCACGGCGCGCACCAATGATTACGAAGCTAAGTGCGGATTAAATTGTTACTTATATTTAACAAATGGTGAAGGAAACCGTCATGAGAAAACCTTTATATCTGGAAGTTCTTCATAATATTCTCAAAAGAGATACAGAAACCCGCACTTAGGTGGCATAGTAAACTGCCTTATTAATTTCCTAATGGCGCTCAGCAGTGGGACAGATTATAAAAAGCAAGGCTGACATTGATAATCTGCATAAACCCGGATATGCAGACACTCGTTATAATCCGCTGGTCACCAACACTATCAATTTGAAGGATCTCTAGAAAAATACTTTCGAGCCGCAATGATCTTGCAAATGTTTCTCGTGGAAAGTAAGGCACGACATCGTGAACACGCGACGCGAACGAATGCCAGCCGCGTTAATTATCAATCTATTATGTACGAATAAACATAATAGAAAACTGTGTGGCGTCTATTTTTAATTGTGCGTGAATGAGTGACAATTTATTAGGTGTATGACCATATTTTGTAAAATGTGTTGTCATACGACCTTTTGGAGCTGGACATAAACCTCTCTCTAATCTGGGTTTTAAGAGGATTCTGAGTCAATTAGTCGGATTTGGTCTCGCTGGCCGAGGCAGCGATAGCCTAGTGGAGATACCAACAGACTGCCATGCAGATGGTATCGGGTTCGAATCCACAGTGCGCACCACTGACTTTTCGGAGTATTGTGCGTATTAAATTGCTAATTATCGCTTGTCTCGTGCGTCGGAGAGCACGTTAAGCCGTCGGTCCCGGTTGTCATGAACATCTTTGACGGTCGTTATAGGCAGTCAGTAACTTCTAAATAAACTGACACTAGTCTTAACCATGGAATATCGCTAGCCCTTTGGGTTGCGGAGGTCAGACAGGCAGGCGCTCCTGGAAAAGCTCATATAACGCGGACCCCAGGTTGAAACTGGGATAACGCTAGAAGAATGATGGTCTCGCTGGCCAGACGAAGTTGCAGGGATTTTTTCATAGGACCTTTTTCAATCACTATAGTAGACATATCATGACATCATCCGTGTGGTGACGGATTAAGAATAGATACGGATTGTCACCACCCCATATCATCCCATGGGTGTCGTAAGAGCCGACAGAGAGAGCACATTATGCGTAAAACAGCACTGTAAAAGAAGGAAAACTTGACACAAACCCTATACCATCCCGTTGGGCCAGCGTGGTATAGTAGGCTGATTCCTCCTTTCAAAGGAGAGGCCTAGTCCAGCAGTGGACTGTTAAAGGCTGATGGTAGTAGACATAGGCTTTGCCTTGTATGGATCACGATAGCATTGTGAGTCAATAGGAGGATTTGGTCTACTATACCACTGGTGACACGATGTGGTAGAGCTTGATATCGAGTTTTCCGTCTCTTCGTAATGATCATGTTGTAGTACAAATTTTTCGTAGTTTTAGCAGTTTTCGGCCTCACATATTTCGATGAAAATTAGGAGAGGCTATAATGTCCGATAATGGAGACTACATGGGCATATTTGAAGGGATATTTGTAGAAGTATTCAAGATTGGTATTTTTATAGATTTTGCTAGGGGCCAAGACACGAGGTGGCAAAGTTAAAATTCACAAAATGCACTTCTATTCAAGGAAATCTATTAAATTACGAACTGCAACTAATTTTTCAATATGCCAAATAAGTTTATTGTTGTTTATATACAAGTTATATAAGAAAAGAAAACTAAAAAATAATTGGATACTCATTTGAGCGATAATTGAATTACGTAAAATATTTTTTTAATTAATTTAAAATAATAATTTATGTTGTTAATTCCGAAAACTATACATCTATTAAACATACACGTTTATATAAAACATTGCATTTAAGTATATTTAAAGAGTAATAATTCAAGAATTAATGCCGGTTGCGGCAGACCTCGTAAGACGTTTGTGGACCAAATTGGGGACGTCTTGAAAAACGGAAAAGTCCGAAGCACCCGCAACCGGCGAGCATGTATGAAAAGAATAATGAATGTAGAGGAAGCACGTGAGGTTTGCAAGGATAGAAGCAAGTGGCGATCTGTTGTCTCTGCCTACCCCGACGGGAAAAAGGCGTGAGCATATGTATGTATGTAATTCAAGAATAATTTTACTATAATATAAATAGATGAGTTTTCATATTTATCTGATAATAATTCTGGTGTTGACAGTAAGCGTAGGTATATGAGTAATATATTAAAATATTTGCACCAAAATAAAGTAAAATACTCCATTATGATATTATTATGATGGTGAAATATTAAAAAATGTGTATTTTGTTGCTTTGATGTGGTATTGGATCATATTCATCAAATATTTTATGTCAAGTTGTGTTTTATACCCATGATACCAGTAACGTGATGGCCTTTGATAAAAAGCACTGGCCTACAAACCGTTATAATTCTAAATTATTGAACCAAGTAGTATCATGGATTCATTATACATTTTTTTTTATATCATCGATATTTTACTTCAGTTTTACAGCCAATGCCCCCTCAATTTTCAAGTGACCACAATAATTATAAATAAAACCAATGATAATCATTGGAGACATAACAATCATGCCACCAACAGATACAAAGAACACCCAGAATGAAAACAAAAATGTATGAAAACGAAGTTTTGTTGTATTCGGCAATCAAAGTCACTACACTCGTCGCAATATTAAACAGCGGGCGAAGCTACCGCGCGTTTTCCACTACGGCACATAGTCAATCAGTATTTTCCACAATATTTTCGTAAACTTAAAAACTTACTTTGAAGATCCCGAAAGTTATTACGATACAAAAGAAGGTCGGTATTTTGTTTCTGGAGATTGAAATAGACCATCATCCTCCTAACGTTATCGCGGTTTCAACCTGGGGTCCGCTTACTAGTCTAACCGGATTTGGCTGAATATTAGCTTTTCCACAAAGCGACTGCCTGTCTGATCTCCGCAATCTGAATGGATAGCGATATTCCATGGTTTATACTAGTGTCCGTTTTATTAAGGTACTGACGCGCTGTAACGACTGTCAATGATCTTCATGACAACTGAGACTGAGGCTTAACGTGTTCTCCGAGGCACGGGGCAAGCGATAATTAACAATTCAATACGCATATAACTCCGAAAAGACATTGGTGCGCGCCGTGAATTCGAACCCGATTCCCTCTGCATGGCAGTCTGTTGGTATCTCCAGTAGGCTATCGCTGCCGCGGAGATTGAAATAGACCACTCATTTTGAAACCATATTCATACATTTTCTAAGCAAATATTCAGTAAAATCTGGTTAGACAAGTAAGCCCCCGGGTTGCAACTGGGTACCGTTAAAAGGATTATCACATTACTTTTTTTCTACACATAGATATTAAAGTGTTTAGAGTCCGGGTTAAAAATGGGTAAGGTTGCAGTGGAAGCGCTTATTTCAACCAGTCTTAGCCCAGGGCAAAGGTTTAAACATATTACTGCGACTGCACAGTGATGAGTTCAAAGTATATGCAAGTAACTTACCAAATTTTCACTGATGTTCTTGAGTGGACCTATAAGATTAACTCATAATTTTGGCCGCAATAACAAGCAAATCGTTATGAATAACACTACTCGAGGTCCAGTTCGGCGTCCTTCTTCAGACCACGATGCACGTTGGCGGATTCACAGTTTTACAATTTTCAATATGTTACAAATGTTCGATAGTTCACAAGTTTGACTTTTATCACAGTGTACCGGTGCCGGTTATAGACCAAAAAAGCGGCATTCACTCGGGTTTTTAGTTTTACAACCAAATACAAGATCAAAAACGCGCTCACAAAACGGAATCTTCCAGAGCGAACAAAAAGCTAGGTTTTTTCGCTGACCGCGGGAAACGACAATGAACGAATGGATTGACAGTTCATAGTGTGACCATAGTCAGAAATTTTCAATAGACTAAACAAATGTTACTTAATCGATATAATCGATTTGACTTATCATAAAACTATTTCTATTTCAAACATCCACCCGCCCCGGACCGGCCTACCGGTCCGCTAATCGGTTGGTAGACGTGACAATATTGCAACCGCTCTCCTCAGAATCGAACCGTCCACCAAGACCTCAGAAAATCGGGGAACTCCATCAGCCCCAGTTACCAAACGAAGAATGCGCCCCCTGCACCATCTGAGTGGCGGAAGGTTAGCCTCCTTGATCAAAACGAGGTCACCAATCTTGGGTGGATCGGTCTTGTCGGTCCACTTAACGCGTTGCTGGAGTATGTGCAAATATTCCAAATTCCAGCGTTTCCAAAAGCTCTGAGTAATCTGCCGTACCAATTCAAAACGCGAGAGACGACTAGGTCTCGTATCAATGTAGGGGTACTCAGGCAAGGCGACAAGTGGGCCACCAATCAAAAAATGACCCGGCGTAAAGACCTCCAAATCATTCGGATCTGAGGAGATCGGGCACAACGGCCTAGAGTTCAAAACGGCCTCAATCTTACAAAACACAGTTGCGAGTTCCTCAAAGTTAAGGACAGATTCACCGATTGTCCTGCGCAAGTGTGTTTTGGCTGATTTTACAGCGTCCTCAAAAATACCACCCCAGTGTGGGCAATTTGGTGGGGAAAACAACCAATGTATCCCACGTCGGGCAAGCCTATTGCCTATATCAGCCTTGTTCGTTTCAAGGAAATTAACAACATCATTCAAATAATTATAATTGCCCTTGAAGTTAGTGCCGCAATCAGAACTGATCAAGGAAGCCAGCCCTCTGCGGGATACAAATCTGTCAAATGTGGCTACAAACGCCTCGGTCGTAAGCGAGGAGACCAGTTCTAAGTGTAAGCGATCTGCCGGTAAGTCTCCCATCAAGGGCTGCACGGTAGAACCTTGAGAACAAGGGATGCAGCGAAAGACAACACTCCGAATAATTCTTTGGGCCGACAAAATCCAAAACTCGCGATGCAGAATAGCCAACAAAGCATTACAACCAGCATGCGAGTTATTACGGTGACGGTCAGTTACCAACAAGCGTACCAAATTACCGTCCTTGGGTAACAAAAAGGGGTGACGTGCCTCGTAAGTGAGGTTGGCGTTCTTGAGACGCCCTCCAACGCGCAAGAGACCCGTATCGTCCAAAAAGGGGTTCAATTTAGATACAGTTCCCGACATTTTCGATCTCCCTGACTATCCTTAATAGCAATCTCCTTCTCAAAATGCGCCAATTGCATAGAACGAACCCAAAAGGTGAGGGACTCCTGTCGTTCCTGTGGTGAAAGAAACGGTATCAGACGTTTCTGTTGTGGGTGCCTAAAATTAAAAACAAAACGCTTTATCCAAGCGGTAACACCTAACAACTTGTCAAGGGAGCTGTAGCGATTCAACCAAAAATCGGGGTCGAAGGCGCATTCCATCTTCTCAAGAGGGAGTGTTCGTAGACCCGGCAAATTAGAAGTACTAAAAACTGGCGTTCGAGGCCAGTAAATTTCTGGTTGACTCAACCATTCCGGACCCCACCACAGCGAATGACCTATGAAACTAGGCGTCAAGCATCCACGCGAGGCACAATCAGCAGGGTTGAGTTCACCTGGCACGTGTCTCCAAACAAGCTTGACTTCGGATTTTTGGATTTGGGAAACGCGATTAGCGAAAAATACTTCAAAAGTGTGGACAGACGCCTTCAACCAACAAAGAACAATTCGGCTGTCTGTCCAAGCGTAGGTCCCATTAATACAAATTGATTTACCCAAAGTACTAGACACGTGATTCAATAAGCGTACAAATAGGGCTGCTCCCGAGAGCCCCAATTTAGGGATGGTCAGAGATGTCCGATGGGGCGCAACCCCGCTCCTCACCATGATCAGGGAAACCCTCACCTGACCTGAGGCACCGACTGTACGCAAGCACACCACGGCCGCGTGACCACGCTCCGAAGCATCACAAAACCCGTGAAGGGTTGCCTTGTACTTCCCGGGAGGAAGGATGGGACGAAGCAAGGAGATCTCATTGACGGCAGGAAGTGAGGATACAAAAGAGGTCCATTCCTCAACAAGAGCACCGCGGAGAGGTTCATCCCAAGTCAATCCTGCTGTCCAAAGCTTCTGCAAGAAGCATTTTGCCCAAAATATAACAAGACAAATCCAACCGTTTGGATCAAAGGTTCTGGCGACAGTAGACAACACGAGACGTTTAGTCCAAGAACAAGGCAATTTCAATTCTACGTTATACGTAAAGATGTCTTGGACTGGTCAGTACTGAACGCCGAGAACAGCCATCATGGCGGGGTTGTCAACAATCTCAAATAGATGTGGATCTTGCTGATGATCCTCGGGTAAGCTCTCCAAAAGCACTGGTGAGTTGGAAATCCATTTGCGCAACTCATAACCAGCGGAGGCCAAAATACCCATCAATTCGTCCCGCATGAGGATCGCCTCGTCCGCTATGGAGGCGCCTGTATAAATGTCATCCACGTAAATATCGTCTTTCAAGATGGCGGAGGCTCGTGGGAAACGTAAGCCTTCGCGGTCTGCGAGCTCCCAAAGAGAACGTATTGCCAAGTAGGGGCTCGACCTTAACCCGTACGTATTGGTATTGAGCTCGTAGACGACCATGGGATCGCGAGGATGCTCTCTCCAAAGGATCAGCTGGAAGCGACGGTCATCAGAGTGGATAATCGTCTGCCTGAACATCATTTTTATATCAGCCACAAAGACAACCTGATGTCGTCGGAAGCTGGTGATGACGTCACAAAGGTCCTTGACCAACTTGGGACCAGAATGCAAGCACTGGTTCAAGGACACGCCCGTAGAAGTCTGCGCAGAACCATCAAACACCGTGCGCAGCCCGCCAGCCGATGACTTCAATAGCGCATGATGCAGGAGAAAGCAATGCTCCACCGAACGCCAATCCAAACTTGACACGGACATGTGTCCCAATTGTTCATATTCTCTCATATCCAACAATCATATCCAACAATCTCTTTTCAATCAAAGGTCGCGACTCACCAAGTGGAGGCCGAACAGACAGAAAAGGCAGCCTCGCAATGATCCGACCAGAACGGTCGACCAGTGTTGTTCTGGAAGAACAGCTCGCACTCCTCATGTTCTGGATTCAAACGGGCAGCTTGAGGGGGCTCCTCTACCTCTCAAAACTTCTGAACCGCATCAGAGAGAGCGGAGCCTACAGCCAACAAATTATCAAGTTCAGGTGGAGGGGGCTCCCTTGGTACAGGTCCCATCAAAGCAAATCCAAATATGGTTGGGATGGCAGTCAAACCATTTGACACCAAGACCCGTTGCCCACCAATCAAAATTCCACCGAGGACATCAGAGCCAATCAACAAGTCGATTTGTCCTGGTGTGTCAAATTTGGGGTCTGCCAGTTCCAATCCCGATGTCAAATTCACCACAGCAGCAGGCAGCTGTTTCTGTGAATGCATACCCAAAATATTCTTCAGCACAATAGCCGAGGTTTTAATCCTCGGGTGTGAAGATTCAACAGGGGCAAACAAAACCTTAACTTGCTCTTCAACATTAGAGGCTACGTCACCTATTCCCCGTATACAATTCGGAAAGGAGCCCATATTTAATTTAACCTGCCCTACCAAATAAGTGGAAACAATGCAACCTTGTGAACCTGTGTCCAATATAGCACGGACAACAACAGAGGTCCCCGTGGGTCGCCAGACCCTAACAGCAACCGTTGGTAGGATAACGGTCTCAATGGGGGTGGTTGGCGTTATAGGGAAGAAGTCAATGACCTATTGTTGCCTGGGCGGCGACCGTTGGCCAGGACCAGGCAAATCAAAATGAGGGTGCAGCTTGAAAACGAGGTGGGCGCGAGTCAAGGCGGGGACGCTCCGCCAAAAGTGGGGAATGCCTGGGGCAGCAGCCATGGTGCTGGTGACGTTGAGCGGTCACACATTCAGGTGCGCGAGAGAGAGGAGGCGTGCGCACGCTACGGTTCTCCAAGTGGGGTGAGCGGCGATCAATTGAGTGAGGCGACTCTCGTCTACGCGCCGGTGAGCCTCGGCTGCCACCTTCAAAACACCCGCCCGTGCGCGGCGTCGGCTGGTTGGACAAGCGGCCTACCTCTCTGGCATTCATGCAGAGAATGTCCAAATGCTGTCCTCCACAGTGAGGACAGGGGCGAGGGTTTGGGCAGTCTCGCTGGTAGTGGGACCCCAAGCAAGAGAAGCAAAGGCGGCGGGCATTCGCGATGCGCCTACGAGAGGCGACATGAAGGTCCAAGAATGCCCTACAACTGGCCGTTCTGTGCCCCGTGACCTTGCAGTAAGAGCACTCCGCTGGGCTCTGCGTGACTGCAAAGCGAGGAGGGCGCCGGTCAACATTGGCTCGGGTGTGAACGCGAGCCTGCTCCTTGACCTTGGGCGGCTGCGTCTTAGCCAGCGTGTCACCACCGGAGTTGTCCAAGACCCGGCACTCATCCTCAAGGAACCTCTCCAGGTCAGCAAAGCAAAGCAGCAAATAGATGGGTCGCTATCCCCACCAAAGGGCTGCTCAAAACGCGACCTCAGGTCGGCAGGCAGCTTCTTCAGTACAATGTGCACCAATAGATAGGACCATTGGTCCACGGGCAGGTCAAGGCACTTAAATGCATTGATTGCCACCAAAAGCGGGTTCGAAAGTTGGGTGCGCAACCCAAAGGCCCGGGTGAGCGTCGGCAAACCCAAAATCTGCTCGATGTGCGTGTCTGCGAGGCCACGCTTGTTATGGTACCTACGGGTAATTAATTCCCGAGCCGTCTGGTACGCCTCGTCAGACACGGGCAGATGCTGAATGAGGCCCTTGGCCTCCCCATCCAGAACCGACATCAAATAGGCCAATTTTTGTGCCGGCCGAAGGTCAGCCCTGTCATCGACCAGGCTGTCAAACAAATTAACGAAGCCCAGGTAGCTTCCTATGCAGCCATCGAAATGCGGGAAGTCTAAAGTAGGAAGCCTACACACCAGTCCCGGTGCTGTCCTAGGAAGCTCCTGCTTCAAGCCGGGTTGCCCGTCCCTCTCGGTAATCATCTGTCTTGCACAGTTGGAGACAGCATCATACAAGTCTAAGACCTGGGCATAATCCTCGCTGACTTTATTTCGCTGGTCAGCGGGGAAGTCATTAACTGACACTTCGGGACAGGAAGCGCTGAAAGGGCGAAATTGCTGTTCCACACTTGCCAGGCGATCATCAATCCGCTCATACCTTTGTAGTAAGGCCTGCTGGCGATCAGGCCGGTTCACCAAGGCACTGGCTGAGGCAAACCAGCGCAAATTTGATGCAATAGCACCAGCAGCCGCACGCAAGTCCTTAATAGCTGACATATAAAGTTTGCAAAAGAGCTCGGACAAGCGCTAAATAATATTATCAATTAAAACTTAGTATTTGTTAATTCTTTGAAACCAACAAAGTATTAGCCTGTTTACTGCTGGTACAAGGAAGTGACAGGTATTTACTGCCCAAAACAATTAATAACAAGCTGAAATCTGCTTGTTTCAATATATTGACATTAGGACAAAGTTATCAAAAGGTTTATAACCTACAGCAAATTAAAAGTTGAACTTTAAATCAATTAATTAATTATTTGCAACAGACAAGCTTACTGTGTTATTTGTAATATACAATAGTAAGTAAACACAGAATATGTGTTACCTAACAATATTATCTATATATTATAACAAAACAAAGGTTTATTAATGTGACCCGCCCAAGATGCAAGGTCAAGTTTTGTTGTTATAATGTTTTAAACTCAATATATGCAATTAACCATTAACTTCATTAATTGATACATGTAACTGTTATGTATCTAATCAAAGTGACTTATTAATACAAACAACAACAAATCTATGCTAGATTTCAACAATTTAAATCAAACAATTACTAATTGAGGTTATGTATGACAATGTGTTTCAATTAAATAGGTGAGCTAATACAAATAAATTCATGTATTAAAGGCAAAAACTGACCTGACAAACACTACAATACTGTCAACAAATGAGATATATAGCTCAGATACAAGCTTATACAATACCAATCTGAGTTTAGATACAATCAACAGCGGCTAAATTTCAACTACAGGTCTGCACCAAAAATTATGTTTAGAGTCTGGGATAAAAATGGGTAAGGTTGCAGTGGAAGCGATTAATTCATCCAGTCTTAGCCCAGGGCAAAGGTTTAAACATATTACTGCGACTGCACAGTGATGGGTTCAAAGTACATGCAAGTAACTTACCAAATTTTCACTGATGTTCTTGAGTGGACCTATTAGATTAACTCATAATTTTGGCCAAAATAACAAGCAAATCGTTATGAATACCACTACTCGAGGTCCAGTTCGGCGTCCTTCTTCAGACCACGATGCACGTTGGCGGATTCACAGTTTTACAATTTTCAATATGTTACAAATGTTCAATAGTTCACAAGTTTGACTGTTATCACAGTGTACCGGTGCCGGTTATAGATCAAAAAAGCGGCATTCACTCGGGTTTTTAGTTTTACAACCAAATACAAGATCAAAAACGCGCTCACAAAACGGAATCTTCCAGAGCGAACAAAAAGCTAGGTTTTTTCGCTGACCGCGGGAAACGACAATGAACGAATGGATTGACAGTTCATAGTGTGACCATAGTCAGAAATTTTCAATAGACTAAACAAATGTTACTAAATCGATATAATCGATTTGACTTATCATAAAACTATTTCTATTTCAAACATAAAGATTTGAGAAATATAATTTTCCAAGAACCATTAAGTCTTTATTTACAAACGAAGTCTTTAAGAAATAAGTATGTAATTTAAATTCATATTTGTTAAATTGGAGACATAATTTCACTTATAGAAACATTTCTGCGAAACATACATTTACTTACATACACTTTAATTAATAAGTACTATAACAACTATCGGCAGCGATAGCCGAGTGGAGATACCAACAGACTGCAATGCAGAGGGTATCGGGTTCGAATCCACGGCGCGCACCAATGAGTTTTCGGAGTTAAGTGCGCGCTTGGTTGACATCACACACAGTTGACATGACAATAGACATTGATGACAGATGGAATCTTTGGCCTACGGTGAAACGTCAGTCTGTCAAGTACAAATAACGTTCGGAAACGCATTACTAGTTCCTATTTTAATTTTTATTTGATTGTAACTGAGGCATGCATTGTGTATTGTATAATTATAATAACATGTATATATTTATTTATAACCTATTAATAATTTGAACACTATATACGTATATATTTTATATATAATTGTGTGTATATATATAATAATTTTTCGCTATTTTATTTTTATTTCATTTACTTATAGGTAAATTTAAGCTAGTAGGTAAAATTATAATGGCATATATAGGCCTGCAAGAATACCAGCGTTGCAGTTATACAACTGCAACAATAGCTGACGCAGTTGCCTAATTTGTTCTCCTCATACCGTTAATGTTAATCTTAGTAAGCAAATATAAATATGTATGTAATGTTATGGAGAAACAAATAAAATATTTTTTGTTTTTGTTTGTTTTTGTTTTTTTTTGTATTGAATTATTAATTATCGCTTGTCCCGTGCCTCGGAGAGCACGTTAAGCCGTCGGTCCCGGCTGTCATGAAGATCTTTGACAGTCGTTACAGGGCGTCAGTACCTTTTAAATAAACTGACACTAGTCTAAACCATGGAATATCGCTATCCCTTCGGGTTGCGGAGGTCAGACAGGCAGTCGCTCTGTGGAAAAGCTAATATTCAGCCAAAACCGGTTAGACTAGTAAGCGGACCCCAGATTGAAACTGGGATAACGATAGGAGGATGATGACTTTAATTAATAAGTACATAATGCTGTTATTAACATACATTATTTTAATTGATGTAATGTAAAATTTTTGATGTAAAATCTTTATATAATATAAGTATTAAAATTTTGAGATACATTTTCTTTATTTTTTTTGCCGTGTGGTTGACGGCATAGAATACAAGTGTCACCACCCCCTATCTTCCCGTGGGTGTCGTAAGAGGCGACTAAGGGATAACACGATGCAAATAGCATCTTTGCGTAGAGACAGAAAACTCGACATCAAACCTTATACGACTGCCTCGTTGGTCTCGCAGCATAAAAGTGCGCGTGGGATCGGGAGGTCCTGGGTTCGATTCCTGGGTCGGGCAGTGTTATTGGGTTTTTCTGTCACGAAATTCTCTGTAGCAGCACGGAGTCTGGAAATGTGCCCGGTACGGCAATAGGCTCGCCCCTTATTACGTGGGACTAAAGTATATCTGGCGAAAAGTGGGTGTAGAAATACACCTCTGCCTACCCCTGCGGGGATAAAAGGCGTGACGTTATGTATGTATGTATGTATTTTCTTTATTTAATTTTAATATTGTATTTTCTGTCCATGTTTTGAGATAATAAGAAACATTTATTAAAATTATTTGAATAAACATTTCAAAAGCTTATTAAATTTATAAAACAGGGTTGTAAAATTTTGTCCATTGTTTGGTGTCAATAATCATAATAAAGCTTTACAATAATGGAACAACAAATATTATTAGCAGATACGAAATAATTAATATATAAAATATATAGTATTGTAATTAATTTATTTTGGTTACAAATGAGATGCTACTACGCTCTCTATCTCGAAAACAGTTCAAGGTATAAAAAAATTAAATAAAAAAGTTGTATAGAATTTAATTTTCTACGATATTGATAATAAATAAAAATAGCGTAAAACCTATACAAAACGAGATATTTGCAAAAGAATTAAAGTAAATCGATTTTTGTGACCTTTGACCCTGAATTTAAAACTTGCGGACATCCAATTATATGTGACTTTTGAGAACAGTTTTAGGATGCCAAAATACAAGTTTTTACGTGGTAATATACTGGGTATGTCGATTTTTCGAGATTTGCACCTAATTTTGCCTAATTTGACTGGAATAGAATATGAATGAGTAAAATAGTACCCAAGTAAAAAACTAAATAGAGAAATAATGAGGGAAGTACGGCTTTATTTAGCAATTCATCTTAACAGCGCATTATTAAAATTTCTGAACAAAATTAATAAACATAACAAATTATCAAAAAGAATCTATATTATATGCTATATATTTAAAGCTTGTGGCAGAAATATTTTGAAGAAAACAAATACATTGATAATTTTTTGGGAAAATATTTAATAATTATTTGAAAACAATTATTACCACTACAAAGACATTTTATACCTTGGTTCAAAGCTGCTATTGTCAAGTAATATAGTTTCAAATAAGTTAGATTACTTTTGCAAGCGATCAATAGTTGCTTACCTTTTGCCGACCTATAAGGGATGGTAAGTCAATTCACAATATAAGTTCTCAAATACTACGTATAATGCTACATAATATAACTGCTTCAAAACATTGAGGTTTGATCTTAGCCTAACTACACCTCGTGTATTCTACGAAGAACAATAAAAAAATGGATAATTTTAGGCATAAAGTATTTATATAGTAGTGAAGACGCTCTTAGAAACCGCAATAATGGCGATTTACAAAGCAAATACATGAGACGCGTCGTAATTTACGAAGAAAACATAGTCATTAATTCATCGACAACTGTCCGAAGCTAACACGTCATGCCAGGGGCTGTCAACCTGAAGTCGACTTTACTACAATCAATTCTTTCTTATAATTAAACACGCGATCGAAGAAAATACACATATGATTTACGATTTAAACGTTAACGGTTTCGAATATCGCGATTTGAAACGTTTAACAGATATATAATTATACTATTGGCGCAAAAAATGTGTTAGAATGTTTATAGCGGCTGACAGAGCCGCGGTATTCACACAAGCGAGTAGTCGAAGCCATCTTGCCATGTTTTGAAGCCTGGTTGAGTAGGAGTGAACGCGTCACTTTCCGACTCACGCAGATATTTACAGGGCATGGTTGTTTCGGAGAATATCTGAATAAGATCGGACGCGAGGCCTCAGCGAATTGTCACCATTGTGGTGATGAGCAGGATACAGCACAACACACCTTAGAAAAGTGTCCTGCTTGGGACTCTCAGCGGCGGGTTCTAGTTGAACGGATCGGACAAAACCTCTCACTGCCATCAGTAGTGTCGTTCATGCTGGAGGCGAGAGATAATTGGAAAGAAGTAGTCTCTTTCTGTGAGGCTGTAATGACACAGAAGGAGGCTGCTGAGCGGGATCGAGAAAGAGTCGATCCCTCTCGAAGAAGGAGACGTCGAGCGGGCAATCGCTCCGTCACCTAGTTTATATATACCCTCTGCCTGTTCTTTCGCGTTCTGTGCAGTGGGACCTCTGAAGTCGTTAGCGTCTTAAAATAGGGGTTTTGGACGCTAAATAACGCCTTTCGAGACGACGGTGGTACGTAGTGGTCACGTGCCTCCGTGTGTGTTCATTTCACACCGCGATGTACCTTAACGGCGTAGCACAGGAGGAGCTCCGGTAGCATAAAACATTCCCGGAGCCCTCTCTTTATTGTGTAGAAGTTGGCCACCGAGGCGGTTTTAGTGCGGTAAAAATCCCACACACCCCGGCCTTCCCCCTAGGAGACCGGCAGCCTTTTAGAAGGTTTCCCCTCGAAAAAAAAAAAAAAAAAGAATGTTTATATGCCTAATTAGGTGCGATAGGATAATTTGTATTGTAGATACATTTAAATTATGCATCGTATCAGTGTTGTTTATTGAAAAGCATACAGGCAGTGATTTGTATAATTATTTTTATTTAAAATACTGTCTTAATTTTACTCTAGACATATTTTTCTTGTATACGATAGTTGTTGACGTGTTTTAATCACGATTTTTACTTGAAGAGTTTAAGTAAGTACGTCTCTTTGTCCGTTGGCTTTGGTTATGGGAAGACTGTAATAGAAGAAGGTCAAAGCTTCAGGACAAAAATAATTTCATCCCATACGCTTTTTGTGCCATTATTAACCCATTATGACTTTTAATTTATTTGTCTCATTCGGCATTTATGCTATTCTTGTTGTCATTATATTATTCTTTTTTTCATTTGTGAACAGGCAAACTAGTAGACGTATCAAATAATAGTAAGCGATTACCGCTACCAATGAACACCTGCAACAACAAAGGAGTTACCAGTGCGTTTCTGGCCTGGATGGGAAAGGGGAGGAGAAGTGAGAGAAAGGTGCACACCGTGGTGGCTAATTTTTTTAATTCGAGATCCTCATCGTAGCAACCTGTTGCCACTATACCATTGCTGTTTGAACAGTTGGTTATTTACGACAAAATATTATGATTCGGTACCTCTGCTAACATTTTACTAGATACTATAAAGCTTATCAATAAAATTAGCTGTAAAACTGATATTTTTAATTTTACACTGGTAGATTTTATAAAAGTAGCTATTGAGATACTCACAAAATTGGAATAGACAAATTTCATTTCATTATCTTGTTGTTTATTTAGTGTTCTAATTTTGCTTTTTACGTGCACTTATATGTTTGTAACAATGTCAATCGCATTGGGTGAAACCTGTTATGATTGTCTTGTCCTGAATAAATTAATTTTGTAGGAGTAGTTCAGAAAAACTCTAGCGTTTATCAACCAAAATGCGGCAGATTAATACATCAATAATTATTCTTCCCCATAAATATGATTATATCTTGTATTCTAACAATGCACCACACACAAAATTCTTAGCAAATTCTTAAGCAGTTTTGTAAAAGTTTTGTAAACTTTTGCGTCGATTGAGGATACCAATAAAATGTTATGAAACTCTGGGACCCAGTCGGCAGTTGCCTTCTGGGTAAACAAACCCGTATAACAAAATATTGCTTATGAACTTTTCAAGATTGAACCATTTCTTAAGATATTTATAGATTGAAAACAGACATATTTATTCTGTACTAGCTGTTGCGGCTTTCCCTGCCTAAAGTTTAAAGTAGCCTAGTCACTCTTCTGCTCATCAATTATTTCGACATCAAAAAACACATCGGTTAGTTAGTGTTCGCTTTAAGTCAAAGTCAAACTTGAGCTGGTTTGGTTAAATCATTTTAATATATTGTCTCTAAGCGACTAAGCAAATCGTGAACGTACAAAAATATTCACTTTCGATTGTTAAAAAAGTACGAGTGTGTCGTTATTCACTGAATTTTTCTACATACCGTTTACTCGTTTATTTGAAGCGAAAAGGCAATAAATTACATTCATAATCGTCGCCATTAGTCACGATATGCCTAAATGAATTTCGTTTTTCATACTTCTTCTTTTCGTTTTACTTTAGGTAGAATTCCGTGCATCACGATCGATCGCAGCCGCGCGCGGCCTACGACTGTCGTCGAGCGCTCGCGACAATAGTCAAAGTATGAAAATGTATGGCACCGCTGCCGAGGCCCGCGACTGACGCGCGCGGCCGACGAATGTCGTGAGCCGCGCGCGGCAGTGTCTTGAAATTAGTAGATGTTGTTCGTCAGTTCCCTCTAGACGTGTGTCTAGCGAAGTCAAAATCATGGTCGAAATGCTAATTGACATCCTTGAAGAAGAAGAGGAGAATGACGAGCTGCTGTTGCTATATTATGAAACTAGAGTACCAATTGGGTCGATTGGTACTCTAGTCTCTTTAAAAGCAGAAATGAAAAAGGATACTAGCAAATATTGATTCAAAAGCAATTATATTGTACCTAATGAAAAAAAATGTTGGAAGTTTGGAACGATAATACAAAATTGAATTATTTTTATACAGAGTGTCACAAGACCCATCACCAGGCCGAAGTCTACTCGTTGTGGACATCATGCCAAGTCATACTAACCAAAAATAATACCTGGGAAACGTTTCATTTTTTTTTTAAGTTTTCTCATTTTTTAAACCGCAATTAAAAGCGCGCGCGTGCAATGCTCGAAAAACCTACTTATCCATGGGCTTACAGGGCATCTAAAGAACATATTGGCAGGGTAAATGCATCGATTTTGTACCGAATTATAAAAATTCCATACTAAATTTGAGCTTCAAAATCTTCTGAACCAGTAATTTCCCTGGTATGGTGCCGAAGTAGAAAATGTTCGTAGTGATTGGTACAACATGGGATTTCAGTTTTCGTTAAGGGTCTTTTTACATCCTGTATAGTCAGTCGGCAAAACTTCCGAATTTTTTTTTCATTACTACTAATTTCAAGACACTCACGCGTCAGCGTGACGGCCGCGCGCGTCAGTCGCGGGCCTCGGCAGCGGTGCCATACATTTTCATACTTTGACTATTGTCGCGAGCGATCGACGACAGTCGTAGGCCGCGCGCGGCTACGATCGATCGCGATGCACGGAATTCTACCTTTACTTCGTCATTTTCGTGAAACACTTTTGTAGGTTTATAAGTTTTACCGGCTCTTGAGTAAATATGTATTTGAACATTTTCTTATCTTCAAGCAAACTGCCAACCGGCAATTCCAGTTTCTGCCTCTTGATCAATAATGCTTCAATCATAAGTTATGGCTCATCGATCTCTATCATCGGGTAGCCGATATTTTTTTATTTAGCTTGTGTAATTCGATACATATGTATTTAAAAAATATATCTGATGTGGTACAGACTGGACTGTACTTTTAAAAAGTGTTTTTTTATGGTAAACGAGCAGACGGATTGCCTGATGGTAAGCAATTACCGCCGCCCATGGACACAAGCAACACCACAGGAGTCGCAAGTGCATTGCTGCCCTTTGGGGTTGGGAAAAGGGATAGGATGAGGAGTGGGATCAGGGAGAAGGGATAGGGGATAGGGCCTCCGGCACTCTCACTCACCGAACGAAACGCAACAGTTTAGGTACTGTTACTTTACGTCGATTTTCTGTGAGAGGGTAGTAGTACTTCCCCGGTCGAGCCGGCCCATTCATGCTGAAATCAGCAAGGCTCTACTACCTTTCAAAAATAATAATAATAGTATAGGAATAATAATAGTAGTTTGATGCAGCTACATTTAAATTAAAGTAAATCATGTCAAGATACTATTGTTATTGTAAATGTTATTAATATTATAAGCAAGGAATTTTTGTTCAATAACACACACCCGAGATGTATCTCGGTAATATAATCTAACCATGTAAAAACGCGATAAGTTTTTTTTATTTGCTGTCTATTAAGCAATTAAGCTAGAAATCTAGAAAAGTTGATTGTAAAAAGGTAAGATATATATTTTTATAGGCATTGCTATTAAATTTTGTCGTTTAGGTTTTAGCAATACTGATTGGCTACCAGTAAATTAAAATTTCCCTATTTTAATTCAGCATTTTGTTTAAAAAGATCTGTTGACCCTGGGCTCCAACGAAGACCTTGGAGCGCTACCGGGACAACGCTAAGATGATAATGAAGATGCCTTGTACAGGTGTTGATGAAAAGAGACGTCACTTTAGTATGAGACGATCTTAAGAGGCGGGCTGTCTTCTTATTCTCAAATGTAACATGCCAAAAGGGGTCAACTATCATACCATCCTTTGCATATTGTATCAGACACTGCAATCCCCGTACATATTGCAAAATCACCACAAAAGCTGAAAACTCATAGTGAATCAATAAATTTCCCATTCGATAATCACAATCCACACACAACCTTCGTGTTCTTCATCTAAAAGTAGGTGATAATAAGCAACCAGTTTCCAATACTACCTGATACCCTCTAACGAGAGGACCCAACTGATACTCGGTATTATAATACGCGTGTATGAACATCGCATAATTATACGTGGTGTGCACACACTAGTCCCGGTGCACGGGTTTCGTTGTTTCATTTTAAACTTGTTAAGAAAACGAAGTATATGTATGGTTACAACAAAAAAAAATCTTTTGTTTTTTAATGGATGTCCTAAGAAATATTAATTCTACTGCTCTTCTAAGCTTCTTTAACAGGTAGTAGAGCCTTGCTGATATCAGCAAGAATGGGCCGGCTCGACCGGGGAAGTACTACCCTCTCACAGAAAATTGATGTACAGTAACAGTACCTAAACTGTTGCGTTTCGTTCGGTGAGTGAGAGTGCCGGAGGCCCTATCCCTATTCCTTCTCCCTCATCCCACTCCTCATCCTATCACTTTTACCAACTCTAAGGGGCGGCAACGCACTTGTGACTCCTGTGGTGTTGCTTGTATCCATGGGCGGCGGTAATTGCTTACTATCAGGCGATCCGTCTGCTCGTTTGCCGCCTATAACTATAAAAAAAGCAATGCAATATCGGTATTATTTTGTACTAAGAGGGTCAGTCAGCAGTCTCTCTGTGGAAAGGTTTTAATAATCTGTTAAATCTAGTTAGACTAAATAACTGATTTTGGGCTCGAAGGCAACCAAATTTTCGAAATTATTTATAATTAAATTTTCAAGGTAGTGGAGCTTTGAATATTTCAGTATGAATTGGCCGGTCAGACCGGGAAAGTACTACCCTTTCTCGTAAACTGTTGCGTTTCGTTCGGTGAGTGGGAGTGTTGGCCGAAGGCCGAATTCTTTTCCCATCCAAAAGGCAGCAACGCAGTTGTGATCCTCTGGTATTGCTCATTTTCACAGGCGGTGGTAATCATTTACAATCAGGCGATCCGTCTGCTCGTTTGCCGCCTATAGCAAAAAAAAGAAAACCATAATTATGCTGCAGCTCCCACAAACTTCCTAGTTCCTAAAGAGATTATACTAAATAGCAGAACTTTCAACGAGAGTGATTCATGGAATTGAAGTCATTATCTTCAAGCCTAGCAAATTCAGTTCTCGTCCATTCCTGGTAAGAATGTTGTCCAAACACTGGTTTAAAACTGAAAACTTTGAGGTTCTTTGAAGTTTAAGGATTTGGTCCAATATTTTCTCCTGAAGAATGTCCTACTTTAGTAACATAAATATTCTTATCTACAAAACTTTGTTCTCTTTAACATAAATATTTGCAAAATATTGTGCGCTTATAACAAGACATGACATATTCTGTATAATATGATCAGCCCATTAATGTCATGTTGTTATTCTGATATCTGGGTACATTTTATTTAATAATAATAGGGACCGTCTAATTATAGAGAGCTGAAGGTTGGCCTACTTGTCGTCGTTGAAAGAAAAACTAACAACAGCTATCTGTTTGTCATCGTTAACTGAGAACTAATTATTATTTATTAGTAACATGGTAAAGCTGAATAATTGGATGTTCATGTAGGGCAAAAAAATGTTCGGAAGGTTTTTATTTAACGTACCCAAATCTCAACAGATACACTGCATGTTGAAAAGTTTTGTTCAGAATAAATATGAAGGTTAAATTGATTTTCAAAAGCTATCCCTAAACCTGCGACCTTCAATGAACAGTGTCGATGATTTGCTAGCTATAGCAGTATCTACATGTAGCTAATTTAATCTATCGAACAATGACGAAAATAAAACGACTAGAGCTTTCTAACTAAATGGCTCAGTCCTTGTCCATCGGTCCTGAGGATGCCTCTTGCAGACGTGAAACACGTGTCGAAGCATAGTCGGTGCATAGAGCGGGATACTGCATGTCAGGAATTTTACTGGAACCCATTGCCGCAATATTATTTCAGACGGTAGTAGAGCCTTGCTGATTTCAGCATGAATGGGCTGGCTCGACCGGGGAAGTACTACCCTCTCACAGAAAATCGACGTAAAGTAACAGTACTTAAACTGTTGCGTTTCGTTCGGTGAGTGAGAGTGCCGGAGGCCCTATCCCCTATTCCTTCTCCCTCATCCCACGCCTCATCCTATCCCTATTCCCATCCCCAAAGGGCGGCAATGCACTTGTGGTTCCTGTGGTGTTGCTTGTGTCAATGGGCGGCGGTAATTGCTTACCATCAGGCGATCCGTCTGCTCGATTGCCGCCTACTACCATAAAAAAGAAAAAAAAATACATATCCCTTATCCTTTATCATTAGAGGAGTTTGGTATTGTTAACCTCTTTCTTTGCAATGGTTGAGGTGGTCAATCGGACGATGCGTAGTGGGTTCCTCTTTCCTTCCATTAGATAAAAATTTATAAAATAAAGCATTCGTAGCTACACAGTTTTGAAGACTGATAACTTGAAGGAAACGGAATATCATCATCAGCTGATCAGCTGAGCTGCTAATCGTCCACTGTTGGATATAGACACGCCACTGAGCTAGATTTTTAGTAGTCATGTTCTAGAGTGGAGATCGCGCTTTGGCAAACGTAGTGTAGGACGCCCTTCTAGGTGGAGTGACGATAAGTATACGCAAAGTGGCTGGCAGCAGCTGAACACGAAAAGCAGAAGATTGGGCATAATATCCGACCCTACAGTGGCCTTGAAATTAAAGGCCCGCATGTATAAGACGCTTGTAGGGCCTGTCGTACTGTATGGAGCTGAATGTTCGGCTACCAAGACGAGGGATCAAAAACGATCGATAGCATGTAGCAGATGAGAATGTGGCGATAGATTTGTGATGTTACGAGAAGAGACAAAATTAGAAACCATTAAATTGAAGGTAGTCTGAAAGTGGCACTCATAGACGAAAAACTTAACGGAAGTTTGGCTCGACATGATATGCAAAGAGAAAAAAATATAAGAACGAAAAGGGAGAGAAAGGCCTACGAAAGGATGGACTGGGTGAGTATGGATATGAAAGAGAAAGGAGTAAATGATTGAATGACGGGCCAAGGAGAAGTATGGAAGCGAAGAATCTGTATTTAACCTGACATTTTGGAATGGACTGCACCAGCTGTGGACAAGATATGACGGATTTCCTCTGGTGCCGGTTTCGGCACGGTCTATCCTTATTTGTTCTTCACATCATCAACATTCTCCTAGCGTTATCCCAGTTTCAATCTGGGATCCGCTTACTAGTGTAATCGGATTTTGGCTAAATATAAAGAAAATAAAGAAAAAGCATTTATTTCTGTCACAAAATACACCAAACACAAAATAAATGATACACAAAAAAAATATACTGAAGGTAGATAGGTAAATACCATAGTAAACACATTTTATTATAACAAAGCAGACATTATCTAGTTAGCAGCATTATTAAAAATTAGGTATATAGTATCCAAGGTGTAAAAAGTGATATTTTCTTGGGTTTACGCGAATGTTACACATTGAAATTTAACTACAGTTTACGGATTTTATCGCGTTATATTGGTTTCACTTGTTTTTACATTTAAACCGAATGATCTAGAAACTACATTTTTATTACTAGCCAACGTTTCGAATTCTTTACAGGATTCATGTTCACGGCAGACTGAGGTGGTATTTGTCTTTGTCTTGAATTTAAAAGTTATCTCAAAGTACCCGAACATTTTTCAACTGTTGGTGTTACTATCTACGCAGAATGTGCTCACTGTGTCTTGATGTCTTCTGGTGACTTTGTCCTTCTTGGGTTTCATTAGCCTGATAACAGGGTCCCAAGCTGGAGGAACATTCCAACCATCTTCCCTATTGAAATTAGGATGTTTTTTAATTTCAATAGCTTCTCGTATCATTCTTGGAATAAAGCGGTGTTCTTTTGCGAGTATCTGTGGTTTATCAAATCGCAGGTAATGGTTGGTTCCTTGTTCTACATGTTCACACACAGCAGACTTTGTCGAGCGTTTGTGTTTAATGTCAGCTATATGTTCTTTTAGTCGAATGCCTATGCTTCTCTTGGTTTGTCCAATGTATGAGAGCCCACACTCACAGTCTATCTTGTAAACCCCGGCCTCTTGTAAGGGTAACTGACTCTTGACAGATGGTAATAATTGGCTTATCTTCGTTGGCGGCTTGTAGAAAGTTTTGATTGAAGCTCGCTTCAAGATGTAGCCAATCTTGTCGGTCACGCCCTTGATGTATGGGAGGAAAGCAGGTTGTCTCTCTACTGTGGCTGGCTTGTTCTTCGGGGATCTGTGACGTTGGCGCGGCGGTCGGAGCTTGTTGTCTTGCAGAACTTGCTTGACATGTTGAAGCTCGGCGTCCAGGTGTTTCTTGTCACAGATCCCCCGGGCTCTCTGAAACAAAGACATTCCTACGGTAGCTAACTGTTTAGGATGGTGGTGAGATTCACCGTTTAAGTACCAATTTGTATGTGTCTTTTTCCTATACACAGTGTGGCTCAAAGAGTTGTTTTTGTTCCTGATAACAAGTACATCTAAGAAAGCTAAAGAATTCTTTAGCTTTCTTAGATGTACTTAGCTAAAGAATTCTTTAGCTTTCTTAGATGTACTTGTTATCAGGAACAAAAACAACTCTTTGAGCCACACTGTGTATAGGAAAAAGACACATACAAATAGGTACTTAAACGGTGAATCTCACCACTATCCTAAACAGTTAGCTACCGTAGGAATGTCTTTGTTTCAGAGAGCCCGGGGGATCTGTGACAAGAAACACCTGGACGCCGAGCTTCAACATGTCAAGCAAGTTCTGCAAGACAACAAGCTCCGACCGCCGCGCCAACGTCACAGATCCCCGAAGAACAAGCCAGCCACAGTAGAGAGACAACCTGCTGTCCTCCCATACATCAAGGGCGTGACCGACAAGATTGGCTACATCTTGAAGCGAGCTTCAATCAAAACTTTCTACAAGCCGCCAACGAAGATAAGCCAATTATTACCATCTGTCAAGAGTCAGTTACCCTTACAAGAGGCCGGGGTTTACAAGATAGACTGTGAGTGTGGGCTCTCATACATTGGACAAACCAAGAGAAGCATAGGCATTCGACTAAAAGAACATATAGCTGACATTAAACACAAACGCTCGACAAAGTCTGCTGTGTGTGAACATGTAGAACAAGGAACCAACCATTACCTGCGATTTGATAAACCACAGATACTCGCAAAAGAACACCGCTTTATTCCAAGAATGATATGAGAAGCTATCGAAATTAAAAAACATCCTAATTTCAATAGGGAAGATGGTTGGAATGTTCCTCCAGCTTGGGACCCTGTTATCAGGCTAATGAAACCCAAGAAGGACAAAGTCACCAGAAGACATCAAGACACAGTGAGCACATTCTGCGTAGATCGTAACACCAACAGTTGAAAAATGTTCGGGTACTTTGAGATAACTTTTAAATTCAAGACAAAGACAAATACCACCTCAGTCTGCCGTGAACATGAATCCTGTAAAGAATTCGAAACGTTGGCTAGTAATAAAAATGTAGTTTCTAGATCATTCGGTTTAAATGTAAAAACAAGTGAAACCAATATAACGCGATAAAATCCGTAAACTGTAGTTTAATTTCAAAGTGTAAAAAGTGACTGAAATAGGACCCACTTCAGCATAATGCCAGGCCGAAAGCTTGACGCTGGTCTTTCAGAAGGCCCTCTTAGCAAGTCACGAACATCATATAGTGTCTCATAAAAATATATATATGTAAATAGACATACTTATATCTATTATACTTTTATCAATAAACGTCTAATACCCTTATAAAAAAAATATTAGCTTTCCCACAGAGCGACTGCCTGTCAGGCTTCCGCAACCCGAAGGGTTCCGATTGAGACCCGTCCCATAAATATTAGTATGTGTACGAATCATAACATTTTCTATGTCATCATCATAATCATCATCATCAGCCTGCAAGAGACTGCTGGCTATTTTCTAAGTATTCAATATGAAATTAGAGCAAAACAAGGTCCACTTTTGCAGAACAACATCAGATAAAAGCAATTGACTATGTTTAATGTCGGAACACGCCATGTTAATAGCGCAACTATATGTTTCACTGCAAGAAACATTAGATAGGTAGCCTTCTTATACTGAAACAAATAGGTCATACTTTAATGTGTGTCTACTCTATCTACTCCCTACGGCCTCTGAGTAGTTTCGACAATTTTCTCAAGAGGTCATTTAGCTAGGAAAAGACGGCTTCGTCTAGAATAAGGTTTTGACTTGTATAAGTGTTGTAAACAACCAAAATGCAGAAATAAATTTGCCTTTACACATAAAATTTTGTCATAAAGACATAAATTTATGTGTTTATGACAAAATTGGCATACAATTTCATATCTAAGACATATAGGCCACCATCCAAGGCTTTCAAATTATAAATCTGGAGATATAAACGATGACTTCTCAGTGTCCCGACGGCTGCCGCCCTGAAGCCATCTTAGTGACGACATGTGATCCCATCCATCACAGCCTGACGTCTATTTGAGTCATTTGATAGATCGTATCAAAGTCCTTCTTAATAAGATATGCAGATTGATTTCATATCATTTATTTGGACAGCTAATTGGATTAATGCAGGATGCGCTTTGAGGAGTTACGTAGGATTTATTACTGGTGGTCATACATTTATGGTAAAACTAGTGGACGCCCGCAGCTACGCCAGCACATTTACCCGTTTTGCCCGATTCCGTGGGAATTTCGGGAAATCCCTTCTTAGTTTACCCCTACGGTCCCCAAGGAACATACATGCCAAATTTCAGCTTCCTGCGTCTAATAGTTTAGGCTGTAGCTTGTCTGTCAGTCAGTCAGTAACGCAAGGATATTTCTTCAGTAACTTTATATAACTGCCTACTACAAAAATTACTACAGTTTTGGATACTGTTTATGACGAGTAATAGTATAACATACACATAGTGATAATTTTGTCTGTGATAATTATATCTAGTTGTTTATCACACCACTCGAAAAACGCCTGAAAGTCTAATTTTGTTGTCTATCATAGAAAAAGGTTAACTATACCGAACTCTACTGATGAGTTCGGTATCGTAAACCATTTTCTATTGCAATAGTTTGGAGTGCTCAATCCGCGGGTGCGCGGTGGGTTCCTCTTTATACTATTAGTATACAATGAAGTTCCGCCAAGTAACGCCTTATGCAATCAATATGAGTCCTTGCATAATCCTTTTCTATGAACTGTCAATTCCTAAAGACAGTCCATAAGAAAGAGAGAGTCAGAGATGATTAAAATACGAAATGCCTATTAGAACTAAAAAATATTTAATATATTATGATATTTTGACTTGGATCCGAAATTCGCCGAATATCCATATTGGTGTTATTCACAAAGTTACAAATGAACTTCTAAATCTTCTTACCAACATATTAAGGCTCCCATAAAATACACTGCACAAACAAACACCAACACACTACAATATCCACATGAACATACCCCACTGCGTGCCCAGTGAAGCGTTGTCATATATAACAGTATAACATCTACCATTTCAGCATTTGGTTAAGACATCGTCGCAACAGTTTGCGACTCGACGAATAGTGCTTAGTGTTGTGAAAAGACTGTCGAACAAAATGAAGACCGTATTTTTATTAACATTCCTGGTATTCGGTATCGTAAGAGCGAGTGAATTCGATAATGAGGTGAGTTGACGTTGATTTGAAAAAATTATGTGTTCTTTTCTTAAGTGCCAGTTTGAAAGATGTGTTTTTTCCGTTAATGTGCCATTTTGATTGTGTTTTTCAATAAAAATTTGTGTTGGAACAGGCAAAAATATTTGACAGGTCGAATATTGTATTATAATAGTGAAAACAACACTAACTTGAAATCAAATTTAAATAAATAAGTACTATCAAAGTGTTAATATTAAACGTAATAACTCAAATGTTTAATATTGGTGCCTACATTCTGAATGAAAAATACCTTACTGAAAAATTTTGAGCAGTTTAGTAATGAAACTAATTAATAACATTATCCATTCCGGACGAAAACGATTGCTGACAATAAGTAATGAAATTAATAGTAATTTTCACAGCTTGTCATGAAATTTAATTTTGCCAGATTAATTACTCGTTGAGTACTTTTAATAATTATATAACAATACCGTAATGAATTTTGGAGTAAAATTGTAGATAAATTATGGAATTTAAACGTGTTTTCTCCAAGGCAAAACAAGATTTGTAGGCTTATGATATTTATGCTAGCTTATAGGCAGTAATGATAACAACCTTGTTTATAAACTATCCACTGTCAGTCACGGGTCTTTTTCACTATCAGAGAAGTTTGGCCATAGTGTCCATGTATTGCCAGACTTCACATGCCTTCCGAGAATATCATAAAAATCTCAAATAGTAATAGTAATTTTTGTCACGAGTTTTCTTTAGCGGATGCGGTAATTTATAATTGAATACGGCACATATCTTCAAAAAGTATGTGGTGCGTAAATTTGTACGCAAAACGCTCCAAGTAGCATTCTATTGGTTATTGCTTAAAGATTACTTTGTTTAGAAAATGGTGCAAAAGAAGAAAGCAACACATTTTCGTAGGCAAAGAACTTTTTTTTTATTCAAAGAAAGAATTACTAATATTTAAGGCAAATAAATTGTTCCTAGTATTCATTTTCATGTCTATGATCTTTTTCCACAACACTTTTTCAATACAAAATATTTATAAAACGATAGATTAGTCTAAAAAGGGAAGGTTTAATCTCTTTGTACAGAATCCCAAAATTGAATTCTCTGTATTCTAAAAATAGTTTAACCAAATACCAACAGTACTGTGTTACAAAGCATTTCATCCGAAATTCTATGTTCAACTCGGACACTAAAAAATCTGAAGCATCTAACGCCAAAAATACCTTCAAACGCGTTACAAAGACCTGACAATAGCTACTATACATTTTTATCGACAAAAACCGTTAAACGTATCGTATACAAGATAATCCTTCGTTCTGGATACATGGAGCTTTTTACTTGGATAAAATTCAATTATTGGAAGATTATCGGAAAATATATCCCCTTATACGATTTAGTCCATATAATCGCCTATTCTTATACTGTTTGTTATCTCGCTCAATGTTGAACAGCTTAGCGTGGAATTATATTTTAATTAAATTCTGTCGTTATTTATAACTTGACATGGAATATTGCTATCCCTTTGGGTTGTGGAGGTCAGACAGACAGTCGCTCTGTGGAAAAGCTAATATTCAGAGAAATCTAGTTAGACTGGTAAGCGAACCCCGCGTTGCAACTGGGATAACGCTAGGAGGATGATGATATTATATAAAGAATGAGTTCACTGTGCTTCGGTGTCCATGTACATTTTTGGTGGGTCGGTCGGTAACAGTCTGAATTATATGCGTAACTTTTGGGTATAAATAGTTATGATAGGTAATAATAATATTCTACCACATACACACATCACCATCTAGTCCCAAGCTAAGCAAAGCTTGTGTTATGGGTAATAGATAATTGATAACATACATATATACTTTTATTTGTAAATACAAACATATTATACATAGAAACACCCAGACCAAGACAAACATCCACGTTCATGCACACAAATGTTTGACTTGAGCGGGAATCGAACCAGCGACCTTCGGCGTAGCAGTCGCTTACACTCCCGCTGCGCTTACTGGTCGTCTATAGGTACTTCATTTTGCCCCGATATTTCGGATGATTTACATAATTCATAGTCACTGGTAGATTTATGTATTGTCTTCTTTATAAACTGTGTCCAAAATAATTAGTTATACAGTGTGTAAAAAGACCCTTAACGAAAACTGAAAACGCACATTGTACCAATCATTACGAACATTTTTTACTTCGGCACCATACCAGGGAAATTACTGGTTCAGGAGATATTGAGGCTCAAAGTCACTATACAATTTTTCTAATTAGGTACTACAAAATCGATGCAATTACACTGCCAATTTGTTCTGAAGATGCCGCAATTTTGTCCTATGCACCCATTGATAAGTAGGTATTTCGGGAAATGCACGCGCGCACTTTTATTTGCAATTTTATAAAAATGTGTCTGCTTTAAAAATAAGCATTTCTCCGGTAAAATTTTTGCTTAGTATGATTTGGCGTGATGTACAAAACGAGTAGACTTCGGCTTGGTGATGTGTCTTGTGGCACCCTGTATATGACAATATTAATTCAAGTCATGACAACCTTTTTGACTGTTCTATAAAAATGATGTTCACTCATTTCATTTCCTCTAACATCTAATTTTGATCTCCGTCTAGTCTTATATTCCTACTCAGTACCCAATTACTGTTTAAAGGTATTAGATTCTATAACACAATTATCATGGATAACGTAGCTACAATTAAATTATCGTGCTATGAGATAGCACGTCACGTCATTTTTAAGATTCCGTAACTGAGAGGCAAAATAGGAGCCCTTATAGTTTCGTAATATTTTCCGTTTGTCCGCCAATTTATTACGAAACTATTAGGACTACACAGATTAAACTTTTTAGGTATATGTATAGATGTTTTCTGTAGTACTCTTAAATAATATGGATGGCGCCCTGTCTCCACACATGGAAATGAAATGTTATCCTGGACGTATAGATTTGCATGTTTAGTAGGCCGTTTTATAGATAAAGCATATTTATGTTCAAAATCTACAAATAAATCACCGTTATTTTGGCTAGGTGCGAGTTATCGTACGCTAAGCAGATTCTTAATTTACTTTATTAGGTAACTACTTAAAATAATAATATTCTATTCCATGCTTGCAGAACCCTTCATGAACGATTTCAACTCGCACTTAGCCACTTTTCTTTAAACACCTTGCAGTAATAAAGTATGGAAAATCATTGTTCTTTCTCGCTACATACCCATATATCGGTATTTGACGGAAAGCGGTGATTTCTTTCATACGCGAGTGCACACGCCTACAGCTAATGAATTTTCTTCGCCAGTTAATACTTATTAGCTGCTTTTATAGACAATGATGTATGTTGCTACATACTGGATATATCTTAGTGTTTATTAATGCGTCTTTATCGTGGAGATGCTAATTTCAAAGGTATACCTAACGGCTTATTTTATTCCGAAGTTTCTGGCAGATTACGATACGTCAGCCGTGTATACATAATAATATGATGCAACTAGATGTAACCCGCATGTTAAAAAGCGACTGTGCGTTGTTTGTCAGTCAGGGGTAGTAACGGAAAAGTTTTATACAATCGTATAATTAATACGAGTTTCAAAGCTTTCGAATGTTCTTCCAATAATTGGTTATGTATTGATTGAATGTTTGGCGTAGTGGTAAAATTGTGTTTGATGTTTTACAGGACAATAGGTACTTAAAATTAATATTCATTCATTCAAATTAATATCAAGACAAACAAAACTATGCTAAAATCGGCATGAAGTTCTAATCTGTATTCCTAAAGTAAGATTTGCCTTACATAAATCACAGATTGAGGTAAAATAAATTATACTACCTATCTCCAAATAAATATTAATAAAACATAACAAATTCAAATTGTGTAAATTCAACCTTGGAATTTTGTAATTACAAAAATATGTAGATTATGCAGATCAAAGGCAAATGGAACGCCTTGAAATGAACCAATAATATATACACATACATACATAGACTCACGCCTGTTTCCCCGAAGGGGTAGGCAGAGGCATAATAAACGCCCACTTTTCGCCAGTGTTTTGATCCCACGTAATAGGTGGCGAGCCTATTGCCGCTTATCGGGATATTTTGTTTGCCAGAGCCTCGTCCGTTGATCGGCAGGTGCACTACTTGCAGGTGAGGTTGGCTTGGGACCCTAAGTTCTTGGTGGGAACCCTATGCACCTAAATATATAATTAATATTCTGATTTGAATACCTAGCCACCTTTATTCAATTAATTAAATGAAAATTTTGGATTGTCTCCACCTCATACCTAGACGGGCAGTTTAAAAGAAAGGCCAGAATATTGTAATTTTCGTTTCATAATTGCTCATTTCATACTCGTGCCCCGGAGAGCACATTAAGCCGTCGGTCCCGGTTGTCATAAAGATCTTTGACAGTCGTTACAGGGCGTCAGTACCTTCTAAATAAACTGACACTAGTCTAAACCATGGATTATCGCTATCCCTTCGGGTTGCGGAGGTCAGATAGGCAGTCGCTCCGTGGAAAACCTAATATTCCGCCAAATACGGTTCTACTTCCTAGAAAGCGAACCCCAGATTGAAACTGGGATAACGCTTAGAGGGTGATGATGAATTGCTCATTTCATAATTTTATTATAATGTCAGAATTCGATGTTTGGTTTTACACGCTAAGAACGTGTATAAGCACCCTAAAACATTGTATTCTGCCCCTCCCCTTATTTACCGTGCCTGCTTCAGATGAGGCCGAATCTCTCTGTTATTTTCCTTATAAAACGATATAAGAAACAACAATAATTAAAAAAATTGTTCACCTTTTTATTTGCTTATAATATTTAGTTATCTGCGTTCATAATATTTTTTTTTATATTTTTATCAAAATATCATATGTAAAAACTTATAATGCGGATGACCAATTATTGTGAATCACACAAAGTACCTATTACCCCGTATGGGATTCAAACCCCCAACACTGAAGTAGAAACTATCAACCGCTGGAACAGTGGTTCCAGCGGTATGGCATATAGTGATATGGCGTAGTGATAAAGTCAATAAGCGATTTTTAGACCATATACAATTTCTTAATTATAATACTAATCAGAACTAAAACTACTCATAACTTGCAAGAACAATAAATGGACTGATTCGAGTAACTATGTTCTAATAAAGCTACAAAACAATTGAGCCGTATTAAAAGAAACTAATGCACTATACGGCTAACGAATGAATATATTCATTAAGTGTATAACGAAATGATTAAACCGTCACATTAATAAATAACGTTATGCTACACTAAGTTTTGTAACAGTAATGTTCATGTGGAATTCCGTCGAAGTTATGAGAAAAAGCCATACTTGGCTGGATATTGCAAAGAAACTGGTATATTACTGGAAATTACCATTGAAATCCTCTCAAAGGAACAGACGTTTGTCACACAATTTACAGTAGCTTTATTGCAATACAATTTATTGAAATAATAAAGAAAATACTGCAAATTACTGGAATGTAATTGGATTTGACTAATATATTATAGAAAATTGTTGAAGGACGTCAACTTCCGTTTTAATAAACAGTGCCATTTGGCTAACGATTTAGGCTCCTTTGAATAAAATAATAGACTGCAAGCTTCAACGACGGTGACCCCTTAGTTTACTTTAGTTTAGTTTAGTTGGACGTGGGTTTTCCGCACTTAGCCACTTATTTGGGCCATTGTGCGTAAGTGGCGACTTGATTGACGCCGACTACTCATACCACCTTAGCTCCTTCCAGAAAGCCATTAGTTGGCTGATGTCGTTCAAAGCCTCACACATGGTTCTGGGGTTGTTCAGCAGCTTTGCCCGTTGATCGCTCACGCTTGTGCAGTGCAGAATGACGTGAGCGGGTGTTTCTTTGGTTTCCATGCAGCCCCTGCACAGTGGGCTGTCCGTAACGCCTATGTTGAATAGGTGCTTGTTGAGTGGACAGTGGCCGGTTATTATGCCTGTCAGATGCTTAAAAGTTTTTCTGTTAGAATGCTGCACTGCACAATGATGGTGACCCCTAATACATATATTTGTACTAGAGGACGCCAGCAGCTACTCCTGCAATTTTCTTTAAATTCACCCGTTTTGGCCGATCCCGTGGGAATTTCGGGAAATCCCTTCTTAGTGCACCCCTACGGTCCCCAAGGAACATGCATGCCAAATTTCAGCTTCCTGTGCCCAATAGTTTCGGCTGTAGCGTGTCTGTCAGTCAGTCAGTAACGCAAGGATTTTATATATTAAGATTACCCACATAAATAAAGGATTAAAATAAAAAATGTTGATCATACGGCAATGTTATGGTAATATACTGAACTGCGCCAACCGGCCGTTAAATGCTTGATCTGTGTGTCCCTTTAAATTAAATTTCTTCCTCAGTTATCTTTAACTGCTTAACAGCCAGTTCCAATATTTGACCTATCCATGGATTTAACTACTAGAGATACATATTTCACATATATTTTGTATGTAGTTTATGACAAATATGTATCTATTTTTAGGAGCCACATCCATGGATGGGCTATTGGGACCGGCAGTCGAAGAGAGCCGTCATGTATTTTTAAAATCATGTGTAATAAAAATAAGTTGCACCTATAATAGTATACATCATCATCATCAGCCCTTTATACTGTCCCACTGTTGGGCACGGGCCTCTACTCACTAGGAGAATGGTTAGGCCAAAGTCCACCACGCTGGCCAAGTGCGGGTTGGCAGACTTCAAAAGTCTTTCGAGAACATTATGGAGAACTCTCAGACATGCAGGTTTCCTCACGATGTTTTCCTTCACCGATGAGCAAGCGATAATGAACAATTTAATACGCACTTAACTCCGAAAAGTCATTGGTGCGTGCCGTGGATTCGAACCCGAGACCCTCTGTGTAGCAGTCTGTCGGTCTCTCTACTGGGCTATCGCTTTATTTTTATAATAGTATACACCTGGTGAAATATTTATCTTATATATATATATAATTTATTCATCGTGGGCCTTGTTTCTATAAAAGAAATACTATACAACATGTACTGAAATACAATTGAATCAAATAATATTTGAGATTTCCCAAAGCTGGTCCTGAATATTTGAAACTATTTTGATTCACTTACTAATTTATAATTGCAAATAGTAAACGTTAATCTAAAGGAATAATATATTGTTAGGTAGCCCACGCTTTGTTAATAAATATTTGATCAGGCTAAATGCGTCATAGAAATTTGTTGATGAGGATTGTGTTTAGGCAGCTGCTTATGAAAGGCAAAATTATTAATGAAATGAAATAGGTCTAGAAGAGATTATAATAGCAAATCACTTATTAGACTTAAGTTCAGATCATCGTCATCATCCTCTTAGTGTTATCCCAGTTTAAATCTGGGGTCCGCTTATTAGTCTACCTAGATTTGACTGAATATTAGCTTTTCCACAGAGCGACTGCTTGTCTGACCTCTGCAACCCGAAGGGATAGCGATATTCCATGGTTTAGACTAGTGTCAGTTTGACGCCCTGTAACGATTGTCAAAGATCTTTATGACAACCGGGACCGACGCGGAAGGCTTAACGTGCTCTCTGAGGCACGGGATTAGCGATAATTAACAATTCAATACGCACATAACTCCGAAAAGTTATTGGTGCGCGCCGTGGATTCGAAACCGATACCCTCTACACGGCAGTCTGTTGGTATCTCCACGAGGCTATCGCTGCCGCCTAGGCTTAAGTTCAGATAAGCGTATCAAAAGAAGAACAATATAATAATTGTACGGTTGCGCTAAAGAACGGAGGAATTTTGCAGCCCGGGATTAGATTTCCAGTCTAGTCAGAATTGACAGAGTATTAGCTTATTTATGCAAGCAATACTTGAAACTGCACATAATATGATGTATTGTAGTAATTTAAGTAGTCAGCTTATCAGTGCCAATGAGTTGAAGATTCTATTTCTAAAAAGGGTAACAAGTCTGGGTGTTCTTTTTTATCCTTTCCACGTTCTGCACTGGTGGAGGGGAAAAAAATAAGTTTCGTAAGAATTTTAAAAGTTGACAGATAAAAAAATAATATTCAACAAAATTCTCACAGATACATCTAAGACACAGAAATTCTATGATAATAGAATTCTAGTGCAGATTTGTCGGCGGTACGACAAAATAATTATTTAAGACTAGACGACGCCAGCGGCTTCGCACGCACATATTTTCGAATTGCCCGTTTTGCCCGATCCCGTGGGAGTTTCGGGAAATGCCGTCTTAGTGCACCCCTACGGTCCACAAGGAACATACATGCTTAATTTCAGCTTTTTGCGCCGCGTAGTTTCGGCTGTAGCGTGTCTGTCAGTCAGTCAGTAACGCAAGGATTTTATATATTAAGATTGTGCCTGTTGATGAAATCTGTATGCTAATTAAATACACAAATTTAATCTGAGGCTTTAATTACAATTGCATTTGATGTTTCTCAATTAATGTTTCCATTATGAAAATAGCTGGTTTTATTTAGGTTCCATCAAATTTTGTGTGTAATTATTCCCTTGCATATAACATGGTGCGTTTGTGCTATGCCGAAATTGATTGAACGGCGTCGAAATATGAATATCAATATTATTTCACTTTTAATAATGGATGAATACTAAATACTCTTAAACTCAACTCCTGCGCTAAGAGAACACCCTGTGTCGCGGAGGAATTTACAGACATACAACTAACGAAACAAGTATATCCAGGCTTGAAATAAGAATGTATGAATCACACAAAATGTTGTCTCGTATGGGGATCGAACCCACAACACTCGGCGAAACATTTACGTCAAGCGTGCAGTATTGTATTTTAAGTCTTTTTTGTAAGGAGAAAATCAACTTATTTACTCTATAACCAATAAAATATCTCCACAAAGTCCTTCGACGATTTAATACAAAATCGTAGTATATCTGGCAAGTCATCTGTTAATAATTTCCTGTTTGTGAGCGAATCCCTCCTGCCTTATTGTGAGACGCAAATAAACATTGAATACTGTGTCCGGATACATTATTATAGCTCGCAAACGTATTTCATAAAGAAAATCTCTTTATCGTTATGTGAGTTGAAAATATGAGAAAGATCGTAGTAGTTATTGGATATTATTTGATAGTAAATAAACTACTATTGGCACTTACTTATTGATATTATAAATTAGATTTTAGAAAGGGTCAGAGGCTGTTTTTTTTCTCTTTTTTATCGAATTCAGGGCACATCCTGTGCCGTTTATGCGATTATCTTTATATGTTTTTGGGCTCTATCGGCTAAAATCTTCCATTGTCTGTCAACGTCCCGTATGGTATGGAAATCACGGTCTAATTTACCACAGTTCACTGAAGGCTAGCTATTGCTGCAAATATTTCACTAGAAGTTTTTCAAAACGCGGACGATAGTTACTGCAAGAAACCATTTTTTTCATTTAGGGAAGTAAATTTTAATTGGATCTTTGATATTATGCTAAAATTTGCCAACCGTTTTCGAAACTGCCAGTAAAAGCTTATTATAAATGTAAAATAACATGCTGTAAAATTTGCTTGTTATTCTAGTACACGTCAGGCCAAAATTGTTGCCAAAAGCCAAATTAAAACCAGTGTTGGCTTCCTAGTTGACGTTGACCTGATATTTTTGGTGTTCCCGTTGTAATTTTGGGGCTATCATTATATTATCATATCAGTAGTTCGCGATTGCGGTCTCACCTACTTCATGTTTTGCTTTCATAATTTCACTGCATTACACATCATCATCAGTCTTGTTTATTATCAATCTCACTGCTAGACACAAGCTCATTATAAGAAAGATGTTACCTAGCCTGGCTCTATAAATGGGTTATTTATCACAAAAATAATTATTCAGATTGGACCTTTCTGAGATCAGCGCCTGCAACCAAACAAATAAACTCCAGCACTAGGAATACATCCTGTGACGCGGGGAACCTTTCAAAGATACAACCAATAATTGACATAATGAACACCCAGACTCGTTACAACAATTTATGGATCACAAAAAATGTTGTCTCGTGTGAGAATCGGACCCTCAACACTCAACGTTGTGTCAAGCGGCGGCTGCTTAAGCTACTATGCCAACCGCGTAAAAAAACTCTTCAGTTTTATTATATTCTACGTTACGTTACTACCATATTTGCTATGAAACAGTATTTATATGGCCTTCAAGCAAACTCTAACTCTAAAATTAATCCGATCAACACGTGGTAGTTCAAAGTTTACTCAACAAGTTTAGTGTAAGTTGCGACTATTAGTTGTCGCTTTAGCTGGAACTTGGCAAATCTGAGCGTTTGTTACAATTACATCGAAGACCTTGGTTACTGCGGCTTTTAAGTGTGAGTTACACAAGTTAGTAGCGGCTTGAGGTCTTTTTAATAAGTATATTCCAACTCCTTACTATAGAAGTTTATGTTTCTGTCAATTGTTTCAGTCACATGAAGTGTCTAAATAATCAGATGGTTCGATTTCGTTGATATCTTATATTAATAATTCATTAAGTAAATAAAGAATTTATTTTTTATAAACTTCTTCTTCTTCCGCCTGCCCTGTTCCCATATTACTTGGGGTCGGCGCAGAATGTCTTTCTCTTCCATTCTCTCCTATCAGACGTCATCTCATCATTCTCTCCCTTTTCATTCATGTCACCCTTCACACAATCCATCCATCTTTTCTTTGGTGTGCCTCTTGCCTTATATCCCTCAACTCTTATCTTCATCACCTTTCTAGTCACATGATTTTCATCCCTCCTCATCACATGCCCATACCATACATACAAACTATTAACATAAAATGAATCACTCGATTTTATAGTTATCGTGGTAGTTCAACAAAAATCTCGACTCGATTAAATTATCTTTTTGTGGAATATGGATCACACAATCGTTAATGTAAAATTAAAAGATCAATAAAATGAAGATCCTAAAATACAGTTTGGTTACGTAAATACTAGACTAAGGTCCGTGCCACGAGAACGTAGACTTTTTGTAAACAAAGAATTTCTACTAAGTTATTTAGCGACAGTTCTGTCAAAAAGAAATAATTTCAAATCCAATGAGCGCAACGGTACATAGATATGTGTCATTGCAAAGTAATATTTCAATTGATCGTGTTTTTATCGATATATGCGCTGTCAGCAGTGTTTTGTAGTACAACGTACTGGAACGTCAACATTTTGCGTTATTCCATTGAAATATTACATTTTTGAACTTAGCGTCAATTTATCAGAGGATAAAAAAAAATTTTTTAGTTCTCAAGAAGAGGTTCGTTTAAAATTCTAGTGTCAAATTATGAAAATAGTTCATTTTTGGACACGTCAGGAAGTCATAGATATATTAAACAAATACACATTCGAATACATAGTAGCATAATTGAGAATAGAAAAAAAACTGTTCAAAAAGAATAAGAGTTCACTAATGCATAAAATCTGAAACACAACTGTTTGAAAAAAGGTTGTGAAGCCCTGCACGTGTGCTTACAAAAAGTCTATCGTCTCGTGGCACCAACTATAGTGGCAAAATATCATACTATACAAGGTGTCAAAAGGCCAGTCACCAAGCGGACGTCTACTCGTTTTGCACATCATGTCAAGTCATACTATCATACAGCAAAACATTTTACTCTCGTCGCCAACATCATCCTATTGACAATTAGTGCAATACATCGCAGTCTGTTAAACAAACTAGAACAAAAACAACAACTCACTTTCTTCATAATAACTAGCGCTTGATCAACAATTTTCTCCGATCGAAACATATAATTAGTCATTGATATTGGAAACGCTTTCTCGTATGCATTGGGCGGAAACTCGATATGTGTATCGGTTGATAGAAAGTAGGTCTTTGGTGCATAAGCGTGCGAAAGATGCGTCAATGTCAATGGTTTAAGGCGAATTCGCTCTTTAGTATAGAAAATAAAATTGATCAAAGGAAAAAAAAAGCTGTAAGGATATTGTTATTGCGATTTAGACTTGTGGTATTGATTTCTATCATATATGGCTTTTTTGATCGATTTTAAATGATTTACATAGTGGTTGTTTATAATAAAATGGAAATCAGTTTTGTTGATATGGATTATTAACAATAATGAGAAGCGTAATTAACTATCTGTTTTATTATTTAATAAATATGTATTGATAAAAAAATTGTGTCTTATATAATTATCTCTGCGAAGCTTTTATAGATTTTTAATGGTGTGTTATTTGTTTTTATTTTCGTTTAGTTAAGACTAGATTAAAAAAATGTATATGGTGAGCATATAAAAAATCTGCTCTCAAATTGAGAAAACTCTACATTAACAGCCTTTCGCAGTTCACTGCTGGACTTAAGCCTCTTAATTCACGTCACAAAAGCATTGTAGGAAAACTCCAACAACTACACGAATAGCCCACAAATAATTTTAAAGGGAACTAAGAAAGTGATAAAGGCTTAAATTAAAACATTTGTAATTGGTATAACTTTGATGTAGATAGCTAAGACCTAAGGGCTTATCTTTGCGGATGTTAAATTTGCATTTCATTATTACCATTCACCGCTGTGTGAGATGAGTTCATTTCTGTTTAAGTTGTTACTTGGGAAGTGTGTCTTACCGTAATAGGTATAGAATATTTTAGATATTACAACGGAGGATTTAAAATTTTCGCGATTTGTATATATGTTTTATACAATCTCTAGTAGCCACGGGACTACGACCATTGTAAGTCGGTCGAAATGTCGGAAAATACCGAAGATCCGCTACATAAGCTCGTATGATTTTGTTTAAGGTCAAATAAAAATCAAGGAAGGTATATGGAGACATAAAGTTCTGTATATTAAACAATCATAACATAGCCTTTATTCCCGAAGGGGTAGGCAGAGGTGTATTTAACATCAGTACAATATTGTAAATCTATAAAATAACCTTTATTATAAAAACTTATTTTTCCACGTAAATGTATAACGGATGGAAACGTTAAAATTTTCCACTTTATAATGTAAGTCTTATGACATACTCTCATTACACCATTTCTGGCAAATCGAATTGGTTAGACATCCTACACAAAAGCCTAAATATCAATAAATATAGGTCTCCATTACTGCCCCTAAGCGGCTGTAGTCACAAAAACGTTAAAACTTCTAAATTAAGAAAAGGAAATACAACGCAAAGCCTAATCGTTTAATTCACCAAACTTGAATAAAGAGAGTATAAAAGGCAGACAGCGCTTATAATTTTAGACCTTTAGTCGTAATTTTGCATTTAAATGTAACTAAAATGTGGCTCAGACACTCCTGTTTCATGTTATTTTATATTTTATATGTTAATCATTTCGAATGTTGAAAAATTCTGTTAAAGGTCATGACACATTATTCGGGCCTTGGTCCAACCCAGTGGTTACATTGTCATTTAAAGACACCTAAATCGTATGTAGTATGACATATTTCAGAAAGGTTTTAAGTCGGGGCAAGCGCGCTGGCTCGCAGTTGACTTTTATGAAACCCATGTTAAATTATTATTAATGCGAATGGTGTGTGCGCGGAATGAGCAAGTTAAGCCGTCGGTCCCGTCTGTCGTGACGATCTTTGACAGTCGTTATGAAGAGTAAATAGTTTTTTTTTTTATACGATATTATGGAATATAGCTATTCCGTTTGGATTGCGGAGTATATTACGGCAGCCCTCAAGTAATTTATTATCAAATCTGTATATAGTTATATACCAATAAGCGCATCCCGAGGTCTAATACGAAATTACGGAATAACGGTAGTGCAAATATAATAGTACTAGTTGACGCCAGCGGCTTCGCGCGCATATATTTTCGAATTTCCCGTTTTGCCCGATACCGTGGGAATTTCGGGAATTCCCGTCTTAGTGCATCCTACGGTCCTCAAAAAACATACATGCTAAATTTCAGCTTCTTGCGCCGAGTAGTTTCGGCTGTAGCTTGTCTGTCAATCAGTCAGTAACGCAAGGATTTTATAAAATCCTTGCGTAGGATGCACTAAGAAGGGATTGCCCGAAATTCCCACGGGATCGGCCAAAACGGGTAAATAAAAAAAATATGCAGGCGTAGCTGCTGGCGTCCTCTAGTATGTACTAAAATTGCAGCTTCAATGATCCGCAGGTCTTCGCTTTCGCACACAACAACAAAAACTTCTTCCAATAATTCTCTTCGTTGTCGCAATGTGTAGATAGTTGTATAATTATAGCAAAACACTAAGATTACACGGCTTTACGCGCTTAAGTTTGTATTGTACTGTAGGAATTAAGCGTTAGGAAAGTCTTATTTATAGATCAAAGTGACGCATCAGTACTTCAACTATCATGTCTCAATAAACATTGATAATTACAATGTTCGCAAATAGAAACAAATTAAACAAAAAACAAAAACTTTGAAAGATATGACAGAAACACATATTAATGTCTATCCGCTTGACACTACGCCGAGTGTTGTGGCTTCGATCCCCACAAGAGGTAACACTTTGTGTAATTCACAAATTGTTGTTTCGAGTCTGGATGTTCTTTGTGTCCGTTAGTTGTATGTTTGTAAAGTCCCCCGCGACACAGGATTAAGTCCTAATGCAGGAGTTGACTTTAAAAAAAGGAGCATAAAATCTGTGATTTATATTAAATTATTTTTCATAACTTTATCTTAATATATAAAATCCTTGCGTTACTGACTGACTGACAGACACGCTACAGCCGAAAGTATTGGGCGCAGGAAGCTGAAATTTGGCATGTATGTTCTTTGGGGACCGTAGGGGTGCACTAAGAAGGGATTTCCCGAAATTCCCACGGGATCGGCCAAAACGGGTAAAGTAAAAAAAAATGCAGATGTAGCTGCTGGCGTCCTCTAGTTATTTATAACGCACAAATAGCTGAAATTTGGCATATATTATGTTCCATGGGGAGCCTGGGGGAGCATTAAGAAAGGATTTCCCAAAATTCCCACGGGAGCCACTTATGAATCGTCAATAAACGTTCTTTAAAATAAAGATCTTATCTTTCAAACAAAATCAGATAAAACCGATTAAAAAGAGGATGCTTTTAAAATAATGAAGCCGTAAATAACTTATATTGGATCGTAAAACTGTTTATTCCAAGTTTCAGTTACTTCACTATAGAAGTCGACTGATCACTATTTAAAGTAATAAAAGTCAGTTTTGCTGAGTTTGTTAAGTTTTACCTCTCTTTATACTCTTGCAAGTATTAGCTTTATTAAGAAGTGGTATTTACAGGCCGGGTACTACAATAATATACCTATATGGTGTTCAAATTCGATTCGTAGTAAAGACTTAGTTCGTATATACTAACCCATCACGTCAACGCAAGCAGCGAAAGCCTAGTGAAGACGCAATGTCTTACGCTGAGGGTTTTGAGCTCAGACCTACTGCACGTGTCGTAATCCCATGATGCTGATTAAAGGACATCATCATGGAATTTCGACAAGGATACTCTGGAACTTACAATTGGATGTATAAGTAATGTGAGGTGGACATATCCCACTTCTGATAATAACACACGCAGCGCTGACTTTTCACAAATAACTTCGTATTAAATTGTTAATGATTGCCTCCTTAATAGCAAAAAAATGCACCGTGAGCAAATCGACACGTCTGAAAATTTTTGAGTAATGATAAAGAAAAACATTATGACATCTTCCAACCCGAAATTAGCCAGCGCATTGGACTGTGGTCTAGAGATTTGAAACTGTGATTCAACAAATAAATCCTTATTCTTGTCATAATGAAAAGGCCCAGTCGAATAGATTTATAAAACAAGGCTGTGGATGTGATGAAGCCAATAATAGGTATACCATATTAAGTCTCCTGCTCTAATTATTACAATGTATTATGTATAGACTCACGCCTGTATCCCCGAAGGGGTAGGCAGAGGTGTAATATAACACCCACATTTCGCCATGAATTTTTAGTTCCCACGTAATAGGGCGCGAGCATATGTTACCGTCATCACCAGACTCCGTGCTGCTATTGAGAATCCGGAAAAACCCAGAAGCACTTTTGCACGACCCGGGAATCGAAGGACATCTGATCAGCAGTCGCTTACGTTATCCACTGGACCACGAAGCCAGTCCTCCGGTTCTAATTTGTTAGAATATGTCATTATCCTTCTAGCGTTACCTCATTTGTAACCCGCATTTAACAAATTCAAAATCTATCTTGTCTCTATTTAATTCAGCAATCCCACCTAATTTATTAATGGCAAATCCCTTTTCAAAGCGAAATTGACAGCAAATATATTAGCGATCGAACATATAATATTATTATATCAGCGCATTTTATTGAAGGGAAGCGGGAAAACCTCATTCATTATTTGATCATGTTATGGCCTTTGTGGAAAAGCTGTCAGCAAAATCTGACAACATTATTCAGATTTTAAGAATAAAGGACAATTGATACTTTTATTTGGTAACTACAGAAATATGTTATGAGCGTAGATCTATCTCAAATAAATCTTATTTTAAATCCTATTTAATACATTTCATACATTATATTTATGCGTGGTAATAAAATATTTTACTCTCAAACATTAATTTCTATGATTTTACGATGCTTTGTTCTTACTGAAATATGTTATTGTTATTTATTTTGTCGGTTTATTTGGAATACTACATTGACCATAAATAATGCCTTTTTAATTAAAAATGATATACGCGTGTATATAATTTTAATTAAAACGAGTTTCTTCAATAAAAATATAATAAATAACTAAATATACCTGTCTTTAATCAAAATGCTTGAAAATTCAACTTTAGTAAGCTTAACTTAAAATTCAACTTTAGACTGCCTCGTTGGTCTCGCGGCATAAATGTGCGCGTGGGATTGGAAGGTCTCGGGTTCGATTCCCGGCTCGGGCAAAGTGTTATTGGGTTTTTCCGTTACGAAATTCTCAGTAACAGCACGGAGACTGGTAAAGTGCCCGGTACGGCAATAGGCTCGCCCCCTATTACGTGGGACCTAAAAATGTATAGCGAAATGTGGGTGTTATATTTGCACCTCTGCCGACCCCTTCGGGAATACAGGCGTGAGACTATAAATAAATAAGTAAGCTTAAAACTACAGTAATCAGATAAAACAATGAAGACTAAAAACACCATAATCTAAAGCAATATTATCACGAAGTTCATTTTGTATAAGGTAAAAAAATGACTGCGAAAGTTTCCCACTAAAGTTACCAAAGAAAAACACAATTTCTCGCCCACCGTTTAAGAAATATCTAATCAGAGATCTCGCAAATTTGCATGCAAATTACCAATTATAATTAATTCCATTTCACTCAAGACAGTTGCATTATTCAAGTCAGACGACTATTTTCATACAGATTGAATTTAAAATAAATTTAATAATGTTGGATAATTTTGTATGATCCAATAGGCTACTCAACACAGAAGTGCACATAATTATAATATGAGTTACACAATTGCTGATAAATTGACTTTTGGTTTATTAAAATGTAGGTACATCAACTTTTCACATTACGAAATGATTGAATTCAACAAGTAACCGAACGCGATGTAGTTGCTGATGCCTGGCACTTAGAACTTTTATTTATGAGTCTCAATATTCGTTTCCTTCTTCCCCAGAAACCAGAAGAAACGCTAAAGCGTGGTCTGACGAACAAGTGCGTGTCGAGAGAAACCTCGTCATGCATCGCCATCGAGCTGGTCGGCTACGTCGACAGAATGCTCAGGACAGCCTCCTTCCAGCTCGGCGAGGATGTCATGATTGTAGATGAAAGGTAAGGCAAGCTTTTCAAAAGAACTTTCTTCCTTATCCAAGTCTCGACTCCGTCGTGACTCCGATTACTTGTAAAGGTAATTAAATAGTCACGGCTATCGAGTCAAGTTACATATTAACAATTTCGATAATTGTTAATGAAGATATCGTAAAAAATACAACTTTCCTGTTAAGAACAAATTGTGTTATTCAACTAACGAACCCAAAGTACAGCCAGACACGAAAAAACATTTGTGGATCGTACAAAAAATAGTCTTGTATGCGAATCGAACTCACAATCCTCAGTGTCGCAAATAGCTTTCTTAACTAATTATCATAAGTTTTATTACTCGTTCATAATCATTATCAAAGACGTCCACTGCTGGACATAGGCCTACCCAAAGACTCTCCACACTGACAGATCTTGAACCACCCGCATCCATCTGCTTCCCGTGATTGCAATAAGATCGTCTAATAAGACTTGGCTTGCTGTTCGTAACAGATCGGCAAAGTTAAGCAACGCTTGCACAGGTCACCACTTGGATGGGTGACCATGTGTGGCATAATTACATCTAAGCGCTACCATGCTTCGAAGGGCACGTAAAGCTGTCGGTCCCGGTTCTTGTCTCAGGATAAGAATCGTAAGGCCATGTCGGAGGCCTTCGGGCGGTCTAAAAAACTCCGACTCTAGAGTTGGCCACACACTCACACGAAAACCAAAAACAAAACGCTAAGATCGTCGGTCCACCTTGGAGGAGGCCTATCTCTGCTTACTAATACTAATTATTCGTACAATTTATTACATTACTCTTCTCGTTAACCTTATAAATAGTGATGATACAAATGAATTCACATTAGTATTCCTCACACGGATTCGCCATCTGTTAAATGTCAGACACTTTTTAATTTCTTTTCTACTTACTCGTGATAAATGAGCCTCATATCAGTGTCATTAAATAATAATTAACTTTAAAAAAAATTTAACTAATAACAAACTTGTGTAACTGGTCTCGATATTGTTTTGTTTTACAAACACAAACCATTTTTAAATGAACCATTTCTGACATTTTGAAAGATCACTTCTTAGCGCACCTCTATGGTCGCCGAGGAAAATAATAATATCATACGCCAAATTTCAGATTTTTATGCCCCATAATTTCAGCTGTGTGTAGTGTCTGTCAGTCAGTAACGCAAGGATTTCATATTATTAAATTGATGATTGATGTCAAATATCCTACACGTTTCGAACGTTCCGGCAGTAGTCAAAAGAAAAAAAATTACTGTTACTCTAACGTGCAAACACGAAAATGTACATCATCATCATCAGCCGCATATTTTCCCACTGCTAGGCACGGGCCTCTTCTTACTATGAGAAGGGTAAGGCCATAGTCCACCACGCTGGCCAAGTGCGGGTTGGCAGACTTCACATGTCTTTCGAGAACATTATGGAGAACTCTCAGTCATGCAGGTTTCCTCACGATGTCTTCCTTCACCGATAAGCAACGAACAATTTAATACGCACTTAACTTCAAAAAGTCATTGGTGCGGGCCGTGCATTCGAACCCGAGAATTGTGGGAGACCCTCTGCGTAGCAGTTTGTCGGTCTCTCCACTCTGCTATCGCTGCTTTTTTCGAAAACGTACATGTTACTTTAATTAATAATTGTTGCCTAACCCAGGCGTTTGTTTCTTTTCAAATTGGCTACTAATGGCCGATTGAAACCTTTATTGCCAGTTATAAAATGGAACTCTGAAATAGGGGAAAAAATATAAAATTTGTAAGACCACTAACGCCTAACTTTCATTTTAATAGTACAAAATTTTGTCCGAAACTCCGCCCACGTGAAATTATAGAGCTAAACTTTCCTCTACAATCACACCATCTATTTGTGAAAACCGTGTAAGTACCCTAATATTGTGAGACATTTTCATGAGAACAATATCATTGTCATGTAATAAGACAATCCTTGATGTGAGTTTCCTACAGACGCCTACGATATTTTCGTTCATACAATGTGAAAGGAATTAGTAACGAGATAATGGCAAGGATGTCCTTGGTGTATAACGGGTGGTGTTCCAAAACGTAGGAACAATGTTAAAGACGGACTATACGCCGATTAATAGAATTATAATATAATATATACTATGGTAACTCATACAAGGCCATCTGATCCGGCCAGCCACCAGGGTGATCATGTTCTTACGCTTAGTTAACAAACGTTCAGCGATAACCCAGTGAAGAGAAGTCGTGAGGAAACCTGCAGGTTTGAGAGTTCTTCATAACGTGAAGTCTGCCTAACTGCAGTTCGCCAGCGTGGTGGACTGTTGCCTTGACTTTCTCGCAGTGAGAAAGGGCTAGTACCCAGCAGTGGGACAGTTTATATTCAGTTTCAATAATTATGTTAATAACGGAAGCTTAATACCTACATAGTTTAGTTTCTGACTATTTATTTTCATTTCTTGTCTATATTTATGACTGGATCCGAAACTAAAAATTAAACAATTATTGATAGAGCCTAATTAAACTTCTAAGGGGAATTGAAATAAAGTAAAGAAATGTTAATATTACTTCCCTTGAGTGAAATTTGAATAGCAGATGAAAATTATGCTTGAACGATTCTTAAGATACAAATTATATCTGTCGGTTTGCATTATTGATTACAAAATGGACCTGTTGGAATATTCATCGTGAAAACTATGACCTTTTATTTATTGCCCCACAATCATTTATCTACAAGGTGTATTATAACAAGCTTATTAATTATGCACGTTAAATGATTACACATCTATACACATAAATAAAATTGGAGTGTCTGTTTGTAATATTAAAATAACCGCTTTTTACTCAATGCATATGGATGTATACACGCTACATATACCGAACTGACATTTTTTACAATTTTGTCCATCCGTCTGTCTGTCTGTTTGTTCTCGCTTATCTCTTGAACGGCTAGACCGATTTTGATGCGACTTTCACTGGCGGATAGCTGATGTACCAAGGAGTAATTTAGGCTATAAATTAACCGGGTACGCGAAGTAGTGACGCGGGTGAAACCGTGGAAAACAGTATAAATACGAAGTCATTTTCGTTTATTCATCGTATTAGCCGTCCACAACTGGACAGGCTTCCGCAAGGCTCTCCACGATCTCAACAAGATCGTCGCTCCACCTTGTGAGAGGCCAACCTCTGCTACGTATGATGAGGCGTCCGGTGCGTGGCCGCGTATCGTTCATTTCTAGTTTCCCTGCGAGATCTAATCAGAAATGAGGAGATCCGCAGGAGAACCAAAGTCACCGGACATAGCTCTCCAAATAGCTGGGCTGAAGTGGCAATGGACATGGCACATAGCGCGAAGAACCGATGGCCGTCGGAGCAGGCGGGTTCTGGAGTGGCAACCACGTACCGTACGTCGCAGCAGGGGTAAGCCTCCCGCAAGGTGGACCGACGATCTGGTTAAGATCGCGGGGAGTGGTTGGATGCGGGCGGCTCAAAATCGGTCCGTGTGGAGAACCTTGGGGGAGGCCTGTGTCCAGCAGTGGACGTCTCTAGGCTGACATGATGACTCATTTCTAGTTACCTAATAAGGCCCATAGCCATTTTCAAAATCAAAGAAGATTAGATGACAAAACATATAACAAAGTAAAGAAGCAAAAACGCAAAATAATTCCGCAATACAAACAAACTTACATAATTAGTCATGCTCACACTGCAAAATTAACAAGTCCAAAGCCTATTTAAAACCCTTCCGAGCTAAGTTTCTTGTACTTTCCGCTTGTTTTATAAGCCTACGGGCTTTTAAATAATAAATGTTTTCTCATTAACGGGGAAATAAAAAGAGTGCGTGAAAATCCTTTTTTTTCTGTTGACCCTTTTGATCAATTTCTATTAAAAAGGTATTTCCGTTGGCAATATACAACTTTTATGAAATTGATACGGATCTTGGTTTTGTTGCTATCGGTATCGGTATTTATGATTAATATTATTTCATCATAATTGATGTTCAGCGATCGGTTTTGTGTTGAATAACAATTATTGTATTTTTTTTTATTTAATTATTTTTTTATAAAATAAAAAAAAATACAATAATTGTTATTCAACACAAAACCGATCGCTGAACATCAATTATGATGAAATATAGACTCACGCCTGTATCCCCGAAGGGGTAGGCAGAGGTGTAATATTACACCCACATTTCGCAATGAATTTTTAAGTCCCACGTAATAGGGGGCGAGCCTATTGCCGTTACCGGGCACATCACCAGACTCCGAGCTGCTACTGAGAATTCGGAAAAACCCAGTAACAGTTTTGCCCGACCCGGGAATCGAACCCGGGACCTCCGATCAGCAGTCGCATACGCTATCCACTGGACCACGGAGGCAGTCAATTATTATATAGATAGTCAATTATTGTATTTCTGTTTATAATTACTTTACATGTTCATTATGAATTGTGAGCGTGGTTTCTTTGTTCTTAAGCTTGATTACATTTTTCCAACCAGTGCTTGTGAGCTTGGTGAATTATTAACCCTTCTCACAATGAGAAGAGGTATGACTATGTCCAATTATGTTGATAAAAATGTTTTTTTTTTCTATAACTACAATATCTGTTTCCTCTTTCCAGCCACGGCGCCGCAGCAGACATTCCCATGAAAGCCGAGACCCTGGCGAGAGCCGGCACAGCACTAGAAGACCAGGCACAGCAGCTGATCATCGACAAGCTGTGGAACTTCGTCAGCTCCAGGTCTCTGCGGTACAGGCTCCTTAAGGACGCGGATCTTGTTATCGCTGGCAAACAGGAGAAGGATGGCAGCCTTGGTGTTGGTTAGTATTTGTAGCAGTATTTATTTTTAAAAGATACTCCCGCACGAGGCACAAAATGTGTCGTGAGGGTTGGTGGTTTAATCGAAACAAAATTCCCTATAAGTGCAGTTATTTATGCCTAACTGTATAAATAACAAATCATTTTGTCAGTACAAATAAAATATAGCATTGTACAAGACAACAATTCTTAAACAAATGTTATAATCAATCAAATTCAAAGTCAAAGAAATGACGAAAAAATGCATAGTGTTCGTTTAATTATAAAATAAACTATAGAAGCAATTACAATGTCTTTAAAAAGCTCTACTTTTTTAAAGCAAGATTTCAAAACAAGACATCACCTAGTAAACAGCCATTAAATGCAAACTTTAAAAACTCAACCATGAAAACTTTAAACAAGGCTCAGTAAAGCAAAGAAAGTGCCAACACTTCTTATTGGGAGTGCACTTCAAGTATAAGCTTTCCAGCACAACATTAAAAAGTTTCGGTCGCTTCAAATGTACTTGAGTTTCATAACTTTATGTCGCTTGCACTTGGCGTTGAATCAAAAAGTCTAGGTAGCTCTCTGTTATAAATCTGAAGACAATTTTGATGAAAGAGTGTAAAATCTTGTTTTGAATACGGTGGATTCTAAAGACGAAGCTTAATAGGAATTTGGTTATTGCAGATCTTTTAATAATATTGCTCTTGTAGATTTGAGTTGGACATAATTGGTAGGACATAATTAAAGGTGCCCTTTCAGATATTTCTGTAAAAAATGTTCTCCAGTTGGACCTTTATGTGATTCATGTCATAGTTGACAGACTCGTAACAATAAAAACGTCTTGTGACCCTGACTTCTATGCCAGAGATAGTGGGTTCAATTCCCATCCCAGACAAAAAGAAAGGTATAATGAGCATGAATATTATTTTACCGTATTTGGAATATTTGATTTATCTAGGACAAGTACTTATTTAAAAAAATATGAGTATTTTTATCTAGTCCAGTTACCATGGTACAAGATATGCCTAGTTTGGGGATTAGTTGTGTGAGTTTTCTCAATATGATATTATTTTTATTGTATTGGAAAATTTTGCACTGGTTTTTGAGAATTCATGTGTAACACATAACTTACATAACTTCACGCCTATATACCCGAACATCAGAGGCTTCCAGACAGCCAATAAAGTCCGACACCAAGACATTTTCCTATCAAATTCTTTATCAAAATAAATTAAGCAACCTTAAAAAAATCTCGCTATGCATTTACTTCGAAGTAGCTTTATCAATCAGTATAAATTATCGCCAACTCAACACACATCCCTAGAGATAGAGAGTAATTAATAAAGCTACCTTACGTTGTATCCCGATCAACATAATTCGCTTGCGGGCTACATCTCGTGTTCGTGTATGTAAGGTAACGAGACTTGCGTGTTTGAGATGGACATTAGTTAGAATCAGTTTATGTCAATTATGTCGATAGTTACCGGAATGGTGACATCGATAAATTTGTGTCAAGTATGAGATGCCTAATTGGATATATGGGGTAAATGTACTTGTTTATTTGGGATGTTTTGTAAGTTTAAGTAACAAGTATTTGGTTAATATTTAAATACGTTTTAGTACTAATTGTTCAAGCTAACAGTATATAAATATTTAATGATTTTACAGTAGGAAATGGGTTCGTTGTATGTGCAATGAGAGAATAGGACACTTATGCTATAAGTTTCACAATGTTAAAAGGATCTTTGGGGCATTAGTTTTATCAAGCAGAATTTAATAACTGTGGTATTAGATTCAGGACTAAGAATGTGAAAATCGAGTGGTTATGTTCCAGATATTCTATTCTCTGTCATAAAGCTTTATGAAAAAACAGAAGAACCAGTAACATAAAATAATGAAATATGCCGCTGTATTATCTCGAAGTGGGGCAGGGCTTAAATAAATCATATGAATGCATGATGAGGAATTGTTGGATGAGAACAAATACATTTATGATAAAATATTGGCAACGATATTGTTGACGCATTTCATTGCCGCGATGCGTTTATCAGGCATGCAATAATTACGTACAATCTCCGTGTGAAACTGTGGTTGTTCAATAATACTTTTAATATAATACAACCACAAATTACATTTTAATGAGTGAAATGATTTATTATAAAGCTGCTCATTAATTTCATATTGCGTAGGTCAGACGACAGTCGAATATTTGAATATGGAACATAGAAAAGCTAATATTCTGTCTAGACTAGTAAGTGCACCTCGGGCTCCGAAGCGTGTAATCTGTCTTGGATATATATCACTAGGATAACCCTAGGGCGATTATTAAGTACTGCTGATGATAATATATTAGCTCCTATTCACGATCTCAGCAAGAAGATTCAAAGAAACGTCAGTTGTGCCGATTTGAGAGCTATCTTACTGTACATTTTCATCAAATCTCAACCCAGATTTTGATTAATGGTTGCTGAATTTAACCCGGCGAGCATGAGGTGAAAAAAAGTTACATCAACAATGAGGCAGGGTGTGACATACCCAGAACATAAAGTACCATAATATAATGAAATTAAACACAAAAGTTTTAAATTATGATATTATTGTTTCTTATTCATTGTTTTCTTATACAGTCTAATTAAAGGAAAAATATTTTAGAGATTTAGAAAAATCAACACTTATAAAAAGAAAATCGTTTTTAACACTTTAAATCAACATAAACATAAAGATTATAAGATCTTCCATCAGAAAAAACAAAAGTGATATTTTTTTTTACAAACATAAGTTACTAGTCACTACTCTCAAAATCAGTACAATTTTTACATCCGAACTTAGCATACTCCATACATATAGGCTTGGCGATAATGTTGCAGGAATACTTAGTTTTTTCTATCTTTCTTGTTTGGGCATTCAGTCCTGACATTTGACATATCGTATCCTGACATTTGATATATAGTCCAGTCATATTTGCAGGTTCAGGTAAGCTGATTCATGATTCGCTGGCGTATAAAAACTGGAATATTTTTCTTGCACTCTGTACCATCTGAATGACTTAAAAACAAATAAAATAATAAGTCGTTAAACTAAAAAACCACGAAACATTACCTGATTTTAAATACACACAAAATTGAACAAAAGCAAAGACAAAATAATATAAAACAATAAAAAATACATTACGTAAAAAAATACGTTAAGCATGTGGCAGGGTATAACGTACCCGAGACAAGTTAGCACACCAGTATTCCAGCTGACGCTCGACGCCAAACTGCGATCACGCCACTATCCCTTCCCACAGTCCCCTGGCTCCAGCTATTCAGTGCGCTAGTGTTGTCAGACGAATATTTACAAAAATACACATCTTTAGAATTGCACCAGGGTGTGACATACCCTGCCTCATGCTCGCCGGGTTACGTACTTAATGATCAAATGTGTAGAAGATTATTGTCTTGAATACTTTTAAGCATTTCATTTCATTCAAACGTCATATGTTACAGTGGTATAGAAATAGTTACATTTTTGGCAAACCAAAATTCAATTACACGACGCACTCCTGACAGCTTCACTGGCTCCTGCGGTGTGCCAATTCGATAAAAAGTCCTTTTTATTTTTATCATCCGCCTTTTGATAGTTCGGAGGGTTTGTTTTCAGTTATTAGATTTATTAGTATTGCTGTGTTCGAAAAGAATCAGTTTATGGAAAACAGTCTTGCATGGACTGTTTCGTGGATTTGAATATTATTTAAATTATATTTACATGTATGAATTGGTCTGTGAATGACAAAAAATACTTGACTTTATTTTTTGTGTTTGTCGTGGACGATATGCATCGGCTCATTTAACCCTTAGCCACCTGACGTGTTTTTCAGTTACACTACCACCTGACGTCGGTCATAGAGACCGCTTGCGTATTTACTATGTTTAATTATATTTTATTTATATATTATTTTAAATGAAAGTCAAGTATATATTTTTATTATATTTTTTATTAGTTTTAAGTTTTTAAACAATGATAAGTCTTTATTTACTTATATTAAATCAACCCATAAAATAAACATATGAAATTTTAGAAAAAAGAAGGAACTTTGGATATATGAGATCTGATTAGGAATTTTAATTACTATATATTATAATAAACCTATTTACTATCAGTCGAACATATTATCTTAAGTTTAAAATTATTTTTGGCTTAATCAAGGCACAATTATTATAAAATTACAGAATATAAAGTTTTACAAGTTGCGGCGACAATCAAGGCACATTTTTTGGCTACAAACAATGCAAATTGGATTTTTACATACGAAACACATATAAGCTGTTTTACGCTTCTTCTTAGGGTCGCATGTTGAACAAGTCTTCCTTTTTTCAAATTTTTCAGGATTGTCAGGTGATGATGTGCTGGGCGATTGTTCTATTTTTAGGATTGACATGACATTGACATAACAACCTGACGTCGGTCACTCAGACCGCACACAAAATATAATTACCTATAATTCACAACTGCGCGCACGTCTGGAGCTGCCGAGCGCGTGGCGCGTACTGATGGGGGAGGGGAAAAAGTACAAAGACGCACGGTTGCACCGTGCGCATAGCAACAGATTTATTTTGAAAATAAAATCGCACGAGTCTCTGAGACCGACGTCAGGTGTTTAAGGGTTAATCTATTAGACCCAAACTGAGCTTGAATATATTCTATCATAATTATTAGTATGGCATTATTAAGCTACTGTCGAATTTGTAACCCTATAAAGAATCACTTATTTCGTTGTGAATATGCATTTAAAAAGTGTACATCATTTATACAACATAAGTCACCAGTCTGGAGAATTCTACTTACATTATTGGTATTTGTTTATTAATAAATATATTTCTGTAAATTTCAGGTGTAGCATTGAAGCCACCAAAAGTATTTGAGAGCGGCAGAGCCCGCCAGAAGAACATTGGGCCTGTGCTAGCCCTGGCCGCGTTGAAGTTCGGTCTGTTCGGAGCGCTCACTTTCAAGGTCCTCGCCCTCATGGTCGGGAAGGCGCTCCTCATCTCAAAGATAGCCCTACTGCTATCCACCATTATCGGACTCAAGAAACTATTCTCCTCTCAGGTGAACGACTGAAGCATGATGCATGATTAAAGTATTTGTTGATGTTTTCACTTGTTTTTCTTCTTCACTTGCATGACTTTGGTTTTTGAAACCTTTATTTTTCTCAACTGATTTTGCACCTTGATCATCTTTATGAATGTATTAGCTATTTAATATTGCTAGTTCTACACCTTTCACGTTATTGCCTTCATGTGCATGTATATCAAAATCGTTGCCATCGTATTGAGTGGCTTTGCACCAAGCTGCGATACAAAATTCATCTTGTGCATGTATATCACTACTCAGATTGTTGTACATGACTACAGTTTACAATTTAGTCATAATACTGTAAGTTGTATTGCATGATGCACGTACTAAATAACACCGATCGTCTGCATGAAATCTTGTTCATAATAGCAAATACATAAAATTTCATACCAAATATACTTTCATAAGTTATTTTAATTCTTAGGTAGACATATAAGAGATAGGTTTTACTTTAGAACCATCCTATTGAGGGATGTCGATGAATTCGACTAAGTAACTCTCCACAGGTTCAAGAACCGTCAGTACACAACTGGAAATGGAATGTTGAAGCATCTGACCATTTAAGTGGTCCTTCGAACTACTGATGACAGTAAGTAGTATAAAATAGTAACGGTAACGCTGTCATTCACAATTAATTTTAGAATATGCAAGCTGATAAAATAAAAGAATATTTAAAAGGTCAAGAAAAAACTTACTATAAAATTATTGGCATAAAGAATTATCTGCTAAATTCAAAAGCAGAACCTGCCATTAATAGGAAGTAAATCTATGCATGGATTTGCGTACAAAATTGAAGAATAAATAAACTTTGAATCAATCAGTTCACTCAAATAAAGATATTGTAATCATCAAACGAATAAGAAATTAGATTTTCGCATAAAACAGTCAGAATAGCTATAATCGAATTTATTTCGATATTCTCTTCAATGACAATAATCTGCGGCACTACTCACAATATGAACTATAATAAATCATTTTGCATGTATATTTACACTTTATGCCTGATGTCTTAAATCTGTTAAATAGCTCGCAATACTAGATTAGGTTTCTTATCGGGTAAATTATTCATTTGGTAACACCTAATTATTATAAGGAATTCATAATTCATGCCTTTTTTATCAAGAAAGGCAATCTTATATATCACCAATGCAATAATAATCGCACATTCATAAGTTTGCTATACGTATATTGGGGATTTGTATGCACGATCACCTCTTAGCTTTGAAATTGGATGCAGTATGTGAATCACTGACTTCGACTGACTGAGTTATTAAGCTCTCTCGAACTTTGACCTACGGAATGACTTCGTTTATCAAAAGTAACAATTCATTACCTCAACATATACCATGTTCTTCATTATCATCGTTATCAGCATCTCATTCACCTTTATTAGACACGTATACCTTGACAATTTCAATATCCTATATTTTTTGCTCAAAGCGAAAGTCTAGTTCTTGAGGATTGATATATTTACGATGGAATCAAAGGATGTAGTCTAACAAACCATGACCAAATTGAAACATAAATATAAAGTCCGTAATAACAGACTTATATATGAAAAAGAAACAGAGGTACCTATTCAGAATTATATATTTTTATGTAATTTATAATGTGACAGATAATAAGCAGCCGAATTACTTTATTATGTTACGTTACAAAAAAAATTTGCTGATCATTTTATAGTTTTCAAAGAATGTGGACACAAAATAGAAAGAGCGTAAAATAATGAGCACTGTGTCTTTACACACATAATGCTGTAGCATGTTCCAAATCTTTGAACGATTATTTTCAGTTTATGGAAGATGCTGAAACTGGTGAAATTCGAGACTTAATAGAAAACCTTGCCGAAGACGAAATGGAACCACCATTTTGTTGTGACTTTGATCCGTATTAGAATGACAGGACTACTTTACTGGCTTATGGGGCTATGAATAGTTGTTAAGGAGAGAATATTTTATATAAAGGTACTTGTACATAAGTTGCTTCGGTTGTAGAAGATAATGCACAGAATTTTTAGAAGCATGAGAATCAAAATGCTTGTCTTGGCTCGTTTAAAAACAGTGCACAAGTATTGTTTTATATTTGCATAACTTTGCATAAAGTTGCCAACTATGTATCTAGGCACCAGTGCCTAAACAAAGCATTGCTCAACATCAATAATAAGAATTTCAGCATATGATTTTATTCTTTAACTGCTAGCAGTCTCGTAACTAACCCTATTTGATTTTGTCTGAACCTTGCTTCATATTCAGTTGCCGCCAGTAATCTTAGGCGAATACATGAGACAATCGAATAAATACTGGCCAAGTATTTAAAAAGGCGGACTTGAATTTATCATTGAATGTTTCTTGTATAAAATTTAATTCAATATAACAGATAATGTTGACAACCTTTACATAATCCTTTCACAGGCATATAAGTGTCTCTGTATATACTTTCTGAAAATACAAATTTGAGCCACACTCATGAGTCGGAAACCTAAACGGTTTAAGCTTGCCTTTTATTACGAGATTATAACTGTCACAATCGTTACGAGTCAGGTGTTTAAAACACGCAAATCCACATGAATTATTCATTAAAATAACACACGAATTTATATGAGAATATGTGTTTTTAAACCTTCAAAATTCAACAAAAATTTCGTCCATCCATACGTGACCACTAAGTTGAAAATAATTTAAGCGTGAAGCGTAGCAGTACTTATACAAAGCTTTTTTGAGTACAGCAATGAAAAAGTAATTTCCACTCTTTTATACATTCAAAATTATAAATTACGAACAGTATTACGCCAAGTGGCATTTAAAGATATGGGTACAAGGTACAAAGAATTGCGTGATATATAAATATTGATTTCAAGTAGGTATAGGCGTTTACAAATGGATAAAGGATACCCATAATAATTTTAAGTCAGATAGTCCAGTAATATTAAGAAGCAGAAGCTTCAAAGTCTGACTATGATGTGGGGTTCTGTCCGGAGTGAAGTGGGTCGTCAGAGGAAGGGTAGGAGGTGGCAGGAGCGGTGGGCTGACTAGCCCATCAGCAATAAGAACACAGACTCTCGATCTATTGTATGAGTATATTAGTATAATACCAATGAATACAGTACGAGTATGGCCATGAATATATCCATCAGTCGGTAGCTAGGTGCGCTTATGTACAATATAGTACGTGCCTTATGATAACCTTAGTATCTAACCATACAACATCCCTTATCTTGCTTACATCTGAAACCAACGTAATCTACACTAAGATATCTATATTAAATACGTGACAACGTGACTCAAACACAACAAGACAATACGTAGTAAAAGAGTATAGATATTAGATGTACTACCTTCTGAAACTGTACATCGTTTAAGTCATAATCTGCTTAATTATTTTGATCCTTACGCGATAAATTTCCATAGGTGCTGCAAGGAATTGTATTTTTTTTTAATGTAAATAAATATATTTTTGATTTTAAGTTTGTTTATGCAATGTGTGCTTAAAATTAATGGATACTCGATGAAACGATTTTCGTTTTTGTTCTAGCACCATACTTCCATTTCCCTACAAAGTAGACAAATAAATAACTATTATTTATTACGGCTGTTAGACACGTAACTGTTAAAAGCAACCTCTCCACAAAATAATACACAAAAAACCAAAACAGTCGTGATAAATACCCGTTCATCAATATGAACGTGACCACTTCTTCGTAAGAAATTACATATCCTTAGTGGAAACATCGATCCTACTTTGTTTCGGCTGCTCATTTGTAACTGTCGTAGTCTTGTCTAGCCACTCATGTACAGTAATATTTCGTGGGCTATTGAAATTTACAAGTAGTCCTGTCATGTGATTACATTCAGCAGCTTTAACTGGGATATACGTCAATTCATCAGACAGTCCGTATGCACTATGCAGTGCATACGGACTGTCTGATGAATTCACATATTGCAATTACTAAATGATGTCTTAGCCATGCGGCTAAGACATCATTTAGTAATTGCAATATGTTTACAGAATCAAACCATTAAGCCAGTGGTTTAACAAACTTGTAATTTTGCTTCGGTGACCGATTTAGAAAAGATTACTTTTAATTGAAATGCAAAGCAGGTGCTATGGATTATTGTGCATAATTAATTGATTTAAGACACGGGCAAGTCACAGGTGTAAATCCTTCAAAAGATTTAGGTTAGCCATTAAAGTAAGATTGAGTAATAGTATAAACTCAGATAAAACTGCAGCAGTGGCATATCAAGAAATCTTGTAAATTTTATTCAATACTCCAATGAGTATCAGGTCATGTTTCTATAAACATGATTGTTCTTTGACAGGCAATTTATTCAGCCTTTGTCTAACATAAATTGTATTTCGACAAAAGAAATGGAATTATCATAAGAATATCCAGTAAAATATTGTCATCATCTGTTATACCTACTGAAAAATCTGTCCAATTTATTCTAAACGCCAATATAATAAACTATTCCAGCCATGAATAAATGTCTGAAATGCAGTCCAAAGAGTGGTCAGTAGTCATGCAAAGGAAATTCATCACTCGGGATTGTTAATTTATAGATCATTTTAGCTTGCAGTGCTTTGCACTAGTCTGAGAGAACTAACTAGCCATGTCAGTTTTAAGATAAATTACTCGTTTTGTTGAATTATTTTGAAAAGTTTTGGCAATTTGGTAAAGATTGCTGAAGGTTTAGTAAGAAAAATTGGTTTCTAGATTTACGATTATAGCCAGAAATCGAACTGTTTAGGCATTTTAAGCCTTATATTTTTAAATGAGCAGAATATTTTTAAATTTGTGCTAAGAACTATAGTAGAAATATTGTAAGCTATTAAAAAGAGCTACCATTTAATTTAACGTAAAATCGTAACCTATAACCATTGTACTCACAAAAAATAAAAACTTCTTAAATTGAAGTGATATCGTGTCTCTTTTATATCGAAAATCGGGGAACATAGCTTCCACATATTATATCCAGTCTCCCCTTTCAGCTCTTCATAATACTATAATCATTTATAACACGCACGTGACTGTGAAGTGAATGCCTCCATCTGAAGCGTTAATAAAAATATACGGCAATGGTAATATGTGCTATAATGTATTACATTGCTGTATAATAACATAATTTATTGATTGAAGAAAAAGCTTGCTATTTATTTCGGTGTCGCCGCAGGTAGTTTGGTCTTATAGGTAAAGAGTGAAACACAATGGTGGTTTATTCGGTATAAGTCAGGCATATCTGTATACCAATTTCTGCAGAGGAAATACAAGAGGATTCCTCCACTTAAAAATAAACCTTACTTGTCGGTCCACCTCTATTAATTGAAGTTTACAAAGAAGCATTAATTCATGATAGGCTTTTTAGCAAGTGGTCAGTCGAAACAATTTTGTGACAAATAGGAATAAAGAAATAATTTTAGTTGTGAGCAAACCCATGACTTCATATTATTATGAAAAACGTTGGCAATACAGACCTACTTGACGCCTGAGCAAAGTGTAATACTGCAGAAGGTGTATAGTGACAATAGCTTGACTCAATTTGCATTAAACGCTAAAGCTTTTGCTCCTTACACTTTGGGCATCTCCTTACATTTTTATACATAACTAGATGAGCCCGCGGTTACACCCACGCTATTTAAGGCTACTGCTCCGCTCCCGTGGCTCATAGCGTGATGTTATATAGGCTATAGCCTTCCTCGATAAATAGGCTAACTAACACTGAAAGAATTTTTTGAATCGGACCAGTAGTTCCTGAGATTAGCGTGTTCAAGCAAACAAACAAACAAACTCTTCAGCTATATATATATTAGTATTAGATATTTTAATACACATATTTTTCAAGTAAAGTGAAAGATTAATTATTTAAATAAGTACCTAGTGAAATAAATATAATGTAATATTATGCTTTTTTCTCCCTTCTAATTTTACTGTGCCCGACAGGGTCCATGATGATATTATAGCTCATTAGTTACATCTAAGTTCACATTCTGGAATGTCAATAAAGATTACATATGAAAAGACGCGAGATATCATTATTTTAAAATGCAGTACACTTGTTGCTTGAAATTCAACTTTACGTCGAAATGCACTTTGTGAAGAGCATGCAGGAAATTTCAATAGGAGCAATTTGATTTTATATTCACACGTATATTTTATTCAGTTTTCACTACACTGTGCGATATGAAATACCTTCATAGTAACATGCACTTTATAGAACCTTAGAATATATTATTATCTCAAGAGAAATTTTGTCTAAAGAGTCCTATATACATATATTTTGAGTTATGAAGAATAATATTTTTATTGCTAGTTCTGATATAGATTTCATTGCAAATAATTTGTTTGCTTATCACCTCTAAGGGCGTTGAAAATGGTTTTCTAATTAATTGTAACCTAAAACCTAAGACCACAAACTAATGTTTATTTTATTTTATTACATTTCGACGTAAAACTCTGCCAATAAAATTCCCTGCATGGAGTATTTTCGTATTGTATGTTGCATGAACGGAATTATGCATTCTGGAAATTATAAAATATATTTAATACAAATATAACATGGAACACTTCAATGAAATATGACACACCTACTTTTATATTCTATAATTCGGTCCTACTCACTCAGAATTTATAGCTTGCCTTCTATGTTGAAGCTTAATGATACGTAAAATTTGTTTTTACTTTATTCTATACAATACACATTACATTTGACGAACTTAAACTGTAGCATGAAATAATTTTGCATGGGTTTTATTACTATAGATATTACAATATTTATTGCACGCACCACATAAACTTGTCGCACAAAATTGTATTTATATTATTTTGTATTAATTATTTTATTTGTATCCTTTTTAATGTTTAACTAACTACTAACAAAGACTAACTTACTAATAACGAAACCAACTATTTTTTTTTAAATTAAGCATAAAGAATTGAATGCAGAACAGCATTCAACAATATATTACCAAATTGGGTTCGAATCCCTAGTTCAATTCAAGAGCTCAAGAATGCGCCTTTAAAAAGTAATTCTAATCCAATCTTCCCCAATATTATGTAATATCTGTAAAGTCAAACGTATATTTCTTTTGTTTTCAGTCTATCGATTCAAGACAATCGTTTGGAACTGAGTAATACGGTTGCTTTTACAAAGTACTAACCAATAAATAAAAAGAAATTAAAGTACGAATACTTTTCAGGCTATGGTCAAAAAGGATTAAGTCAGTATGGGTGACGTACACTGAATGGAGTTAACGGCGTTATATACCAGCTAGATAACATGAATAAGGCTTATTACACAATCTTTTGTACTAGAGATCGAACACCAGGTTTTAACACAGATGAATATATAGATATGAGACAACAATAAAAAAGTCCCTTTCAGAAAAGTAACTAATTGAAAAAGGATGAGAATGAAATTATTTTATTATTATTATTTCAATGTCTCGTGCAAACAATAAATAAAAAACTGAGCAGTTGATTATTTTGCAGTCATGAAATATTTTGGAACTTGGGTGACAGAAAGGACTTTGGCGGGATTTAAGACAATCTCGTATATAATGTAGTAATAACAACATTGAGATAGTGTAATAGGTTTTGTTATATAAAAGTTGACAAAATGGCACCAAAGTTTGACATGTATAAAAAAGATATCATCAAACCAAAAATAATAAAAAAAAGAAAGAGACAGAGGCAAATCAGCTCGTTATTAAATTAAGGCATTATTCTTAATTTCCATTTTTTGTCGACTTTTATTTATTTTCAATTAATATAGTTAAGAACACGTTATAAATGTAAATAACACTATTTATTTTGTATTAACTACAGTGGTACTTGCTGACTTGTACAATAAAAAACTAATTTCGCATTTAAGACAACTAAGCATTTGCCCTAATTATGTTAATAATTTATAATTTTATTAATTGTACTAATAATTATTTATTGTGGAATAAATGAAATGATTACTAACAATGTCTAACCGTTATTTATAAATCCCTTAACCCTACAATCATTATTGACCTGGCCTATACTAATGGAGGTGTAATTTATCCGGCAACTAATAAAATATGATTAGCAATCATACAGTGTATTGAAATCAAGCAAAAGTCTACTTTTATTTTAACCAATCTTACTACATGCTAATCTTGGGCGGATGGATTCCTACATGAATGTATAGATGATTGTTACATTTTCAAGCAAAATCTGTAGTACGGCTTTCGATGCAACTCTGCGATAATCAATCTTTACGCATAGACTAACGAGAGAGAAGCGTAATTTATGTTGCATTTGGTTTTATACTAATATTCTGTGTCACACGGTGACGCAAAATGAGTTCTTAAATAAACTGGAATCAAAATAACATCATAACATAACATTACATAACTTCACGCCCTTATCCCCAAAGGGGCAGAGGTGTATTACACACCCGCACTTCGCCAGTACAATATAATTGATAATCATCATGGCATAGTTGATAAATGTATTAATTTATTGAATTGGCGCTTCAAAAATAAGCACACAGACCCTGTTACATTGAAAATAAGTATACTAAACAAAATACTTTTGTAGTAATACAAACCTTATGACCACCAAAGGACGCCGCCTTAAAGGGCTCAGCCTAGGGAAAGTGTGACGACTCCCCGATGAGAAAAGCCGGTACTACCCACTAAAACCACCATGGTACTCCTCTATCCGATCCCATTGAATAGCGAGGTCACGGGAACTGCGCGAGCATGACTACCACGAGACGTCACAAAACCTAAAACAAGTTTATAAACCAATCTTAACCTAAGAAAACTCATCTGATCCCAAAATAGGCTGACCCTATATATGTAATACAACTAATAATCGTACTGTACTTGATGGCACGGGCTGTTTCCGCAACTCCACGTCTTGGCGTGTATTTTGCGTGCGGGTGGGAATGGTCTTGTCACTCGAGCCACCCCAGTTCTTCGAGGAAGACCAGCAGGCTCTTGATGTGGCCTACTGCTTCCCTCGGGGTGCTGTGTCTGGTCAGGTACTACTGCCTGTACTGTGAGACCTCAGGGCAGTCGAGGAGCAGGTGGGCTGCCGTCTCGAATGCTACCATACAAGCTCTGCACAGCGGGCTGTCGGTTATACCTATAGTAAATAGGTGCTTATTAAAGGATCCGTGTCCTGTGTAGGCGGCCGTGACTGTTCGAAGTTGTTGTTTGGACAGCCGGAGGACTTGTTTGGCTATCTTACCGTCTACTGCAGGAACAGCCTCTTTCGCCTGCCTGCATGTTTCAATACCAATCCAGGACTGGTTGTGCTGGGTCCTGGTTCTGTTTCTTACCAGGTTGCGATAAAATAATCGTACTGTAGCAGCTGCTGACGCTACAAATTATATACAAGGCGCACTATTGTGTAAGCGCCGCGTAGCAGTCGTTTCTTCGTACCCATATAGTTAGGCCGTCACTATGAGGTCTAAATATAATATACATATCTCATTTACCTAAATATAATATACATATCTCATTTAGGACCCCCACAGTACTTACACAATACATTATTCTAAAGTCCTCCACGAAATACATCATAAACTCCATACATTAAGACAAAATGAAACACTAAATATATTGCTGCGATATACATTTATTTTTCATATATATTATCTTTATATAGCTATAACACTTGTAATTTTATTAATCCACTGCGTACGTAGTCTGTTCCAATTAAATTCTTAAATAATTTTCAGCAGCTTGTCTGGCATTTGTACTACCTACGTAATACTATGTGGACAGTCAGCAAAATAAGTCTTTATATTTTTTATAGACTTACGCCTGTATCCCTGAAGGGGAAAGAAAGTAAATGTTTTAGGTCCTACGTAACAGAAGTCGCGCCTATTGCCGTTACCGTGCATATTTCTAGACTCCCTACTGCTACTGAAGATTAGAAAATTTCAGTAACACTTATGCCTGACCCAGGAATCGAACCCGTATCCAATGGACCACGGAGGTAGTCATTCAAGATGAGTCTATCCGTAATTTTGAATGGCTGTAAATCCCCTAATAACTTTTCTTTTTGTAATATATTATACTAATATACGAAGAAAACTTCCTTGAATGATAATTTATAAATTAAAAACGATAATAAGAGTTATTAATTCATAAACTACTCAGCAAAGATTTTGAAGCAGTGACATTTTTGCTGACTGTACATGAAATATATTCCGCTCAGTTCGTTGGTTTTGGGGCTTAAAGTAAATTTTTTAAGTCATATAATGGAACAACTGCTTCATTTTCATGATTTTCATAGTAGGGTTTAAGAATTGCTTAATACGTTTTTACGCATTATATTCGTTTCTGTATTATCTACTTTCACACTGCTGAGTACGGGCGTCTTTGTACTTTGAGAAGAGCTAGGCTATAGTCTACTTTGCTGGCCTGTAGGTTGGCACACTTCATACATATGTTTCTCGAGAACTGGCAGACAAACGAGGTTTCTCATAGTGTTTTCTTTTTTTCTTTAATATCATCATCAGCCTGCTGGACTAGGCCTCTCCTTTGAAAGGAAGAATTGGCCTACTATTCGATGCTGGCCAAACGGGTTGGTATAGGGTTTGTATCAAGTTTTCCTTCTCTTACAGTGCTGTTCTCTGCATAATATGCTCCCTCTGTCGGCTCTTACGACACCCATGGGATGATATGGGGTGGTAACATTCCGTATTCTTAATCCGTCACCACACGGACATTTTCGGACATTTTCTTTAATATAGCAAGGGATAATTAACAATTTAATACGCACATAACTTAGAATTGTCATTAACCTCTTGTATGCCGGAATGCCAGACACAATTGATCAACAAGCATACATTACTGAACGATCAAACCAACTTTAACGGGTCCCCATTGCTGAATATATTCGCAAACCGTCATAATGACTCACATCAGTCGAGCAACGGAGGGAGGGGATTAGAAAGTACAATCGTTTATAAGACATGCCCACGGTTGGAAAGCGCTCAGTCGTTGCCCATCGTTCCTGAGGATGCCTCGTGCAGAGGCGAAACACGTGTCGAAGAATAGTCGGCGCATACAGCGGGATACTGCAAGTCAGGTATCTTCCTGGAACCCATACCATTCCTATATCCCTTATCCTTTTAGAGGAGTTCGATATTGTCAACCTTTTTCTATTGCAATAGTTGGGGTGGTCAATTCGAGGGTGCGTGGTGGGTTCCTCTTTCCTTCCATTAGGTTACAATGGAGTTCCGCCAAGTAACGCCTGATTCAATCAACTATAAGCTATTGTGTCTCACGTAGATCTGCGTTCCGGCATACAAGGGGTTAACGCGCTTATTAGGTTTCACCCCGAAACCATCTACGTCCGTTGATCTCTCCACTAAGCTGCCGTTATTTCACATATCTATATTTAAGTAGGCTATAAAATTTGGTTATACCATAGCACTTACCGGATCAATGTCCGAAACTTTCAAACAATAATTCTTACACAAAATGCGTGCCAAAACTAAACTACCTCATACATCTGTTGGGCACTTGGGGCGAAATTTACAAAAACTTGGTCAGGGTTCGTCCAACACGTCTTGTATTATATCACTCCCTTAGGCGAGGTTGATATTAAAATAAGTTTTCGACTAAATCTTTTTTGTATTGTTGCCTTTAAGCGCTTTGAGCGGGAGATAAGTAAATGTAAAAAGTGTTTAGAGAAAAAGGTTTGGTGCAGTTTGTTTAGACTGCGAGGTGTTTGTTTGTGAGTTACGAATCTGTTTGTGGAAGTGTTGCTTAGTGAAAAATGTACTTGAGGTAGGAATATGTATGTATGCATATGTATGCATACAAACATACATAATATGATCACGCTTTTTCCCGTCGGGGTAGGCAGAGACAACAAAACGCCACTTGTTTCTGACGTATTTATTTCGATGATCAAAATCTAAGCAAGCTATGAATGCCCTGATGAAGTAGTAGTTTAAGCGGTCGGCTCGAAGTGGGTTCGATCCCGTCACTGGACAACATTATATTGTGTGAAGCACAAATTGTTGTTTATGAGTCTGGGTGTTCCTTGTGTTTGTTGACTGAATATTTATGTAAAGTACTTCGCGACACAGAATTTATACCTAGTTTGAATATTATTGGCTTAAAATATACTCAGCTTCTTTTTTATTTTTAGATCCTTTAAGAAGCTAGCATATTCTTTTTCAAAAGCTCGGCAACGCCCATTTATCCTTCGTGCATTGCAGGTATCTGTATGTGGCAACGATAACTGACCATGAGGTGACGCGCTTACTCATTTGTCTCCGTATACAATAAAAAAACAGTAGAGACTGCAAGAATGACGTTACGGTTTTAGAGATCAATACGCCGTTTAACATTGCACCAATTGTATTCTGCAACTCCCACACTAGACAGCCATCTATGTGCTACGCTTATTGCTGTTTCGTGTCTGAGTGGCATTTGTAGTCATTGCTTAAATGCTTGTGAAATACCCTGAGACACAGGTATGCTTCAATAATTCTAGTGCGAGAGTTGAGACGGACTGCCATGAGCCTGAGGGTATCGGGTTCGAAGCCACGGTGAGCACCAATGACTTTTCGAAGTTAATTGCGTACAAAATTGTTAATTATCGCTTGCCCCGTGCCTCGGAGAGCACGTTAAACTGTCGGGCCCGGCTGTCATGAAGATATTTGACAGTCGTTACGGGTAGTCAGTACCCTCATATAAACTGATACTGGTCTAAACCATGGTATATTGCAATCCCTTTGGGTTGCGGAGGTCCAGCGGCAGTCGCTCTGTGGAAAAGTTGATATTCCCTCATATCTGGTTGGACCAGTAAGCGAACCTCGGGCTCCAAGGCGTGTAAGTATTGGATGCAACCGGGATAACGCTAGGGCGATGATGATGAGTTACCAGTATTTATGACAAAGTAATTATTACACATTGTTCCCGCGCTACAGGATTTATTCCTAGTGCTGGAGTTTGCCTATGATTTTCTTTTGCAAATGTTTGCGTATTGAATTGTAATAAGGCAAAAATACACATAATTTATGCAACCCCATGGATATATTACACAAATCCCAGAGCGTAGTATACGGTACGTCACTTGAATTTGGCAGAAGTGGATCACGCGGAATGACGAATACGTGATCGGGATGCAAAACATATGATTTATTTACTCTCCGTGAGTTTATGCCACCAACATAATATTAAATAGAACGGGATAATCTCATTTTTATAAGGAGAAAGTATTCAGAGTAAATAGAATCTCCCTTGATTTTATTTTGTGATAGTTCTTAGAAAATACTGAGTGGAATCTTTGTTAATTTCAATTTGTTAACCAGGACAATCATTCAACTAAATCATTGCACTATATTATGTCTCTTTGCCAACTGCAAGCAGCCTTCTTTAATTTTTGTAGGAGTTTGTAGCCAAGCCAATTCTGATGATGGCGTCCTTATAAAAGGTTTTCTATAAAGCCTAGCGATTATAGTGTGTGCAGAATGTATCGGGACCGACACGGCTTTACGTGCAAAGCACCGTAGAGCTCTGATATAAATATTTCAAGCGATGATCATCCATCCAAGTGGAGACCTCTGTAGCCGTAGCTTAACTTTACCGATCTATTACAAACAATGATATTATAGAGAAAACCTTTATTCCAAATTCAGCAGCAATTAGTCATAACCTAAGAGACAGTATCAGCCGATGAATACAGATTTACATAAAAGCGCAGTTCTTAAGGATTTCGTGTGCCGATTCCAAGTGGGAACTGTCTCCAGTTTAGTTCGTAGTTGGCGCCGTTGTCGGCGCTGGCATCGTTCTTCGTCTCTCTTGCTAAGATACACTCGAGGAACGTTCGTCTCTCTTGCTCTCGTAAAGACAGCTGTCACAGCGTGACTGCCACGCCGCCAAGCTTGGGTCACAGAAAGTTTGTCTTCAGAGCACCCATAGGAAATGCGCCTCTTTGTAAATATGTATCTGAGCTCTTTGGTATAGCTTACAACTTGTTTACGCTAGCTGTGTCATAAAATTTGTTTGTGAGATTTCGCATTTAGTTTTAGATAATTTCGATATTGTTTTGTTTGTCAAGCTATATTATTTAAGCCAATTGCTACTTGTTATTTGTATAGGTTTATATAATTTTATTGCTAACCATAATATCAGAGCTGAAATAAATAATAAGAATAAAATTGGGGATTTAATGTCAAGTTCAGTATATTCACACATCACCGAAATTACTTATAAACCTATTTAACTATTAGTTCCTATTCTTACTCTCCGTCTAGGGACGGATCAAGAGTACTAAGTGTCATAGCTCCATTTCATTCCGTGGCGGTCATTAGAGATTTTTCTCTTTTTTTCTTTTTTTGTAAGGGAGACCTTTGCCCAGCAGTGAGATAACAAAGGTTAAATAAAAAAAATATAGACTCACGCCTGTATCCCCGAAGGGTTAGGCAGAGGTGTACTACTTACATCCACATTTCGCCATGACGTAATAGGGGGCGAGCCTATTGCCGTTACCGGACACATCACCAGACTCCAAGCTGCTACTGAGAATTAGGAAAAACCCAGTAACACTTTTGTCCGACCCGGGAATCGAACCCAGGACCTCCGATCAGTAGTCGCATACGCTATCCACTGGACCACGGAGGCAGCAGGAGGAGTCATTAGGGATTATAAAGGAAAATACACGAAACAAATAGTGCCTTACAAAAGAGTCGGAAAACTCGATATGCCAAACTATAGGCCAACGTAGTATAGAAGGCCAAATGTTTGTATTGACTCACGATGGCATTGTGACGCAAATTAATAGAAAACTATGTCCAGCAATGGACTGCAAAGGGCTTTACGACGATGATATTAGGCTGATATAACCTTACTTTAGATCAGACTAAAAACAACGAATTTTATATGAGTACAGAGGAAAAATATTTTTTATTTTCATAAACTTATCATCATCATCTTTATACCGTTATCCCAGTTTCAATCTGGGGTCCGCTTACTAGTCTAACCGGATTTGGCTGAATATTAGCTTTTCCCCAGAGCGAGTGCCTGTCTGACCTCCGCAACCAGTATGGATAGCGATATTATATGACTTAGACTAGTGTCAGTTTATTTAGAAGTACTGACGCCCTATAACAACTGTCAAAGATTTTCATGACAACCGGGACCGACGGCTTAACGTGCTCTCCGAGGCACGGGACAAGCGATAACCAACAATTCAATACGCATGTAACTCCGAAAACTCATTGGTGCGCGCCGTGGATTCGAACCTGATACTGCAACTTATATGCAACGAAAATAATGTTACGGGCTTTCACTTCCCTAATTATGAAAACTACCACATAATACTCGTAGTTGTAAATTATCGTAACTCTTTGTAGTTAAACTGTTGCTAAATTTACACTATTTCACGGCTAGGCAAATTCAATCATGACAGTTCATTGACATTCATTTACATCAACAACATAATGAACACTAACAATACTATAAATACGAAATTAAATCTCTATAATTATGAAGCAACTTAACAGCAGAATTATTCAAACTAAATGACACATTGATGATAATTAGGTACACGTATGCTGTAGTGGTTAAAATGTGGCTTCAGTACTTAACGCAATGCAGAGTATTGTGGGTTCAATGCTCAAACGGGCAACACCTGTATGAGCTACTAATTGTTGTTATTAGGTAAAAACCAATGCTTGAATATTTATCTTGTAAAGTTCTCCACGTTGGCAATTCATGGGTTTGTTAAATCAATACGTGTTTCTTCTACAAAAGTCAGAGGCAAACGGTCTGTGCGCTACACAACCACTAGCGACAACGCAACCACTTTCCCATTTTGTAGGCAACATTACTCAACCGCAAGAAGCAGCTCCATCAGATTTAACCACAGCTGGACCACAATTTGTCGCGGTTCGATTGTTGTCCGTGTGGAAAATCCCTTACCCCTTCGAATAAATTTTAAAACTGAACCTTTCGTTGTTTAACTGGTAGGGACACATTCCGAAAGACTATTTCAAAACTAACGTTAGTAAAATTACCACGAAATTATTCATTATCGCTTGCTCCGTTCCTCGGAGAGCACGGCCTTCGGTTCTGACTGTTATAAAGGTCTTTGATAGTCGTTATAGGGTGACCCTTGAACTCACTGACACTGATATGGTATTTAATTGGGTTGCGGTGGTTACTTTGTGGAAACACGGACACCCGACTCCAAGCACACCCGACTTCATTTCATTTCATTTCATTTCAAGACGGAAGTCTAAGATGCAATCAGACCAGTAATAGTGACATTACTACGAAAGTAAAAATTCTAATATTCCTTCAAATAAGCCTGAGTTCTAATCTATTTTAATATGCCATCCTGTTTCACGAAAATCATTCAATATTTCTAATGCTTTCAATCCTGCAAAACAAAGATAGCCAGATTGTGAAGTGTTCTGATTGAAAGTAAATTGAATTTCTCTTCACACGCGGTACGACGTGTCAAAACGATTTATTGGATTCTTTGTGAAATATATTCTGAAGAAATCTACAGTATTTCTTTAAAATATATATACATTTTGTAATGCTTTCTATTTACGTAGATGTATTAAACCATTCAGTAAATCACTGTTTAGTGAAGTGTTGCAAATAGAATTGAAAAGGTTATTTATCTCACTAAAATATTTTATACTGAAATATTAAGTTATCACCATGGATTGCCAAAAGTTATTGAATACTACCTTATGTTGTAGTGCTTGTAAATTTTGTTCATAAATCAATGACTACAACGTGGAAGTATCATTATACGGGCTGCAACAACAACTTAGCATCAACATCGAAAATAACAAAGGTGGTGAACTGAAATAACGGACTTTCATTGCAATTATGAGGTAAAAAGAAGAAAATATAAATAACGTTTCTATTTTTCACGTACTTTATCAATAAAATATTAATGTATAACGACATTTTAACACCTTCACTGCGTTACGAGATATAATGAATCTCGTACGAGACTTTCGTTCGGTGCGTAGATGAAATGGGATGATGAGATTTGTGTGATATGATACAACATTTACCCTCGTTACAAAACAAGGACTTATTCGATGACTCTTTGATTAAGATTATAAAAAGATTTGTTGAATATTGACATAGTTATTTATTTTAATTTGATATTTAGTTCCAATGAAGTTTAGAGATAGAAAATGTACAGAAATATATAAGTCCTATACATTAGACTGCCTGTTATTAAATGCAACACAAGCTTCAAACTATACTTACTTTATGTTAAGAAGAACTTTATAAAGGTAAGATGAGTTCAAAGATATTAAAACGTTCACGATTTGTAGGCCTACATATAAACACATCCTAAAATTCACTGCCCTGAAATTTTCGCATGGTACATAACAGTCATCGCGTGACAACAGTTGGTGTTACCCAGAACTACGTATATACTAAAGTATTTTAGTTCTAAAAATTATTGTATAGGTCTTGTATTCTTGTTAAGTGTTTTTTTCTCTCAGTTGGACATCAATAAAGATATTTTATTACCACACACAATCGACAGTAAAACCATTAAATATTGTTGTTAATACTGTTAATTTATTTACGATACTTATAATTGTATTTATTGTTACAAATGTAATAAACAACCATTTATCGTTTTATTGTCCTCCATTTATCGAGTATCGATTATTTTGTGGCTTATTGAAGCTTCAAATTTCGATATATTTCATAAAATTTATAAATAGGTACTCTGATTTTGTGTCCAGATTTTCTGCGATGCTAATAAATGGAGAAATTATTACATTTATTATACCTTCAAGTCAGGACATACCAAGTTTTAATACCATAATATCGTAATTATATCGTATATCCTCTTGTATCAGGGGTTTTAAATGGTTTATAGTAAATTGTAATTTGTTTTGTGACAGGGATAAATTAAAAAAGTTTCTTTTGTTATTTTTTGGCTCTACCCTTTTTGCCAAATTTCATTTGAATTTGTTTCTTGAAACGTTATAGACAGTTATTTTCGTGTGTTGGTAAGATTTTGATCGTGGCTTTGCTCTTACGAGAAATAGAGGCACTTGTGGCAAAAACTTAACAATATTATTTCTTTGTCAGTGAAACTTTGAGCATAATGACGCGTCATTTTCTTGAGATGCAATTAAGCCTAGACTAAGCCTTTCATATACATTTGTCTAGACTTCGTCCGTAACACCGAAACATTTCTCAGGAACCACAATATCTATTGATAGAAATTGCACAAAAATCCTTTCATTATTTTTAAGTTTATCACGTCCATACAGAATTCATTTTATAATATGTATAGGCGTGGGCGTCGCCAAGGGGGGCAGGGAGACGTAGCTGGGTGCAGCTACGTCTCCCTGCCCCCAGAGATTCAAAAATATCCTAGAATGTATACTTTTCTCTATATATTTTTCTCATTGTCCATATCAACTTGCCCGTAGGCCATCGGCTGGCGTCTTTGCCCTCCCCGAGGCAACCGGCTGGCGACGCCCTTATTTATAGGTATAAACATTAGAATACATTAATTCAGCTTCATCACTTAAACTGTTCTGTTCTGACCCACCAATCAAATACCTATTTGATTGGTGGGTCAGAACAGTCAAAGCTCAAGTAGTTTTGGAGATGTCATGTATAGTTACTGAAACTACGAATGTCCTTTCACTGAGGGTATTCAGTATATTATACCAGAACATTATGTAATTTGAATAACAGCATGAGGCGATGGGAACAAATACATTCCAAAGTCCACAGCAGCTTACCTGGCTATTCCTCATTCATCATCAGCCTTGATTGTAATCTGTCCCCTCACTTTTTCTTCTTCTTTTCGTGTGAGTGTGTGGCTAACTCTGGTGTCGGAGTTTTCAGGCCAACGACTCGGCCTCACGATCCTTGTCCTGAGACAAGCACCGGGACCGACAGCTTTACATTCCCTCCGAAGCACGATAGCGCTCCGATGTAAATGCAACACGCGGTCACCCATCCAAATAGTGACCTGTGCACGCATTGCTTGACTTCATCGATCTACCACGATTGGCAAGCCAGGTCTCGCTATGAGCGTTACTCCTTTCCCCCCACTGGGGAAAGGCCTCCTCTCATTATGAGAACGGTATAACACTAAAATTTTGCTGACCTCCGATTTTCATAAATTGTCGCTATGAACTAATAATACAATCACGGCAGCTTGCAAGAGTGTCGCTCGAGCACCTATCTGTTCGAGCAACGCTAGGTGTACCCGTACAGCCGTGTCATTGGTCAGCACTGGGTGGGGTAAAAATACTGCATTATTATGGTTCTATTCGTTCAGGAGGTCAAATGTAGTTATAAAACCCCTCTCTATGCGTCGGTTGTGAAAAAGAAGGCGAAAGAAGTGAGAATTTCTGGATTAAAGACAGAAGAATGAAAGAGAACTTTTTGTAAAAAAAATTTAAATAGTTTCTTTTCTTTTCAGAAACATGACGTCACTTACCAAGTGTATACAGATACGAATCTATACAGCTGGGACGATTGGAGGAAGAGGTGGCGAAGAATGATGGACAGATCTAGTGAATAGATTATACCTATACTATATTAGATTAGATAGTAGATTTTTTCAGCCTTGTCGATGTGGCCAGGAAATAAAATTGGCTTAAACAGGTTTCTCTATGTGTGTATCATTAACACGATTAAGTCACATTTGAATATCTAAACATACCAAAAAAAAATCACATTTCTTATATTGGTGGGATGTGATATGAAGTGCTTATATTTGAGATCGGACTTATTTTTTTTTATGTCTTAGAATTTATGCACAAATAATAAATGTTCATTGCACGTATTACGTCGTAGTTTAAGCGGCCGCCAAGCCGCTTGATAACACGCGGATTCTTGTGGGTTCGATTCTCACAGGAGACAACACTGTGCGATCCATAAATTGTTTCCAGTGTGGGTGTAATTTGTGTCCGTTGGTTTTATGTTCGTATATTCCTCCACATACAATAATAATTCTTCATGCTGAGGTTGTCTTTAATATAGAGCATAGACAGTTCGCCCTAAAGAGTGTTTAAAAATCGCAAGTACCCGAAAACAGTTTAGTTGTTTGGAAACAAAACCCTTTGCAATGACTCCAAAGATTAATAAATATATTTGTTTTATTTGATAAATACATGTCAAATTATTAAATTTGACTTGTATTACCAAAAAAATATGTTAATTTATTCGATTACACAAAATACGACCAAAGGGTTCAGCCAACTACCCAATTAATTATCTTTCAGGTTAATTACTATTCACACATTTAATCGCGGTTTTTATTAATGGGCTCCTGTAGTAAGTGACCCCGACTAGTAAGCTGGGTTCACTAACCGCCGAGCTTGTGGGTTCGGTTCCCACCCAGAGGAAATCTTTGAGTGATGAGTCTTTGTCAGAGTCTACTTTATTTATTTTAAGTATACATTGAAGATTATAATTATCGTATAAGTATGTTTATCACTTATCTGGATGCTGTAGTACAAAACTCTGTTTAATTTGGGATCAGATGACCATTTGTGTGCTATTGAGTGTCCAGATAGGAACTGATTTAGAATATAACGTGTCAGTGTCCCATTTAAAAATTACAAAAAGTAACTAGTATCTTTAGAAAGCGAAAGAAAAATATGTATCTCTATTTATTACGAAGAAGATGTTTATTAACAGTTATACAATTACTATAGTTTTAATTTAGTTTTAACTGAAAATAACTATACACACCTTAGGCTTAGAAAATAATATAGGTACATTAAACCTGAATTCTAGTACAAATATATCGTAAGCCTAGTCTTTTAAATCGCTTTTTATGACAGCCATTTTTGTTTATTTGCTAAGAATTATTATTTTTATAAAAAATGCTAAGATTTTAGGTGTGTTTTAATTTTTGGTCATCACCACTTATACCTACTTATTTTGAGAGATTTTGAGAGTCTATTGTAGTACACCTATAACTCTATGTAAGAGTCTTACTTTTCATTGTCTCTATTCATGAGAAGACAGTTTCCACACTAGGTATCAGTCAACGATAACGGGGTCTTGAAACAACGGAAACAGGTTAACAACCAGATGTGAAACGGTAACGCTGTTAGTACCGCGTTCGCATGCGGCAACGAAACATAAAAATCTCTCAGTTGTATGGAAGAGTTTCGTGAATGCTATGTCTCACTCTATCATCATCATCAGCCCATTATACTGTCCCACTGCTGGGCACGGGCCTCTTCTCATTATGAGAAGGGTAAGGCCATAGTCCACCACGCTGGCCAAGGGCGGGTTAATAGACTTTACGTGTCTTTCGACAATATTGTGGAGAACTCACAGACATGCAGGTTTCCTCACGATGCTTTCCTTCACCGTTTAGCAAGTGATAAGTAAAAATGTAATACGCACATAGCTTCGAAAAGTCATTGGTGCGTGCTGTGGATCCGAACCCGAGACCCTCTGCATAGCAGTCTGTCGGTCTCTGTACTCGACTATCGCTGCCTTACGCCTTAGCCGTACGTACCTACCTACAGTCAAACAGCCAAACATGCAACGCACTAAACAACTGCCGTGTAGCAATATGATGACAGACAGCATACTTTCAAATAACTTCATGTCTATTCAGGTAGGTATATTAATATTTTAAAGTTGTCAACAATTGGTCCCTCCATATAAAAATGTTCATAAATAAAAAACTTTTCACATACAACATTTTCCGACATATTATATTCGTGCAGCAAATTCTGAAACTTGTCACAATGAATTATTTAAATACAATATTTATATGCCGTCTGAATAGCCGACAGCACAAGTGAAAACAATAAAAGGTTTTCAACTGTCCCAACTTTACTGTGATGTATGAATTGCGTTTGTAAATAATTGATTTGATTTATTACTTTGTGAGTGTTCGACAACCTATCTCTATACAAAAAGAAATATACTGACGCAAAAGGAGCCCACTGTCTCAATATAAAAAAGAACTTTACATTTGGTCAATGGAATCTTTTTATGACGAAAGTAAAAACCCACTCAGGCAGGATTATTTTAAATTCTACTTCATTCACGGATAAAATATGGGTTAAAAGTTTGTTGCAACATCTGCCAAGTTTAAAGCTAGCAAAATGAAAACAATTCGGTTAAAAAATAAATATTAATTTCGTAAGGGTACAGAATCGCATATGAAAGATAAAATATGGGTTAAAAGTTTGTTGCAACATCTGCCAATTTTAAAGTCAAAAAGTCAAAACCTCAAATTGGGGAAACTTTACTCTCACAGCATTTCGGAGTCCACTGCTGGCCTCTACTATTTTGCGTCACAATAGCATCATGGAGTAACTCCAACAATGAATATAGTCCAAGATCCCAGGGCCGCCAGACCTTACTTAATATGTTCTCAGAAACGATATGTATAGAATAAAGTAGTGTTAGTAGGTATGAGTGTACACATACTTGCTAGCTTGGGCCAATTTTTAGGTTAGGCAACAATTGTACCAACTTTTATTAAATTCTCAGTGCTGATTTTTATGTAGGTATGTTTTAGAAAATATTATTAAAAATCCATAAATAATACTGCCGAACTCATTTCGGCAGCGGTAATTTTTACCAGACGTAACCTAATGGAAGGAAAGAGGAACGCACCACGCACCCTCGAATTGACCACCCCAACTATTGCAATAGAAAAAGGTTGACAATATCGAACTCCTCTAAAAGGATAAGGGATATAGGAATGGTATGGGTTCTAGGAAGATACCTGACTTGCAGTATCCCGCTGTATGCGCCGACTATTCTTCGACACGTGTTTCGCCTCTGCACGAGGCATCCTCAGGAACGATGGGCAACGACTGAGCGCTTTCCAACCGTGGCATGTCTTATAAACGATTGTACTTTCTAATCCCCTCCCTCCGTTGCTCGACTGATGTGAGTCATTATGACGGTGTGCGAATATATTCAGCAATGGGGACCCGTTAAAGTTGGTTTGATCGTTCAGTAATGTATGCTTGTCCCGCTTTAAAATCTCTAATTGTTCCAATACGCACATTCTAATACCCTTTTGACAAGTGTGTATGACGTCAAATGAATGTCCGCTATTTAAGGTATGACCCGATTCAAGTAAATGTTCGGCAAAATGAGACTTTTCCAGCTGGTTGTTTCTAAACGCCGCTAAATGTTCTTTATATCTCAGCTCAAAAGGACGTCTGTCCTATGTACTTATTTTGGCATTGGTCGCATGTTAAGCAGTAAATACCGGACTTTTTGTTCTTGCATACTTTATCTTTACCATTGCAAAGAAATTTTAACGTTTTGTATGGTTTATAGGCTGATCTGATACCGTTCCTCCTCAGTATACGCGCCATACGGTCAGTTATGCTTCCAAAATAGGTAAGAACAGCGGTATTATTTATAGGTTCTTTTATAGAGGGATATAAAAGTGACTTGGCCATTCTAAGTTGTTTTCCTCTAATCATCTTGTCAATTAGGCGTTTACTATACCCGTTGGATTGAGCTATATGATAAATAATATTTAATTCTCTGTTATATGATTCTATATTCAGTGGTACATTTAATAATCTATGAATCATACTGTGAAATGCTGCCATTTTGTGTTGCGATGGATGACAGGACGATGCTGGTATTGTACTATCTGTATACGTCGGTTTACGATAAATTTCAAATGAGTGTGAGGTACCCTCCCTTTTGATAGTCAAATCTAAGAAGTTTAGTGAGCTGTTTTGTTCTATCTCCAATTCGAACTTAATTTTGGGGTGTATACTATTAATTCTTGTAAGAAAACATTGAAGCTGACGTTCTGTGCCCTTCCAAGCCAGCAAAATATCGTCCACGAATCTATAATAATATAAGATGTTCGGTTCTTTTACCAATTGCTCGTGTTCGTAGTTATTCATAAAGATATCTGCTAACAACGGACTAAGCGGTGAACCCATGGCCAAACCCTCCTTCTGTAAGTAGTACTCGTTGTTGAATTGAAAATAAGTCCGGTATTTACTGCTTAACATGCGACCAATGCCAAAATAAGTACATAGGACAGACGGGTCGAAGTTTTGAGCTGAGATATAAAGAACATTTAGCGGCGTTTAGAAACAACCAGCCGGAAAAGTCTCATTTTGCCGAACATTTACTTGAATCGGGTCATACCTTAAATAGCGGACATTCATTTGACGTCATACACACTTGTCAAAAGGGTATTAGAATGTGCGTATTGGAACAATTAGAGATTTTAAAGCGGGACAAGCATACATTACTGAACGATCAAACCAACTTTAACGGGTCCCCATTGCTGAATATATTCGCACACCGTCATAATGACTCACATCAGTCGAGCAACGGAGGGAGGGGATTAGAAAGTACAATCGTTTATAAGACATGCCCACGGTTGGAAAGCGCTCAGTCGTTGCCCATCGTTCCTGAGGATGCCTCGTGCAGAGGCGAAACACGTGTCGAAGAATAGTCGGCGCATACAGCGGGATACTGCAAGTCAGGTATCTTCCTGGAACCCATACCATTCCTATATCCCTTATCCTTTTAGAGGAGTTCGATATTATCAACCTTTTTCTATTGCAATAGTTGGGGTGGTCAATTCGAGGGTGCGTGGTGGGTTCCTATTTCCTTCCATTAGGTTACAATGAAGTTCCGCTAAGTAACGCCTGATTCAATCAACTATATTTTACCAGACGCTTTTAAAGTTTCCAAAATAACTAGCTATCTGTAGAGACCGTAGGGAGCGCATTTAGAAAATGTATAGGAATTGTTCCTGTCCAGAAAGCGCGCTTTGCGAACGTGTCCACTCGCGCGTAGGCACTCGCGCGTTTTCGAGATACTAGAGCTACATACATCCCGTCCAGATGCTCTCGCGCGTTACCTCACACGCGCGTAAAACGCTTGTAATGAGCGGGACTTTCAACTCGCTCGTTTTACGCGCGTGTGCCGCGCGAGTCGAGATACTCCGGTGCCATTGATGCGTCCAGTACTACGCGCGTGTCCGTGGCGAGTGGACGTATTCGGTTCAAAATGGAGCGTGATAACTTTGACACGTAAGTGTTTATTGACGATATTGAGAAAAGTGTAGCTATATAGGATATGGAATCATCAGATTATTCTAATAGAATCATTAAACGTAGGAACTGGGAAGAAATAGATTTTTTTTTGTGAACCTGGTGATTCCGAGGAGAAAAAAAAACAACTTTAGTTAAGTAATGCATGCAATGCATAAATCCTTGCATAGATTTTATATTAATGAACTACTTTTATATAAATAAATGACTAAAGCAATAAAAACTATTACCTCAAAGTAATCACAAGTTTTTCTTCTGCAGTAACAGTATCCCGTACCACATAATTTTGACATGGAGTCAAATCTTCTTTGATAATTTCTAGTAAATCATCAAACGATGCTACTGACATCCGAAAGTAGTTGATTTTATTATATTCTCTGAGTTTTGTGTATAAAGTTATAAACATACTATGCGTCATTCTGTCACGTAGAATGGGATGCACGTTGAATCGTCGACTTTCTCTTCGTTTACGACGTCTCCATCGACGTATGCAAGCCACAACACAACCACTGTATCTGAGTCCATGTTTATAATATTGACTGCACGGTTAGCGTAGTGGTTTAAGCGGCCGCCTCGCCGCTTGACACTGCGCCGAGTGTTGTGGGTTCGATTCCCACACGAGACAACACTTTGTGTGATTCATAAACTGTTGTTTCGAGTCTGGGTGTTCATTGTGTCCGTTCGTTGTATGTTTGTAAAGTCCCCCGCCACACAGGATTTAGTCCTAATGCGGGAGTTGTCTTTTTAAAAAACAAAAAAAAAAAAAAACAAAACTGACCAAATACGTCTCATCACATGCGCGCGTAAGAACGTGCGTGTCACGCCGCATCTGGACGCAATACAAATCAAAACGCGCGCGAGTGGACACGCGCGTAAATCGCGCTTTCTGGACAAGCTCTTAGACCCTCATAACTTAAAATTGGCCCACGATCCAAACTAGCAAGAATGCGTACACTCATAGGCTATGAGTGTACGCAGATACTAACACTACATTATTCTATACATTTAGTTTCTGAGAAAATAAGTAAGGTCTGGCGGCCCTGGGATCTTACTCTAATACTACACAAAGAGCCCACAAATAATTTCAAAGGAAACTTAGAAACTGCTAACGCTTAAATTAAATCAGTTATAATTAGTATAACTTTGATGTAGATAACAAAGACCTGGCCTATCTCCGCGAATATTAAATTTGCATTTCATTATTACCAGTCACCGCTGAAAGAGAATGAGTTCAGATGTCTGTTTAAGCTGTTACTTGAGAAATAAGTATTATCGTAATATAGTATAATTTCAGATATTATAATGGAAAATTTAAATTTATTGTGATTTGTATACATTGTAAAAGTTTATCCCTTCGCGACCACGAGTGTTGTTTCAACTTTATAATCCAAAAAAATGCAGAAATTTTTTGATCGATGTGCCAGAAATGGTGTACCATTTCTGGCACATCGAGTTGGTTAGACATTCCACACCAAAGCCTAAATATTAATTTTAAGCCTCTATTACTGACTGTTACCGACTGTAGTCACAAAAAGGCTAAAACATCTTAATTAAGAAAAGGAAACTTCACAACGGAAGGTCTAAACGTTTAATTCACAAAACTTGAATAAAGAGATTATAAAAGTCAGGCAGCGCTTACACTTTTAGACCCTTAGTCGTAATTTTGCATTTGAATGTTACTAAAATGTAGCCCAGACACTACAGTTTCATGTTATTTTATATTTTAGACCTTAATTTTAATCATTTCGAAGATTGTAAAAGTCTGTTAAAAGTCATGACACATTATGCGGACCTTGGTACAGCCCGGCAGTTAAATTGTAATTTAAAGACACTTAAATCGTATGTAGTAAAATAAATTTCAGAAATATGTTAAGTAGCTGCAAGCGCTCTGACCTCAGTAGGCTTTTTTACAAAACCCGTGCTAATATTATCAATGCGAATTTGTTCATAGTGAGCTCGTTAAGCCGTCGGACTCGGCTGTCATAAAAGGACCTTTACAGTCGTTATGGGTAGGAGTGGACATTCCTACATAGATACTATTACATAGATACTACGTAGATATACCTACTGGCATGATGGTACTGGTACATATAAAGTGGGTTATCGCTATCCTTTTGCGCTGCGGAGTTTAGATGGCAACTTAATTATTTTTTCCAGTCTGGTAAAATCGGCAAGCGGGCCTCAGGCTCTAATACCAAAATCTTGGATACAACTGGATAAATGCTAGAAATTTAATAAAATATATAAGTTACTAAATATAACTCTAAATTAAAGCTTAAATAATCTGCAGGTCTTCGCTTTAACAACAAATACTTCTTCCAATAAGTCTCTTCGTTGTCGCAATGTGTATATTGTTCTATAATTATAGCAAAACACAAAGATTACACGGTTTTACCCGCTTTACTTAGTATTGTACGATAGGAAGCGTTAGAAAAGTGTTATTTATAGATCCAAGTGACGCATCAGTACTTTAAGTAACGTGACACAATAAACATTGATAATTTAAATTCCATACGCAACAGCGATAGCCTAGTGGGGAGACCGACGGACTCCTACGCAGAGGGTCTCGGAAACGAATCCACGGCGCGCACCAATGACTTTCGAAGTTATGTGCGTATTAAATTGTTAATTATCGCTTACTAAATGGTGAAAGAAAACATCGTGAGGCAACCTGATGTCTGAGAGTTCTCCATAATGTTCTCGAAAGACATGTGAAGTCTGCAAGCCCACACTTGACCAGCGTGGTGGACTATGGCCTTAGCCTTCTCATAGTGAGAAGAGACCTGTACACAGCAGTGGGACAGTTTATATACAGGGCCGATGATGATGAATTAAAATATTTGCTAATAGCAACTGATTAAACAAAAAACAAACTATTAATATGTCATATAAAAACAAAAAAACAAATTAATATCTATCACAGAAGCATACAATCGGTGATATTATATAAAAAAATCGTTGCTGACTGACTGACGGACAACGCACAAAAGCTGAAATTTGGCATATATTATGTTCCATAGGGAGTCTGGGAGAGCATTAAGAAAGGATTTCTCAAAATTCCCACGGGAGCCACTTATGAATCGTCAATAACCGTTCTTTAAAATAAAGAACTTAATTTTCAAACAAAATCATATAAAACCGATTAAGAAGAGGATCCTTTTAAAATACTAAAAACCCAGTAGTTATTAGTTCTCTTCCTTCTGATCACCGTGGACAGATAGCTAGTTTTTCCTGTTCAACATATGATAAATCACATACAGTAGAATGTAGGCCTCAAACTACCAATCGTCTTATACGTTTTATAAACAATATTATCGCTAAACTCAATCCCTCAATATTGAACTAAGAAAATCCAAATACAATATATAATTCACTTTTTGGAATAGTAAATAATGAGTTTCAAAATACTTTCAAGAGCAAAACTGTCACATTAAAGGGTACTACCGGATCTTTTAACCAGTGGGCCACTATAGGTATATACAGAAGTAGAGCCAAATTGTTTGAATTATATGGTATGAAACAACATAGATTTGACACACCTTTTCTAAATTATGTAAAAAACTACTCAAAATTTTTTAATCAGGTTTGTGTTATGGCAAAATCAAAATTTATTAGTAGTTAAATTAAGCATTCGACAAATGTAATCTAAGAAACTTGGAGAATTATAAATAATGAATCAGGAAGAGTACGACCACGGGAAAACCAATTTAAACTAAAAGAAAACAATTTATTAGTCACCAATCAAACTCAAGTAGCGCATATGTTCAATAGTTTCTTTGCGAGCATACCTTTAACAACTACTAGCTCTTTACAATCATCATTAGACGCTGGAAATTTTTTGCTTAGCAGTGTACCTGAATGCAAGAGCGTGTTTAGATTCGAGCACGTTACCCCGACAGATATATTGGTCGCATATAATTCAATTAATATTAAAAATACTGGCGACTTTTGGGGCATTTCAACTAAAATTTTAGGTACTAATAGTTGAGACTGGCGTATTTCCGGATTTGATGAAATTAAGTAAAATCATACCTTTATTCAAATCTGGCAGTAAAAATGACGTAAATAATTTTAGGCCCATCTCTATCTTGCCGGCATTTAGTAAAATATTTGAAAAGATTTTATTAAAGCAGCTACTAAGACACTTTAATTTAAATAGTCTGCTTCATAAAGATCAAAACGGATTTACTAAAGGTAGATCCACTACTGATGCGGGCTTTGCTCTCATAAAACACGTTTATAATGCTTTGGAGTCATCTAAAAATGCTATCGGAGTATTCTGTGACCTCTCAAAAGCATTTGATTGCGTTCATCACGAAACACTATTGCGTAAGCGTCGCCACTACGGCGTAGAGGAAACCGCACTTTGTGTTGTCGAGTTGTACCTGCGGCAAAGATTTCAGTGCGTTGATGTAAATCGGACTACATCCTCTAAATTACCTATACAGTTAGGCTTTCCACAAGGTTCTATTTTAGGTCCTTTTCTATTCCTTGTATATATTAATGACTTACCTTTTTATTTAAAAAAACATCTGTGATGTCGTACTTTTTGCAGATGATACGTCACTTATTTTTAAAGTAGATAGGAACAGGAATCAATTTGATGATGTAAATAATGCACTTATACAGGTTACACAATGGTTTACAGCAGACAACCTAGTGCTTAATTCTAAAAAGACTAAATGCTTTAAATTTGCTTTACCTAACGTTAGACAACTGGGACGTAATATAAGGCTAGATAGGGAGGAACTTGACACAGTTGACTCGACAGTGTTTCTAGGCATTACACTAGATAATAAGTTACAATGGGGTGCACATATAGCATGTCTTGCAGGTAAGCTCAGCTCTGCTGCGTATGCTGTCAAAAAAGTTAGACAACTTACTGATGTTGACACAGCTCGTCTAGTTTATTTTAGCTATTTTCATAGTGTCATGTCCTACGGCATTTTGTTATGGGGCAAAGCTGCGGATATTCAGAATATCTTCGTTCTACAGAAACGAGCGGTACGAGCAATATACATGTTAGGTGCAAAAGATACTCTTAGGGAACGCTTTAAGTCTATAGGGATTCTTACAGTAGCCTCGCAATTTTTATTTGCTAATATATTGTATATTAGGCAAAATATAGGTTTATTTACTCAAAAAAGTGATGTACATAACATAAATACTTGAAACAGGCATACATTATATGCCCCTTATCATCGTTTACATAAAGTTAATAATTCTTTTGTAGGGCTAGGTATTCGTATATACAATAAAATACTAATTTGTCTTTTAGAATTACCATTTAGTACGTTCAAAAGTAAAATAAAAGACTGCCTTATTAGGAAAGGTTATTATACCATTAATGATTATTTCAGTGATAAGGATAGATGGCCACTCACACTAGCCAACTCTTGATTATTTTGAATTTATATAGATACCTTGCTTATCAGTTTTTTTTAATATAATATCTCTAGTTCTATTAATTTAATATTCATGTATTATTAGGTCATTCAACTTACTACATTTACATTTTCATTGTTGTTCCACAAATATTAAAATTTGCTTCAGTGTTAGATGAAGATAACTCGTTATCATGGGCTGGATACTAACGTTTTGTAATTTTCGTGTATTCATATACCGTCACTTACCGTAACATACTTTTCTACCATAGTTCCGAACATGATTGCGAGTTGCCTACATTATAAGGCGTAAGTGGATGCTCCTGTTACAAAAGATTCACATTGGAAGACTACTACAGCACTTAATTTAGTAACTGCATATTTGTTTAAGTATTATGTATGTTCTTATTTACTATTTACAAGTAATTAATTATAATGTGAAACAGTTGCAGCTCCTTACAAAAACAAAATATGTACCATAACACTGGCGAATAAAAAGAGTGGCCACGAGTTTTATTGCCCGTTCTTTCTCGTGGTTCTACCTATTGCTTTGCGAACGAGGCAGTAAATGTAAATGTAGAAGCATTAGTAATTAACATAAAAAATTTGACGTTCATAAGCGTCACCTTGTGACCTAGATGAATAAATGATTTTTGACTTTGGACTTAATAATGAAGCCGTAAATAACTTATCTCTCTCTCTCTCCTGTCGTTCCCTCATGACTGAGGATCGTGGTCATCACTAGATGGCTTACACTTGGAGTGAATGATTTGCCTCCATCGAATCCTGTCCATTGCTTCCTTTACAACCGAGTAAAACTTGGAGGAATGTGTGTCTTTTACTTGATCGGTCCATCTGGTTGGGGAACGGCCACGAGCGAAATAACTTATATTGGATCATAAAACTCTTTATTCCAAGTTTCAGTTACTTCACTATAGAAGTCGACTGTTTGCTATTTAAGGTAATAAAAGTCACTTTTGCTGAGTTTTTAACTTTTACCTGTCTTTGTGCTCTTGCAAGTATTAGCTTTATTAAGAAGTAGTATTTACAGGCCGAGTACTACAATTATATACCTAGATGATGTTCAAATTCGATACGATCGGCGTTCCACGCAGTAGTTGCCACCGTGGTGTCCTTGAGTGACGGGGTCATGCAATTCTACAGTAGTTTTGTAGTAAAGACGTAGTTTGTATATACTAACTCATCACCTGAACGCAAGCAGCGAAAGCCTAGTGAAGACACAGTGTCTTACACTGAGGGTTTTGAGCAGAAAGCTACTGCACGCACCTCTGACTTTTCAAAAATAACTTCGTATTAAATTGTTAATGATTGCCTCCTTAACAACGAAAAAAGACATCGTGAGGAAATCACCACGTCTGAAAATCTTGATTAATGATAAAGAAAAACATAATGACATCTTCCAACCCGAAAATAGCCAGCGCATTGGACTATGGTCTAGAGATTTAAAACTGTGATCCAACAAATAAATCGTTATTCTTGTCATAATGATAAAAATAACTACGTTTAAAAACCGACATCAAAACTAAAAAGTAAAAAAAAATGATTAAATATTAATTAAATACTACCTATTATTGATATGTGCTGTTTTTGATCTGCTGCCGCTTTTGATCTTATAGTGGCTAACACTTGGTTCCAAAAAAAAGAGCTACACCTGGTAACCTACAACAGTGGCCACCATATGACCCAGATTGATATTTTCTGCTAAGGCGTAAACGTATCAACTGGGTCAAAGACTGTAAGGTGGTACCGGGAGAAGACTTAGTCTCACAGCACAGACTCCTGGTGGTCGAATTAAAAATTCGGCTGAGCTCGAAAAGAACCAAGGAGCAGCTACCCCCAAAAGTAAAATGGCATATGTTAGAGAAGAATGAATGTGCAGTAGAATTCAGAAATAGAGTGGTAGATAAAATGATTGAGATGGGCGATATGAAGGATTGCAGCGTGAATGAGAGTTGGGAGGAGATGAGTAAATGTATGAAGTGCGTGGCAAAAGATGTTTTAGGAGAATCGAAAGGAAAACGTATGAAAGATAAGGATACCTGGTGGTGGACAGAGGAAGTACAGAGTGTGCTCAAGGAAAAGAAAGCAAGGTTTAAGGAATGGCAGCTGATGAAAAAAGGTAATGACTCGTTGAAAGAGAGTAAGAAAAAGAAGTAAGATGAATGTAAGAAAAGAGCCAAAAAAGCCGTTGCCTTAGCTAGAGCAAAAGCCCTTGACAATACATACGGATTAATTGAGAAGCCGGAGGGCCAAAAGTATTTATACCGACTGGCTAAGGCTAGAGAGAGAAAGGCGAGGGATGTATCCCATATCAAGTGTATGAAAGATGAAACAGGAGTGGTTCTTACGGATGATGATAGGATTAAAGAAAGATGGAGAACATATTTTGAAAAATTAATGAATGAAGAGAATGATTGGTGCAAAATGCTTGAGAACAAGGCGAAGAATATTGGACTAGTGAATGTAATAAGTAAGGATGAGGTAAGACGGGCTGTGAGTGGAATGAAGAATGGGAAAGCATTAGGACCAGATGGAATACCAGTAGAAGCATGGAAGGTGTTAGAGGAGGATGGATGGGCGTGGCTGACTTTATTCTTCAATAAGATGTTGCATGAGGAGACAGTACCCAAGGAATGGTGCAGGAGTTACCTAGTGCCCATTTTTAAAAATAAGGGAGATGTCCAAGAATGCAACAATTATCGGGGAATAAAGTTAATGCCTCATAGTATGAAAGTATGGGAGAGAGTAATTGAGCGACGTTTGCGAGCAGAGAGTGAGATTTCACGTAACCAATTCGGTTTTATGCCTGGTCGAGGTACGGTGGATGCCATTTTTGCACTTCGCCAAATTTGTGAAAAATACAGGGAGGCGCATAAAAATCTGCATATGGTATTCGTTGACCTCGAAAAGGCATATGACCGGGTACCGCGTGAAGTCTTGTGGTGGGCCCTCAAGAAGAAAGGAGTGCCTGAAAAGTACCTCAAGTTGATCCAAGCTATGTATGCTGAATGCCACACGCAAGTCCGGTCCGCAGCTGGAATCACAGCCAGATTCGTTGTGGCTGTAGGCTTGCACCAAGGGTCGGCTCTTAGTCCTTACCTCTTCTTGTTGATTATGGATGCCATATCATCGGACATACAGGAAGAGGCACCCTGGTGCATGCTGTTTGCCGACGACATCGTCCTGGTAGCAGAAAATGGACAGGAGGTGCAGAGCAAGCTGGAGGAGTGGCGGCAGAGACTGGAGAACGTAGGCCTTAGGATAAGCAGAACCAAAACTGAATACATGTTCTGTGACTTTGGCGGCCTCTCTAGTCCAAGCCCGGTTACACTCGACGGTATACCCCTACCAGTATGCTCCGACTTTCGCTACCTCGGTTCACTCCTGCAACACGACGGCGAAATTGACCGAGATGTTCGGCAAAGGATCAACTCAGGATGGATGAAATGGCGACAGGTCTCGGGCACAAAATGCGATCCTAAAATGCCTTTGAAATTCAAGGGACGCATATATAAGGCGGTTATAAGGCCTGTCGTATTGTATGGAGCTGAGTGTTGGGCTACTAAGAAGATGGATGAAAAACGATTACATGTGGCAGAGATGAGAAAGTTGCGATGGATGTGTGGAGTTACGAGAATGGATAAGATTAGGAATGAATACGTGAGAGGTAGTCTGAAAGTGGCGCCTATAGACGAGAAAGTGAAAGGAAGTCGTTTGGCTTGGTATGGACATATTATGCGAAGAGATGAAATGTATGTAGGTAAGCAAGTGATGAATATGAAGGTAGAGGGATGGAAAGGGAGAGGGAGGCCAAGGAAAAGATGGATGGACTGTGTGAGGATGGATATGAAAGAGAAAGGGGTAAATGATCAGATGACGGGCGACAGAAAAGAATGGAAGCGAAGGACGTACTGCGCCGACCCCAAATAGATTGGGACCAGGGCAAGAAGATGAATGAATTATTGATATGTGCTGTTTACTAATAGGTTTACAGTCGGTGCCCAACCAATTAAATACTTACGAAAAAATTAATACATTAGGTGCCTAATGTATTAATTTTCTCATATTCATTTAACATAGACTCATGCCTGTTTCCCCGAAGGAGTAGGCAGAGGCATATTAAACGCCCACTTTTCGCCAGTGTTTTGATCCCACGTAATAAGTGGCGAGCCTGGTCGGTTAATCGGCAGTGCACCACTTGCAGGTGAGGTTGGCTTGGGACCCTAAGTTCTTGGTGGGAACCCTATGCACCCATATTCATTTAAGTGATTAAAATATTATTTGGTAAAGGCTTGGCACTAACTTCAAACCTGTAAAAAGCACATATAAATGTTAGGTAGTATTTAATTAATATTAAATCTGTATTTTTTATTACTTTTTAGTTTTTGAAGTCGGTTTTTTTAACGTAGTTATTTTTAATTAATACTTTTTAGTGTATATTGTGGTGCTGCGCCCTTTAAAAAAATATAGATCTTAAGAAACGGCCTTACCGCATGATTTACGCCCTTGAAGTCACCATTACCTTCATTGTTCAAGCCAAATTGATTTTTGTAATTACCTACTGAGTTCGTATGGCCACCTTCTGGCTCCTTCATCGGACCCTAGAGGATCCTAGTTACCATCCGCACCAAAGTGCTCGTTAAGACGAATGTAACGAGCCTAAACTCGATAGAGTTTTGTCATTTATTCACTGAATTCCTATGGCCACCTTTCGATTCCATCATCAGATCAGCTCTATGTCATAATCATTTTTCATTGTCATCCATTTTACATACATATACAGAATTTCAGCTAAATCAGTAACCGAGAAGTGGATCAAATTTACTTACGAGATTTTATTTCAGACATCGGGATAGGTGAAGGTAAATAAAAAAATGCTAATAAAATAAAAATTACTGGGCCTACCTGAATCAAATTTGTATGGGACCAATTCGAAAGTATCCCGCTCCAAACAAAAAAAATCACGTAAATCGGTTCAGAAACCTCGAAGAAATCGGTGTACATACATCGAAAAAAAAACTTACCGGCCGAATTGAGAACCTTCTCCTTTTTTTTGAAGTCGGTTAAAAAGGTCCAGCCGAAAAGATTATAAAACAAGGCTCTGGATGTGATGAAGCTAATAGTATACCATCTCCTTCTTGCGAGACGCATTTGGACACTGCGCCGCCTTGACAACCATTGGCTCATATTAAGTCTCCTGCTCTAACTTTTGTTTTTTATAGACTCACGCCTGTATCTCCGAAGGGGTAGGCAGAGGTGTAATATAACACCCACATTTCACCATGAATTTTTAGGTCCCACGTAATAGGGGCCGAGCCTATGTTACCGTCATCACCAGACTCTGTGCTGCTTTTGAGAATTCGGAAAAACCCAGTAGCGCTTTTGCACGTCCCGGGAATCGAAGGATATTTGATCAGCAGTCGCTTACGCTATCCACTGGTCCACGAAGGCAGTTTTCCTGTTCTAATTTGTAAGAATTTGTCATTATCCTTCTAGCGTTACCTAATTTGAAATCCGCATTCAACAAATTCAAAATCTCTCTTGTCTCTATTTAAATTGCGCCTTCAGCAATTCCACCTAGTTTTAATGGCAGATCCCTTTTCAAAGCGAAATTGACAGTAAATATATTAGCATCGAACAAATAATATATCAGCGCATTTTCTCCCATGATAACACCTACTATTTATCACCCAAACCATAGGAGGGATGTATTTATAGGAATATTGAAGGGAAGCGGGAAAACCTCATTCATTATTTGATTAAGTTACGGCCTTTGTGGAAAAGCTGTCAGCAAAATCTGACAACATTATTCAGATTTTAAGAATAAAGGACTATTGATTTTTTTTACTCATTTGGAACAACAAACAGCTACAGTATAATATATCAAGTATAAAAGAGATAACATAATATGAAATATATGCAATATTGCAGCCCACAGCGCTGTTCACGGATAAGCAGTAAGATAAACAGAATTTGAATAAGCACTAGGATTATGAGTATACAATATAAATAACTTAACAACTATGTTTTGAGGTGTTACACATCACAAATTTCTTTAAGAATCATTTCTTTAAATCTATTTGGTGAATATGCAACAATATCTATGTGTTCTAGATTGTTGTTATAATTACTGACCATCCTGCGAACTGGTGAGCGCAAACCGGAGTGGGTTTGGTAAGTGCCAACTGAAAAAAGTTTGCCGGTACTTGTATATATTCTGTGCCGCCGCGTACCTTCCGCTTGTGTATGCTCCTAGGAACAACATAGCACAACATAATATTGGAGAGCTCAATGCAGTCAAATTTGTTTTGCACAATATTATATAAATTGATGGCATCTTAGTCAATGTTGCAAGCTTATACCTTTTGAGTAAATCTTGATAAGGTAGATATACCTATAGATATCTAGATAGTACCTGAAGCATCTGTAATGCATTGCACGTAGAAACCTGTACTGAAAACACTCAACCATCTCAATATATTTATTGTAGCTTTTTGTAACTACAGAAATATATTATGAGCGTAGATCTATCTCAAATAAATAAACTTTTAAATCCTATTTAATACATTCTATACATTATAATTATGCGCGGTAGTAAAATATTTTACTTTCAAACATTAATTTCTATTATTTTACGATGCTTTGGTCTTACTGAAATATGATTTTGTTAATTATTTTATCGGTTTATTTGGAATGCTACATTGACCACAGAGAATGTATTTTTAATTGAAAATGATATACGCGTGAATATAATTTTTAATTAAAACGAGTTTCTTCAATAAAAAATATAATAAATATCTAAATATTCCTGTTTTTAATCAAAATTCTTTAAAATTCAACTTTAGTAAGCTTGGGTCGGGCAAAAGTGTTACTGGGTTTTTTCGAATACTCAGTAGCAGCCCGGAGTCTGGTGATGTGCCCGGTAACGGCAATAGGCTCGCCCCTATAACGTGGGACCTAAAAATTCATGGCGAAATGTGGGTGTAATATTTGCGCCTCTGCCGAAGCCTTCGGGGTTACAGGCGTGAGACTATAAATAAATAAGTAAGCTTAAAACTACAGTAATCAGATAAAACAATGAAGATTAAAAGCACCATAATCTAAAGCAATATTATCACGAAGTTCATTTTGTATAAGGTAAAAAAATGACTGCGAAAGTTTCCCACTAAAGTTACCAAAGAAAAACACAATCTCTCGCCCACCGTTTAAGAAATATCTTATCAGAGCTCTCGCCAATTTGCATGCAAATTATTCTCACGGTGGTTCCATTTCACTCAAGACAGTTGTATTCCAGTCAGATGACGATTTTCATACAGATTGAATTTAAAATAAATTTAAGAATGTTGGATAATTTCGTATGATCCAATAGGCTACTCAACTCAGAAGTGCACACAAATGTATGAGTTACACAATTGCGGATAAATTATTGACTTTTGGTTTATAAAAATTTTCATCAACTTTTCACTTTACAAAATGATTGAATTCAACAAGTAACCGAACGCGATGTAGTTGCTGATGCTCGGCACTAAGAACTTTTATTTATGAGCCTCAATATTCGTTTCCTTCTTCCCCAGAAACCAGAAGAAACGCTAAAGCGTGGTCTGACGAACAAGTGCGTGTCGAGAGAAACCTCGTCATGCATCGCTATCGAGCTGGTCGGCTACGTCGATAGAATGCTCAGGACAGCCTCCTTCCAGCTCGGCGAGGATGTCATGATTGTAGATGAAAGGTAAGACAAGCTTTTCAAAATATCTTTCTTCATTATCCAAGTGTCATCTTTGTCGCGACCAGTGAATTACGTCTCAGAGGCGTGGCTCCGATTATTTGTAAGGATAATTAAATAGTCACGGCTATTGAGTCAAGTTACATATTAACAATTTCGATAATTCTTAAAGAAGATAACGTAAAAAATACAACTTTCCTGTTAGGAACAAATTGTGTAATTCAACTAACGAACCCAAAGTACAGCCAGACACGAAAAAAAATCGTGGATCGTACAAAAAATAGTCTTGTGTGCGAATCGAACTCACAATCCTCAGTTTTTGTATTCTCTCTCTCTTCCTCATTTATCGTAAGTTTTCTTACTCCTATGTAATCAATATCAAAGACGTCCACTGCTGGACATAGGCCACCCAAAGACTCTCCACACTGTCAGATCTTGAACCACCCGCATCCACCTGCTTCCCGTGATTGCAATAATCCGCCGCATATTAACAACTTCTTTCGAATACAAGATTAGACAAAATTCCCTTTTTATTGAATTTCAAACTTTTTATGCCTGAGATTAATACGTTTAAATTAACAAACAAACCCCTCGGCTTTGTAATATAATTACAGATTTATTTTCCTGCAATATGGGCTTATTTCAGTGAGGCGGAAAATCCTCTGGTGGGCCGAGATATTATCAGAAGAAACTATTATGAGAACGCAAAACTTAAGACGTGACATCGCATAAAATGGCTGCCCTATATTTATTTTATTTTTTGTTATAAGCAGGCCTATACAACGGAAAAATTGCGTTATAATTGAAACTATCGGATAGACGACATAAAACCAGAAGTTCCGGAAATAAAGAGTAGTTAATTAGTGTGAAAATAATTCATTATTACTAATATTAGCTTCTAGCTGATCCTGCGGTTATACCCGCGTCATATAGATCGGCCTTTGTAGAAATATAACAGTGTCGAAAATATCTTATCTAGAGAGACAGGTAGGACTAGACTAGACATATTTATTTTAATGTGACCTACCTGTCTCTCTAACCAGATCAGAAATTTCATTCATCATCACCATGTCAGCCTAGAGACGTCCACTGCTGGACATAGGCCTTCCCCAGGTTCTCCACACAGACCGATTTTAAGCCGCCCGCATCCAACCGCTTTCCGTAATCTTAACCAGATCGTCGATCTACCTTGCAAATTGTCCAAATTTCAGTATCATAACATAATTCCGGTATTTGTATATTTTTATTTTGTATAGCTGGAAAAATAAATAAATAAAAACCATACCTGCTAGTTCATAAGTTTATTTTGCACAAAAATAATAAGAAGTCACGTCGATATTAAGAAATAAATCCTCAGATACACGTGGACGGTTGTAATGGTTGAACTCCAGGAAATAATTTAATATGAAAGGATTCGTGACATACGACGTTTGACTTTGGCGAGCGTATAATTCATTTAACGGGTTAAGATAATATTCTACCATATACACACATCACCATCTAGTCCCAAGCTAGGCAGAGCTTATACTATGGGTAAGATAATGGATAAACATACATAATGTACTATTTTTAGGGTTCCGTACCTTACAAGGTAAAAAAAGGATCCCTTATAAGATCACTTTCTTGTCCGTCTGTCTGTCTGTCTGTCTGTCTGTCTGTCTGTCTGTCTGTCTGTCTGTCTGTCCGTGTGTCACCACCGATTTTCTCAGGAACAGGTGGACCTAGCAAATTGAAATTTATACCAGATACTAAGGTCTATGGTTCCTATTAGGTGTATAAAAATCAGGGTCCTGGGTCAACCCGATAAAAAGATATGGTCAAAATTAGTTTTTTGCGAAAACTTGTAAGTACCAAAATTAACCTTAATTTTCAACTTTTTTTAATTTTCGGAATTTTTCCTTTACTTGTGCTGTAAGACCTTGGTTTTGAAAAATTGACGATTCTAGGTCAACCGTAAGTACCCTATAGGTTTTGGGTCGAAAACCTATATGGTAGTTCCCGTTGAACTAGAATCACGAAATTTGGCCAAAAGCAGGGTCTTACAGCACAAATAAAGGAAAAATTACAAAAATAAAAAAATAAAAAATTTAAGGGTGTCCCCATACATACATAGTAGACTCCATTTAAGATAGTCCTCTAAGTTGTATGGGCGCTCATACAGATTTAGAGGAGTAGCATAATTAGCACCAACCACAAAATTAAATAAGGTAAAATGCGTACGGAACCCTCGGTGCGCGGGTCAGACTCGCACTTGCCCGATTTTTTTTTTTGTAAATACATGGTACATATTATACATAAAAACACCCAGACCAAGACAAACATCCATGTTCATGCACATAAATGTTTGACTTGAGCGGGAATCGAACCCGCGACCTTCGGCGTAGCAATCGCTTACACTCCGTCGTCATACATCAAATTCTTGCATTACTGACTAACTGACAGACAAGCTACAGCCAAAACTATTGGCCACAGAAAGCAGAAATTTACATGTTATGTAGGTATGTTCCGTTGGGACCGTAGGGGTGCGCTAAGAAAGTATTTTTTTGAAATTCCCGCGGGATGAAGCAAAAAGCTGATCTGTGGGCGTCCTCTAGTAAACTAATAATTATTATGATACCCACTAAATACTACTACAGGTATCTTAGTAAACGACTAAGGAGTCCTCTGCCGCAAAGTCCCCAACTTTGCGGCAGAGGACTCCTTGCGATGCGGATGCGGGGCTACAAAGCAGGACATGCCACCCTTGCTGTACTGTCCCTCCTGTCCAGCTAAGTGGCAGATCACACATTTAGGTCGCATATAATGTAATCGCCATGAACACGACAATAATATGCAAACTTCTATAGTTTTACTTTTAAGCCAGTAGGCGCCAAACAAGTTTAGATGTAGACACACCTTACATAAGCTCCAATGTGAATATTGAAACCTAGACTGTGGTGGTAGAGCTCTAAAAATAAAGTAAGTACCTATGCTCAAACATCTCACAAATTAACGCTCAAAAGCCCATTAAGTATCCATTTTCAGCTAGATTATATTATGAGAAAACCTATTTTTAGAAATACAAATTCGAATTTCAGGATAAATGTACAAAACCCATTGAAAAATTAGTTTCGTGGAACGCCTGTCACAAAATAAAAGTAATTCGGTGTTGAGAGAAATTGCTCTTCCAAATATGGAGGCACTGCATATTAAAGTGGGAGTACCATAAAGGTACATTCACACTAGCATTGCAAATGTAGGTGTTTTTATTTTTATTTATTTAGGATCTCCAACAAAGAATATATACAGCAATTTAAAAAGATTTTTCACATTTGGATCATGGATGACATGTGTAGGTACTCCTTCAAATGTAGAAGACCACAGCATGCAAAAAAGGTAACTTAACTAAGTAAAATTAAAGTTATAACCTTAAGACTAAAATTAAAAGTTTAGACTAAAATTAAAAGTTAAAATATCACATTTATAAACGAAACAGCTCATATAAAGTGCAATACATTAAGTGCAACACATTATTCTCCGAATATAATTTAAAACATAAAACGAGATAATTAAAAGTATTAATTTAACTGCTTTTTAAATTTACATAGGGGTTCGCAAATGTCCATATTGTGGGTTTTAGATATGGTGTTGTACTGCCTACAGAGTCTTGGTACAGCAGCAAAATGACCTTAATTTGTTTTTGAAGTAGGTACATCAAAGAGATTTTTATACGTGTTCTTTCTTGGTATTCGAGAGGGTATTTTAATGGGAAGAAAACTCAAAAGTTGACTGCATTCTATGGTGCCATTAATCACCTTGTGCAAGAAGATATAATCTATTTTATCTCTATGGCTTGCCAGTGTTTTGATGTTATATTGTTTCAACCTATCGGAGTAGCTAGTGCATGTTCTTGGTATGTGATCCGCATAACACAGGTGATAGAGAAAACGCTTTTGTACACTTTATAGGCATTTTTTGTACACATCGTAATGTCGATTCCAAATTACAGAGCCATATTCAAATATCGGCCGAACTAGAGTGTTAAAAAGTTTTATTTTTTGTAGATGTTTTTTTGAAATCCTTGCAGTTACGAATAACAGACCCAAGTACTTTGAAACCTGACGCAACAGTATTCAAAATATGTGTATCAAACCTCAATGCATTGTTTAAGTGAACTCCAAGATCGCAAATTATATTTACATTTTTTATTTGAACTCCTTCTAAGTAGTAAGCATTATTGACTGCAGTTTCATTTCGGGAAAATTGGATATGGTAACGTTTATTTATATTTAACATAATTTTATTTAATTTGCTCCAATCTGTTAAACTGTTTATATCGTCTTGTAGCTTTTTTGTATCTTCTTTGCTTTGAATGGACATAATTAGCTTTAGATATGCCGCAAATCAAGCAAAAATTAGACTTTTTGAAACAACAGACAACATCATACTCGTAAACTCGTAAACAGGTTTATTGTAAATAATTCTAAGCGGCTTGACGAGCGCCTTTTTGCACAGCGTTTTATAAAAATTGGAGGAATAGTGTCACTTCCTGCACCTTTCGTTTCATCTAGCAATTTTAGATTTTTATATATTTCTTCATTATCAAACGTCAATGTACTTAGAGTTCTGGTTGTTGTAAGAGTGTTTGTAGTTGTGAGACTTAGATTACTTGACATATTGAAGACCGCAGCAAAGTTATCTCTAAAGAGGTTACATATGTCTACACCATTCACCGCTGCCCTATTATAATAATGCATTTGTGCCGGATATGTACTACTGGATTTCCTCTTACCTTTTATAAACTATTAGGTATTTGTTATTCCGTTTTCTATTTTATAGATATAATCTTTATAACATGAAACTCGAAGGGAATTGCAGCTGTCCCTTAATCTCGCAAAATACAATAAATCCAATGGGTTATTATATTTTTTAAAACGAACATGGTATTTATATTTTTCTCTTAACAGTTGTATAAGATCTCGAGTGTACCATGGTAGATATTTTTTGGCATTTGACTTTTTTAAGGGATAACACGTCGTAATATGTCATAGAAATATATATTAGACTAGCTGACCCAGCGAACTCCGCACCGCGTTTTTAAGATTTTTTATATAATTCCCTTTTTTCCAAGCCCCTTTTTCAAAGTTACCATTGACTTAGTGCTTAATCTCTTATCATTTCCGAGTCTATAAGTGATGAACAAACAAACATAGATTTTTATATAATATTGAATTCCCCATTCCTTAAAATATCGGAGACGATACCCATATCGGCTTTAAAAAGAATCCCGTTCGCCATCTTTGATTTCCTATCCGCCATCTTTGATCATGAAATAGATGTTGTATTTGGATTTTCCATCCCTAAAATTATTAGAGACGATACCCATATTGATTTTTAAATATTTTCCCATCCGCCATCTTTGATTTCCCATCCACCATCTTGAATCACGAAACAGATGTTGTATTTGGATTCCCCATCCCTTTTAACATCGCAGACGATACCAATATTGATTTTTTTAAATTTTCCCATCCGCCACCTTTGATTTCCCATCTGCCATCTTTGATCACGAAATAGATGTTGTATTTCGATTCCCCACCCCTTAAAATATCGAAGGCGATACCCATATTGATTTTAAAAATTTTCTCATCCGCCATCTTTGATTTCTCGTCCGCCATCTTGGATCACTAAATAAATTTCATATTATTAATCAGCGTCCCGAAAATCTCGAAAACGATACCCATATAGATTGTATCCTGTTTGGTTAGCCTTTTCTTGCCTTTGACCCAACACGACAGCACTGAGACTTCAGGTCCGGAAACCTGTCAAAACTGCCATCAAACAAAGAGGTATATCAACGCGCACGCGAATTTGAACTTTATGCAGCGGTAATAAATTACAAATTGACTCTACGTTTCAGTTAGAAAACGTTTGTATGGAAAAAAGAGAAGGGCTGTCTTTAGGGTTTTTCTGGCAATTATTAGAATTTTTCTCGCCGTAAAAACCATCTTTGAACGACAACGAACCTTTAAAAAAAAGAATTGGCCAAATTGGTCCAGGCGTTGTTGAGTTATGCGCTTACCAACACATTTTTCGATTCATTTTTATATTATAGATTATATAGAAAATGTCATGTCATCAATGCATCAAATTCTGACTCCCATTCAACTGCTAACAACTCGTTTAATACTTTATCGTAGTCTGCTCGAAAAAAGTCAGGTTTAAGTGAAGTTTAAGATTCCACGGTATTAACGGTTCAACGTACCGTTACTACCTGATTGTCAATCCACTGGAGGATGTAAGGCTCTTTTTTTGACAAGCCGTATAAACATCGTTCCAATTTCTCTATAGGCGTATTACTCAATATGAGATCTAAAGTTTTGAATTTGTTATTCAAAATATTATTATATTGATTTAACGCACTAAGAGATAAAAAATCAGTAAATATCGAGCAACCGTTTGAATGACTACATTCAGGGTGTAAGTAATCATCTTTTAAAACCCATGAGATATCGCTGAGGGTAAAATCTCCTAAGATTAACCAATGTTTGTTTCTTTCTGCAATGCGCTGAACATTATTTGTATATAAAGATAACGATTCAGCACTCACAGGTGGTGGTAAATATACTCCGCCAAAATATATTGTGTTTTTACTATTTTTTGCGTTATCTAGATCTACACTTACCCATAAGTCCTCAAGCTCCGTCTCAAAGCAAGTCAACCTACGAGATTTAAGGTGTATTGATACGGCTATTGCAACTCCACCCCCGTCTTTCCGGTAACCGTATCTGCTAGTCTCGCGATCACGTCTGTAAACAATGTATCTATCGTCGAAAATTTCAGAATCATAGACGTCACTGTAAAACCAAGTCACTGTAAGCACTATCACATCATAGCTAAGTATAGATATATATTGTGATACATATTAATAGTTTTTGTTTATAAACTACGTACATTTTGGTAATAAATATTAATTGGACCATTGAATGTAAACAGAATTAGCTTTAGAAGCTTGCAAAAATTTATATAACAAAAATAAAAATAGTATTACGTTAAGGATGATATTTTTTCGAGGCTATTAATTACAATAATCTGCGATGTTTCATTTTCCTTACAAAACTTTGCCGCTCCGAACCGATACAAACTTATACCCTAGTTCTTTACCTCGGATTCGAGCCGCAGCGTGAATTGCCTTGTTTTCAGCTGAAAGATGTTCTGTGACGTATATCGGCTGGGGTGAGTCGGTAGCGATACCCAGGTGGCTAGTATTCAATTTTTTCGTACATTTGTTCTATTATATTAAGTAGATGCAGCGAGGAAACTGTCTCGTAGTCGAGGGCTGCTGAACTTGACGAGAATAGACCGTGGTCTTTTACTTTTTGTGTCCATATTTGCTATTCTTGTGCAATGTAGTATATCTTGGTCATTAATATCGCAGTTAATTACTCTACCAAGCTGGTATACGATGGTAAAAATATTTTCCGACTTGCTTTCTGGAACACATTGTAATTCTACATTTCCAGACCTGGAGGCTTGTTCCATAAGATTCACACGTTTACTTACTTTTTGCACGCTATCCTGTAAACAGCTTTTCTCTTTTTCCATCTTCTCTATTTTGTGCGCTTTGTCTTCTGACATGACTCTCATTTCTTCATATTTCTCATCATAGAAAGATAAAGATTTTCTTAAATCTGCAACAAGTTCATTTATCTACCGGAACTGCTCCGTTACCGCGTCATTCAAAGATACACAAGTATCTCTTGTTTTATTATGTCTCTTAGAGTCCCTTTGGTGAACTGAACAATGGTGTCGTCGCTGTCTATTCAATGATCTGATGATCGGCGCATGACTGTTTGGCACGAAGCGTGACGTTCACACTTGTAGGGGAAGGCGACCTTTGTTCGGGTTTAGGCGGACTCTCTACTCGAGTAGGGCGCACAGGTGTGTTTGTGTTATCACCTTTCGGCTGTTTACTTTTGCAGCCAGGACATTTCCGAGAGCCTCTTTGTTCGTAATTCATAAGCTTAAAACGCATTTTGGCAACATTTGCGCATAGTAAGTCATATCATTGATGGCAGGTGCAACATTGTAAACATTCTCTACTTTTAAAAGCATTCATGCAACCCGCACAGTTCTTTGTTGACATTTTATCAAGAATGATTTAAATAACAGCTATCTTCAATCAAGCGGTTCAAATTGGCTTTTAAAGCGGCAGCGATTAGCAGTATAGATAAATACCAAGCGGTGGTGATACTCAAAGCGCGTTGAAATGTAAGTGTGCTCACGTGCAGTGTCTCGGCAAGAAGGTCTAAAGCGCCGTGCAATACGCGTCACTTACGCGTTTACTCCCAACACCACTGTTTGAATCAACTTCACGAATGAGTTTGTAACGGTTCGATATTGATATTGTTTTTATTGTGATTTTGGGCAGGTTTTAGGCACTGTATCTCACGTTTATTACACTTATTATAGTTTATATTTTATATTTAAGAGAGAATATAGTTTGTAACTGCACTTTCAAACAACTTTTTCGAAAAAAAATTAGGAACAAACGATTTTAGGTGTTATTTAGTTAGCCGTTCGGGCGGTATGGTAAGGCGGTGTGGTACGGCAGGTGTTCGATGAACATAATTGTACGCAGATTAAACGTCAGGATAACGCAACCGAACCCTGAATTGCCTCAGCGCAGTGTTTCTGCGGTAGTAACAACTAACGCTATCTATCGTACGAAGCGAAGACATCTATCCAGCGCCATCTAACGGACACTATGAAATAAAATCCTGTATCGCGCTATCAAAGTTCTCACTTACGATTTCCTTAAATACAAATGTAATTCTAAAATAGTTCTATCGGACCGCAGTCCACCAGGCACGATCACCTAGCCACGTCAAAGGATTCTCCCTCTTGTTGGCTGAACACCGTACCTTAGTCCTCCGAATCGTGAGCCGTCAACTCCATGGTAGCATAGCGCTCAATTAACTGCACTGCATAAACGTTCAATGAACGCCTACGTTTGACGAGAGCTAGTGTAAAGGATCTCTTACCTACACGTGGATAGTACTTGAAGAATGAATTCCTGATTGCGAGAATATTATGTAAATGTATGTATGTTGAAACATATGAACATATTAGTTCTTATGATTCGTCGGTTTGTGTCTTTTTTGTAATATTTATGTAACAGGTCTTACCGCTTAATAATTTGAAAGTATAGGTAAAATACCTTATATTTCCCACGACGTTTTGGCATGGGTTACACCAGCCGTGGTCACGATATGACTATAACATACATACATACATATACTCACACCTTTTTCCCGTCGGGGTAGGCATATACAACGGAACGCCACTTGCATCTATCCTTACAAACCTCACGCGCTTCCTCTACATTCATTACTCTTTTCATACATGCTCGCCGGTTCCGGGTGCTTCAGACCTTGCCATTTTTTAAGATGTCCCCAATCTGATCGATGACTCACCGACGAGGTCTGCCGCGACCAACTTGCCCACACACTTAGTACTAGGTATGTGTACAAGTCACGAAAGTTTAAAAGTATGTCGTCCGTGTGGTGACGGATTAAGAATACGGAATGTCACCACCCCATACCATCCCATGGGTGTCATAAGAGCCGCCAAAGGAAGCATATTATGCAGAGAACAGCACTGTAAGAGAAGGATAACTTGATACAAACCCTATACCAACCCGTTTGGCCAGCGTGGTATAGTAGGCCAATTCCTCCTTTCAAAGGAGAGGCCTAGTCCAGCAGTGGACTGCTAAAGGCTGATGATGATGAATCATGTTTTTTGGTCTTTAGATATGGTAAAATGTTCATATATGTGCTTATTAAAGTGAAAAAAAATTTCTTTCGGGAGTTATACCAGGTACCATTGTTTCGAGTATCCGACATTTCGGCACCATTGTAAGTGGCATGATCGTGGATACATCGAAATATTGCAGGCGGAGGAATGTTATGATCAAGATAATCGGTCTACCCGCTTTCTAACTCATTTATAACGAAAGATACAAAGTTGATTGAATCAGGAGCCGTTACTTGGCGGAACTCCATTGTAACCTAATGGAAGGAAAGAGGAACCCTCCACGCACCCTCGGATTGCCCACCCCAACTACTGCAATATAAAAACGTTGATAATACCGAACTCCTCTAAAGACAAAGGATAAGGGATCTATGGAATAATGCGGAAATGGGTTCCAGGAAAATACCTGACGTGCAGTATCCCGCTCTATGCGCCGACTATGCTTCGACACGTGTTTCGCCTCTCCACGGGGCATCCTCAGGGCCGATGGGCAACGACTATTTAAAAATTAAATAAAACGAAATCGGAGCCAGGTATGCGTCCTTTTTTGAGCACACTCACCTGACCTTGAACAACTTTTTTCTTCTCCTGTCTGTATAAGTATGTTATTATTTTTTTTATTACTGTTTGTTCTACTGTAATTGTTATGTAATTTCTTTTTTCTTTTGTTCTTCTGACTGTTCTTTATATTTTTTTATGTATGTAACTTGTGTGGAGTCAAAATAAATTTATTTCATTCATATTTCATTTTTTATGCTAAAATGTTCAATTTTTGCATAGATTAAGTCCAACATTTACTATCATTTTCACGTTAAATGATAAATAAGAGATAAACTAGGTAGTTTATCTCTTCTAAAGCATTTCATATCATTTGATATATGCGCTGTACAGTCATTCACAAAATTTTAGCTATGTTAATGAGAAATTCTAAATATTGTTAAATATTTTGTATTTAATTATTACTGCATTTAATTTTATCTATGTGGTGATAGGCAAAGAATACAAAGTGTGAAAAAACCTATTTTTTTCCGAGGTGACGTAAGAGACAACAAAGCAAAATACACGGAAAAATAGTGAGTATCATATAATATTGGAAAAAGACGGAAAACTCGACATAAAAACTCTACATCTACAATATTGGCTAACAATTCTATTGTGAAGGAAATTGGGAGAGGCCTATGACCAGCAATGGACTGTGAAAGTATGTATGATGATAATTGCCGCATTCACGTGAACACTAGCTAAACGTGAAATAAAACCAAAATATTGTTTGTTTATAGTGTTGTTGCATTTAAGTTTCATTTAAGCCCTTTCGGAATGGTTGAATAGTGAAAATCGTTTCCTGGTTCTTTTCACATAAGTTATTATCACCTTTCTCTAATTTTTATACAATGATATGCTTACCCAGTATAAGACAATTTGTTGATATTGACCACCATTGTAATATGCTGTACTAGTTTTTGCTGTTGACTGTACGGTCCAATGATTGATTGGACTATTTAAATCCCGTGTCCAGGGGTGCCCAGTGTTAGAGAAACACAAATGATCTCAAGCAGTCTGGAATACAAATGATTTAATAAATATTTTAGTATTTGTAAAGGTTTAAAGTTATTAAGAACTTGAAATTTATTGTATAGAGTAATGTTTGTACGCAAATAATTAATAAAGTAGATCGGCAAGATTATACATACATACATGCATAGACTCACGCCTGTTTCCCGGAGGGGTAGGCAGAGACTACAGAACGCCATTTGCAACGATCCTGGCATATCTTTCTTGCTTCATTAACTCCCATCAGATTCCTCATGCATGCTCTTCTGTTCAGGGTACTTCTAACCTGTGCTGTTTTTAGAATGTCTCCAATCTGGTCAGAGAACGTCCGCCTAGGTCTTCCTCTTCGTCCTGTCCCATTTACACTTGCCTTGTACATCTGCTTGGTCAATCTTTCGTCATCCATCCTCTCCACGTGCCCAAACCATATTAGCATACCTTTCTCGATGCTTATCACTACATCTTTTTTACCCCACAACACTCTCTTATCACACAATTTTTTACCCTGTCTGTCAAAGAAACACCACACATACTTCTCAGTGCTCTCATTTCTACAGCATTTATTATACTTTCATGACTCTTCTGCCATACCCAACTATCACTACCATACATAAGAGTAGGTACTAACACCTCTCTATGCACAGCCAAACGTGCCTTTTTGGACACGTTTTGGCTATTCATAAACGCCTTCAGAGCTCCATTCACTCTTTTACCTGCATTAACTCTTCTTTCAATGTCTTTTACATTCTTACCATCTCTTGTAAGCAGCGTACCTAAATATACAAACTCATTCACTTGCTCCTCTCGTTGTCCATCGATCATATCATTACAAGGCGTAACGCATTCCTCCTTTTCAAAAGTATAACCTGATCATCAGCATAAAGGAGGCATTTGACAAGTAACTCATTCATCCTTAATCCACAATCACTTTGTTTCAAATCTTGCAAACAACTGTCCATGAAGAACAGCCACGGCGACGCTACATATCCTTGTCTAACACCTGTGTTGATGGTAAACCAGTCAGTGTATGCCCCGTTTATCCTCACACAAGCTCTAGAATCCTCATAAAGGGATTTCAGACCTCGAATGAGGCTGCTGTTCACCCCATACATCGGGTTACATGCCAGCCTTCCTGACCACTTTATCGTAAGCCCTTTCCAAATCCACGAATGCGCAGTAGACCTTTTGACCTTTGGCCAAAAATTTCTCGGCCTTGCATCGCAAGGAAAAGACTTGATCCGTACACCTCATACCCTTTCGGAATCCCGCTTGTACATCCCATATTTTCTTGTCAGTTACTTTCATAATTCTTTCAATCAGTACCTTCGCATACAATTTGCCAACAATGCTGAGAAGGCTAATGCCTCGATAGTTTTTGCAGTCTTGTTGTGAGCCTTTTCTTTTAAAAAAAGGAACAACTACTGCTGTGGCCTAGTCATCAGGTACTCGGCCGGTGCTCTAGCATAAGTTAAATAAACGCTGCAGCTGACTAACTATGATGCCCTGTCCAGCCTTCAGCATTTCGACTGTAATCCTATCATACCCTGCAGCCTTACCTAATTTCATACTGGCCAGTGCCTTCAAAATCTCATCCACGCCAATATCGCTGTTATCATTGCTATCATTACCATTCATTTCACCTGTTGATGTCTCTGTCGTCGTTCTTTCAAATAATTATCTATATATCTCTCTTGATTATTTTCTCGGTGTCGCCATCCTCTAAAGATCCCACTTATCCGGCTTAACACCCAAAAGTGGTCTGTATGGATGCCGATCCCTCGAAACACTCTCGTATCCAACACATTCTTTCTCAGTCTTTCATCTACTATTACAAAATCAATCATACTTCTTCTAAAATTTTTCGCCTCACGTACATACAAATGTATCCTTTTGTGATCAAACATGGTGTTTGTCACACAAAAGCTCCACTTCAAACAAACCTCAAGCAGTCCTTTTCCATTTTCGTTCATACTCTTATCACCGAATCCACCTAAAACCTTTTCCAATCCATCTCGCTTTACTCCCTCCTATCCATTGAAATCACCTTACAAAATCAATCTTTCGTAATCCTTGCAGGTCCTCAAAATCTCTCTTAAACTCTCCCAAAACTCCTGCCTTTCGTCTTTTTCTTGTTGTGACATACCCGTTTCTATATTGACCGGGGCGTAAACCCCTACAATAAGAAGACGAGTAAGTCCTACTTTCATTCTCATCCATAGTAGCCTTGCATTTACACATTCAAACTCTTTTACGCACTCATTCATTCGCGCAGATAGTATTAAACCTGGTACTGTCTACTCCAGACCAATACGCCGTGTAGCTGCCATGCTTGGTAGTGTCACATCCTTTCTTTTTCTTTTTATTCCCACAAAGAACAGCAATCATTCTATCATCCATCATCTGGCATACTTCATCCAATTTTCCGTCCATTCCACCGCCAACATTCAATGTTGCAAATCGGCTTTCCGTAGACCGCTTTTGGCCCTCGCGGGAAACGAGACGTGACGGGTTGCGAACCGCGTCGCCGCCATTTAAAGAATTATTAACATACACTGTTCTCATAGCGTTCCCACGAGTAATAGGGATTTAAAATGTCCATTCCCGTAGAGCCCTTTTCGGGGATAAGGTGGAATCCTAGCTGTGCCCTGTAACCACCAACACAGGCACCCTCCGTTTGAGACCAATAAAAGTATTATAAAACGTATAATTTATCTATATATCTATAACTATACACTTATAAATACATATAAATAAAATTGAGGTGTCCGTATGTCTTGTCAAATTAGGTACTATGTTTTAAGTGTATAGTTATACAGTTAGTTACACGATACCAAGTAAAAAATAAACTTAAAAAATCAATCTGTCTATCTGTCAAAAGGCAGCGATAGTCTAGTGGAGATACCAACAGACTGCCATGCAGAAGGTATCGGGCTCGAATCCACTGCGTGCACCAAAGACTTTTCGGCGTTATGTGCGTACTGAATTGTTAAGCCGTCGGTCCCGGCTGTCATGAAGATCTTTGACAGTCGCTATAGGGAGTCAGTACCTATAAGTAAACTGACACTAGTCTTAACCATGGAATATAGCTATCCCTTTAGGTTGCTGAGGTCAGACAGGCAGTCGCTCTGAGGAAAAGCTAATATTTAGTCAAATCCGGTTAGGCTTGAAAGCAGACCTCGGTTTCAAACTAAGATAACGCTAGGAGGAGCAAAACTGTCTGTACTTGCTGTCTGTCGGTCTGTCTGTCTGTCTTTCTGTTTGTTTTGATAATCTCTTTTATGGCTGAACCGAATCGAATGGGACTTTCACTGGAAAATGGAGGACATTGTAAGGCTACATACCTATGGGTTATAAGTTGACCTGATAGGTGGAGCTATTGTCAAGATACCGGCAATAACATAAGTAAACCTGCGGGAAACAGCTTAGTATTTAATAAAATTGCAATCTAAATAACTGGTACTTTATTATTTAGCTCCTAAGCTAAGCTGTCTTATAAATTTATAAATGAGTACCAATGCAGGCTTAGTAATAATCACTCTAGTACCGTTAATTACAAATAGGCTTAATATTAATACATTTTGTGAATAGTAATCGCTCCTTCAATTAATACATTGCATGTTAACACTGAGTTATCTGTTTTGTGTTTTAAGCGTAGAAAGGACGTATATGTAATTTTTTTTTTCGTTCATGTGCATTGCTGTAGTTCTTTGTCTAGGCGTTTCGTTGTAAATACACATCATCATCATCATCATCATCATCAGCCTTTAACAGTCCACTGCTGAACTAGGTCTTTCCTTTGAAAGGAGGAATTGGCCTACTATACCACGCTGGCCAAACGGGTTGGTATAGGGTTTGTATCAAGTTTTCCTTCTCTTACAGTGCTGTGCTCTGCATGATATGCTCCCTCTGTCGGCTCTTACGACACCCAGGGGATGATAAGGGGTGTTGACAACCAGTATTCTTAATCCGTCACCACACGGATAAATACACCTTCAACTATAATAATTATTTCTGATAAAAATGAAAAAGTCGCCGACATAGCTCTCCAGATAGCCAAGCTGAAGTGGCAGTGGGCAGGGCACATAGCTCGAAGAACCGATGGCCGTTGGGGCAGAAAGGTTCTGGAGTGGCGGCCACGTACCGGACGACGCAGCAGAGGTTGGCCCCCCCGCAAGGTGGACCGACGATCTCGTCAAGATCGCGGGAGGCGGTTGGATGCGGGCGGCTCAAGACCGGGCTGTGTGGAGAACCTTCGGGGAGGCCTATGTCCAGCACTGGACGTCGTTTGGCTGATATGATGAAAATGAAAAATGTTAATGGGAATTGATGGATGAATGGGTGTTGTTTATTATTTCATGCAAAAACTACTGTCATTGTAGTATTATAGATAAAATATATAGGATTTCGATGCAATTTTAAAGTAATCTACTCCTATCATGATAACCGATGAGGAAATTGAGGAAAACTCATTATTTTAGCCCAAACTAGTCAGAGGCTATATAAATTGGATTACTTATTAGCATACTTGACTGATTTACGGTAGTAGAGCCTTGCTGATTTCAGCATAAATGGGCCGGCTCGACCGGGGCAGTACTACCTCTCACAGAAAATCGACGTAAAGTAATACCTAAACTGTTGCGTCTCGTCCGGTGAGTGAGAGTGCCGGAGGCCCTATCTCCTATTCCTTCTCGCTCATGCCACTCCTAATCCTATCCCTTTGCCCAACCCGAGGGGCGGCAACGCACTTGTGACTCCTGTGGTGTTGCTTGTGTCCATGGGCGGCGGTAATTGCTTACCATCAGGCGATCCGTTCGGTCGTTTGCCGCCTATGACTATTAAAAAAAATACTTCTGTAACATTCTTACGCAGAACAAATAATCGTGTCCATCAAACAAACATTTCTCTCGGTTAAGAATCGAACCCACTACCTCTTTCCTAGCATTCTATTGGACTGCTCACGCGCATTTGACTCCATTTGTGTTCCGCTCCTTCTGTCCAAGCTTGCATTTTATGGGTGTGACCATAATTCTGTCCGTTGGTTTGACAGTTACCTGAGTGGGCGAAATCAGTTTGTACAGGTGAGTGGGAATGATGGATCCCAGGTATCTTCTTCGCTCAGTCCTGTGGTTCGTGGGGTGCCGCAGGGATCCATTCTGGGTCCACTTTTGTTCATTATATATACATCAGACATAACCAGAACCATATTTCACTCGAAATTTCATTTATATGCTGATGACATCCAGCTGTACACCTCCTGTCATCTGGGAAACTGTGCTGAGTCTGTAAAAGAAATAAATGCAGATTTAGACAGAATATCCGATTGGGCAAAGAATAACTGCCTAGAACTTAACCCGAGTAAGTCTAAATTCTTGTTCATTGGAACCAGTGATATGGTGCGGAGAGCACGGGATGTTAGGCTGGAGGTCAGTATCAATGGTACTCTGATAGAACAAGTGGTGGAGGCACGCAATTTAGGGGTAGTCTTTGACCAGTTGCTGCACTTCGAGAAGCATATTGCTGAAACAGTGCAAAACTGTTTCTATAGGTTGAAGCTCTTGTATCGAATTCGACCTTATATATCTGAAGAAATGCGCATTTTATTATGTGAAACATTAATTCTTTCTAAGCTAAACTATGCAGATACAGCTTTTGGGACCTGTCTACTCAACAAAACAGAAAGACTCATTCAACGGGTACAAAATGCCTGTGCACGGTTTTGTTTTAATGTTCCACCACGTTCATATATTACTCCATACCTCAACAACAGTCAGATGCTCAGAATGTCATCACGTAGGAAGCTTCACCTAGCCTCACTCCTCTTTGGCGTGATATCCACAGGAAGGCCTGCGTATCTGTATAATAAACTTACTTGGTCCAGTGACCTCAATAAGCATAAAACAAGAGCATCTGCTTACTTACTGGTTACGCCAAAACACCGCAGCGTTTCTTTTCGTGCCTCATTCAGGTTTTTAGCTAGCAAGGTCTGGAATGATTTGCCACCTCCTCTGAGAGACCTAAAATCAGTGTATTCTTTTAATAAGAAATATAAGCATTTCCTGTTAAATGAACAAGTAAAACCTTGAAGATAGAATGAGTGTAAAGATAGCATAAAGACAATTTTCACCTTTTACCATCCCGTGTGACCAGTAATAATTGTGCAATGGTCTAATTGACAGCCTTTCGAATTCCATGATTGTTTGTTTTGGTTGCTGTGCTCGTACATAATTTGTTATATTCGGAATTGCCTTCACTTTACACACAACTATTCACCCACATGAAACATAAATGGCATATATCGCACATAATCTATGCATATTGACTTGGTACAACACACAAATCACTAGAATAATATTTGCAATTGAAGAAACCAAATTATATGTTTTCACTATGGCGTCCTTAGCGTCGCGTCTATTTCAAAGTTTCAAACTACGCGCGCTATACGCCTGCAGCATAGACAAAAAAGTGTTGTAATGACAGCCGGTAGCAAGCTTACGGTTTTTGGTGTGTGTCAGGTTCTGTTAGTGAGAAGATTGTAATTTTTGGTTCGTGTGTTAATGGTTATTATAATTTACTCCAAGTAAAATTTTTACTTGAAGTGGATTATAATAACTATTATTAATAATATTTTTTATTGTTATTTACCATAATATTTCTACACTCGATGGCTTACATCATTGATTTGGAATTGAGTGTTGCCATGTATGAAAAATTAAAAAATAAAAATGATTTGGCAGTAAAATTTTAGAATGCTTGTTATTCTTTTTTATTTTTGTTTTTATTTGTTTTTATTTTTGTTTCTTGTTTATAGAAGAAGGACATTAATTGTTGTTTATATTTAAAATATATTGTTTCCGTCATCTTAATGGTATTGCTGTAGAGATGTGTTGCCCGACCGTAGACACAAAAATGTTTTTAAGAAGAAATGTTGTATTTTATTTATTTATATGTATCTATTTTGTTTAATTTCTGGACCTAACAGAATATCAGTGCCATCTCGCTAACCAGCAGGATGGCTCAATGCTGAGTTAGGATCCAATTCTGCATTCATTGATATTTCTTTTATTTTTTTTTTATGTTTTGTTTATTTTGTAAATGGGTTTTTGAAGCAGAATAAATATGTTTTCTTTCTTTCTTTTCTTTCTTTCATTTAGCCAACAGGCCATACAAGCCAAGTCAAGTTTCACCAGCAATAACTCACTCTACCTGTTTCAATTAATTCATTTATTTCGCCAACAAGCTAAAATGAACAAAACAAAAATCCTTTGAAGTCCTTAATTAAATTTGAATCACAATGTACTAAGAGGTTCTGTCGGAGTAGCCACTTCCACTCTATTTCTGACAAAAACATTATAACAACAATTAAATTTTTCCTTGGCCTGTAATTTTCACGGAAGGTAATTACTCAAAAAAATATACTGCGAAGAAAAGGAAATTATTTTTGTGGGGACACTAAGTACCTACTGGAAAATTTATGATGTACATTTTAATTTATTGTGGAAGCTCTTTTATTTGTTAAAATGATGGATTGAATGCGTATTTTGATCTAATAAAGGCCATCATAAAATTATCATCGTGTTTTCGAAATACTTACAGTCTTACAAATTTTAGGTCTTTTTTAGAAAGCTATGAACAGATTGCTTATTATGGACATAGACATAAGTAACTGTTGTTTTGTGACAACTTATGTATTTAACTGCCTCGTTGGTCTCGCGGCATAGACTGCCTCGTTGGTCTCTGCCGATTCCTGGGTCGGGCAGTGATATTGGGTTTTTCTGTCACGAAATTCTCAGTAGCAGCACGGAGTTTGGAAATGTGCCCGGTATGGCAATAGGCTCGCCCCTTATTACGTGGGACTAAAGTATATCTGGCGAAAAGTGGGTGTAGAGATACACCTCTGCCTACCTCTTCGGGGTTATAGGCGTGAGACTATGTATGTATGTATGTTATGTATTTAATAAAATTGGGCAAGTGTGAGTCGGACTCGCGCACGAAGGGTGCCGTACCATCACCTATAAAAGAAAATCACAATTGTTGTATGTATACTTAAATATTTTTTAAGTTTCTACCTGTTTATTAAGATCGAGTACCAGATTGCTTAAAAATTACGTTTGTTGTATGGGAGCCCCCCTTTATTATTAACTTTTTTTTACTTAATGACTTATTTTGAAAGGTTATATACAACTACATATTCAGTGAAAATTTTAAGCGTCTACCTGTTACCGTTGGTAATTTTGAGCAAAAAATACGAAAAAAAAACACGTTTATTGTATGGGACCCCCTCTTAATATTTTCATTTCTTTTTTTTATTATTTGTTGTTATAGCGGCAACCGAAATACATAATTTGTGAAAATATCAGCTTTCTAGCTATCACAGTTAATGAGATACAGCCTGGTGACAAACAGACGGACAGACAGAGACAGACAGACAGCGGAGGCTTAGTAATAGAGTTCCGCTTTTTATCTTTTAGGTATGGAACCCTAAAAATAACCGTAGAATTATTTATACAGGATGCCACAAGACCCAATCACCAAGCCGAAGTCTACTTGTTGTGGGCGTCATGCCTAGTCATACTAATAAAAAATATTACCTACGTAATAATAATATTTAAGTTTTCTCATTTTTAAACCGCAATTAAAAGCGCGCGCGTGCAATGCTCGAAATACCTACGCATCCATGGGTCTAATGTTGGTTTTCAATTGATGGAACTTTTTTATGTAATAAAATAGGAAGATCAGCAGTATTGTTATAATATTATTGTATACATCTATAGCATAATATAAAGGCAATGTATGTGAAAACAGATGTGGAGGACAGCTATCTTGAGTAACTTTTTCTGCTTTGCCGAACCGTACATTTATAATAAATTAAACCCTAAAGAACATATTGGCGGGGTAAATACATCGATTTTGTACCTAATTAGAAAAATTCCATACTAACTTTGAGCCTCAATATCTCCTGAACCAGTAATTTTCCAGGTACGGTGCCGAAGTAAAAAATCTTCTTTCTCCTAGCGTTATCCCAGTTTCAACCGGGGTCCGCTTTCTAGTCTAACCGGATTTGACTGAATATTAGCTTTTCCACGGAGCGACTGCCTGTCTGACCTCCGCAACCCAAAGGGATAGCGATATTCCATGGTTTAGACTAGTGTCAGTTCATTCAGAGATAGGTACTGACTCCCTATAACGACTGTCAAAGATCTTCATGACAACCGGGACCGACAGCTTAACGTGCTCTCCGAGGCACGGGGCAAGCGATAATTAATAATTCAATACGCACATAACTCCGAAAAGTCAGTGGTGCGCGCCTAGGATTCGAACCCGATACCCTCTGCATGGCAGTCTGTTGGTATCTCCACTAGGCTATCGCTGCCCTATTCTCCACTAGGCTATCGCTGCCCTATGCCCGAAGTAAAAAATGTTCGTAGTGAATTCTACAACATGGGATTTCAGTTTTCGTTAAGGGTTTTTTTTACACCCTGTATATACATATTCTCCGTCCGTGTGTTGACGGATTAAGAATACGGATTGTCACCACCCCATATCATCCCATGGGTGTCGTAAGAGCCGACAGAGGGAGCATAATTATTATGCAGAGAACAACACTGCAAGAGAAGGAAAACTTGATACAAACCCTATACCAACCCGTTTGGCCAGCGGGGTATAGTAGGCCAATTCCTCCTTTCAAAGGAGAGGCCTAGTCCAGCAGTGGACTGTTAAAGGCTGGTGATGATGATGATATACATATTCTAAATTTGTTTGTAAAGTTGGCGATAGCCTCTTAGAGGAACCGGCAGACTTCTACGCCGAGGGTCTCGGGTTCGAATCCACGAAGCGCACCAATTTTTCAAAGTTATGTACGTGTCAAATTCTTAATTATCACTTGCCTAACAGTGAAGTAAAACATCGTGAGGAAACCTGCATGTCTGAGAGTTAATGTTCTGGAAAGACATGTGGAAGCCTGGCAAACTGCACTTGGTCAACGTGGTCGACTATAGCCTAACCCTTTTTACAGTGAGAAGATGGCCGTGCCCAGCAGTGGGACAGTATATACCTATAAAGTGCTGCTGGTGATGAGTTTTGTTCCAAGATCGTTGTCGTATTTTCTTTACAGTATTAAGAAACAGCAAGGAAAAACCTCAAGACCACCATAATGGACCTAGGATCTCAAAAACCGCAAGCCATATGCCTTTGTACCAGCAAGATCAATCAGTGCTTTAACTTTTATATTGGATATATATTAAAAACCTTAGCCATTCAAGTACTTTTTTACAGCTGGTCAATAAAACTTTCTGAAATGGTGCTATAAAACTGATGGAGCGTTGACAATAAAATGCGAAGTCATGTGTACTAAATCAACTTTTATGACTACGCATTAGGTTATTGAGTGTTGCGCATTGAAGGAGACCAATGATAAATCATGCAGACATGGCAACGGCACCGCTCTAACCAAGCGATTTGTTAATTAAATAATCATACGACATTTTTCATGTATTTCATCAACATTAAATGTAGAAAAGCTTATAGTAACCACTTGTTTCTTTTATTTGACTTTCATAACTTGGATAGATGTGACTAGATGGTGTTGTGTGAATGTAGCAGAATATTATTATTATTATTATAACTGTCACAATGTGTTCTAAGTGAATAAAGAACTTTCAATTTGACGTCATTATAATTAGCTCTGTATATGAACTCTCTCACTACTTGCTGGACACGGTCCTTTTCTCACAATGAGAAGGGTTAAGTTACGAAGGACGGACTTCACATGTCTTTTTGATGCGCTCATAACATCGAAAATTCAGTGGTACGTGTCATGGGTCATTATGACACACTGCGTAGCAGTCTGTAAGAATTGTTATTATAATTATGAAAATAAACACCTAGCTCATAAAATAGACGTTTCACTTTAAAACAGTCAAACTAGGTTCTCAAACAAAAACGTAGTGATCATTAAAATTGTATAGTTTTAAAACATCTTTATATTTATACTGGCCGTTTCCCGCGGTTTCAACCGCGTCCTGAGGGAACTACTTCGCGTCCCCGAAAAACCCAAAGAACTTATGGATCCCTATTTTTTCTAAAATAAAATATAGCCTATGTTACTCGCAGATAATGTAGCTTTCTAATGGTGAAAATCGGTCCAGTAGTTTTCGAGTGTATCTATTACAAACAAACAAACAAAAATACAAATTTTTCCTCTTTATAATATTATATAGTGTAGATTAGACTGGTCTTAAGTTTTTCTTTTTCACATACTTATAACTAGATTCATCAGTTTCTTAAAGTTAAAATATTGAAAGACCGAGATGATCAAATTTCGTGTCGAGTCTAAAGTTTTTATTGTTCTTTCTAAAGTTTTTTAAAACAAGTAACGGGAAAACTTTCGTAACATTTATTTTGTAGTTCCTCTGGGAGGCTAGTTTGATATAGTTTTCTGACAGAAAGTCAGTAAGTACACTGTGCCAATATAATGTTAGAATTTAGAAGAATAATTTACTTTTAATGGAAGTATCAGAGAGAAATCAATACAGTTGGGATTCCATTCGTTTCAGGCTATCGAATGGTACTTTTTGGGTTGCTTTGTTATTACTTACTATGCATATAAGAAATAATAGGTGTAATGTGAGGAATAAACGATATTAATTCATTTTTAATTGCTGCCTCGTTGGTCTCGCGGCATAAATGTGCGCGTGGGATTGGGAGGTCTCGGGTTCGTTTCCCGGGTCGGGCAAAGTGTTATTGGGTTTTTCCGTTAGGAAATTCTCAGTAGTAGCACGGAGTCTGGTAATTTGCCCGGTACGGCAATAGGCTCGCCCCCTATTACGTAGGGCCTAAAAAAATTCATGGCGAAATGTGGGTATAATATTACACACCTCTGCCTACCCCTTCGGGAATATAGGCGTGAGTCTTTAAGTAGAAATAAAATAAATAAAATAATTCGTTTTTATAATCAAAAATAAAAAGAAATATATTTTTATAATCATTTTTCACTTTCATAAAGTGAACAGCTTGCATAGAAAACAGGAAAAAGTAACCTATTAAAAGGTTCCCTTTCATATTAGTGTGCTTGGTTAAGCCTAGTATACTCAAAAATAGCAAAAACTGTTTAATACGTAAGTCCATATTTCTGTTAGGATCCGCGTGATGACAAAATAAAAATACAAAGTTTTACTACCACATTTTACTCCGTGGGCGACTTAGGAAAATAAGCGACAAATAGTACCTTTGCGATGAGATGAAAAACTCGAAATCAAATCCTATAACAGTTTGTCAGGTCAGCTCGGTACAATAGACCAAATCCTCTCGATTCACAACACTATAGCGACGTATACGAATATAAGAAGATACCTATCTCCTATCTTCCTGTGAGAGGCTGCATAGGTAACTCGTGGGGTCTTCTAGAAGAATAATCTCCAAAGGTCTAGTAGCTATAGTGCTATTTATTTAGAAACAACATATTTTATTTTAATAATTAAATTTATACCAAACTCAATAAAAACTCGATAATAATAAGTCAGAAACCACTTATAAAAATAATAATTAATAAAGAAAATGGAAAATTATTATTATCATTTCTGTGTATGAAATCTTTTCTGAATTTTCTTCGTTGTTTTTTTTTTCATAATATAATTTATTCTTACAATTAATTAGTTTACGATTTATGTTCTAATCTTCTGATCCATAACTTTCTTCAAAGATAGGAGAGTAATTAAAATAAAAATAAAACAAGTAAATACACAATTTCGTAATAATTTATTTATTAAATACACTTTGTACATCATTTTGTGAATAAGTTAATTCGTCACTTATAATTAACAATCAATAATTTAAATGCATTAAATATTGTTTTATAAAATAATAACTATATTATAACTATCTTATAATAAACAAACGACCAATAGGACTCATTTTGAAATAAATTAATAAAAAAGATGAACCAAATAAAACAAAGTATGACACTGTTACATAAATATTAAACAAATAAAATATTCATAAATAAATATAAGCCTATAATTGTATATATAGAGCAGAAGTTTACATGAAATACATATAAAAAAAATCTTTGAATTAAAAAAGTTGCCATGTGACAGCTGTGAATATTTTCGTGACGATTTCAAAAACAATCATTTATCGACTGGTTATTTTATAAAGAATACCCAATAATTTGTGTGTAGTGAATGTCTTTAGATAAAAATGTTCATACAAACTCTGACCCTTTTCTTCCTCTTGAAAGGGGTACTTCCCATTTTGCGCCCAGTATTTTCGGTTGCCTGTTAGTCAGTCAGTTGAAAATATGATATTAATTCTATTTCTATGTTGAACAGAAGCCTATCTACAAACTGGGAACAGTAAAATTTGTCAACATGTTGTAAAAACTCAAAAGTAATGTCAAGAAGAATTGTATGGAAAACATCAAATATCCTAATATTATCATAGTCACTGTGTCAGATTCTCTATTACTAAGTGCAAATTACTCGACAAAGTTCACCAATATTATATAGTTATTGAATACCAATGGGTAAATTTATGAAAGTCAGTCAAATATTCCCATTTAAACTGTATTGACGTAACTGTTTTCCGTTACTTCATTACCACAAGTATAAGTGACTTTAGTTTTCGAACAAATAAACATGATTATGGGAAATATCATGATGTTTTTGTTTAAAATTATCAGTATCTTTAATTATTATTTAATGCAAGCTAAAGACTGAAATACCGTTGGAAATAGAAGGTATGTCACTTTTTATAGACTGATACTGTGAGAAAAACGTTTATGAAGGATAAGCATTTTTGTTGGCATATACATATTTACTTCATAACCCTTTTCTTTTTATTCATATCTTTTCCGTATAAAAATATGTTCCAAGAGCAAATTTTTCACAGCCGTAGGGTGGTTATTAATTTTTCGGTAGAAGAAAAGTTATGTGTTTGTGCATATTTAAATTTGAAAAAATATTCATGGGACTTGTGCGGCGAGTAAGTATGAATGTATGAAGGAACGAGGTACATTATGTCTTTATCGCTTTATACACCCACGCTCGCTCTCGCAACAAAGTAAGTGCAAGAAGGCAAAAGTATACAATGACATATAAGCGTTTAAAACTTTTTCATTCAACATATTTTGACCGAGTTATACTAAAGTATGAAATGAAGAGGCCAAAGTTCTAATTTCTGTAAAATTCTATTCTTTACTAAATTTGTCTGCATACACATACAAACAGGAGTTGCAAGAGTTGCAACAATCATGCATGGTGCGTTAAAGAGGAAAGGAATGAAAGTGAATGTAAGTAAAACGAAAGTTATGGTTTTTGAAAAGGAGGAAACAAGTCAATCAGTGACAAGCATCGAGAAAGGCATGTTAAGATGGTTTAGGCACACGGAGAGGATGGATGATGAAAGACTGACAAAGAAGATATATAAGGCAAATGTGAATGGGACAGGACGAAGGGGACCAGATTGGAGACATCCTAAGAAAAGGACAGGCCGGAAGTACCCTAAACAGAAGAGCATGCATGAGAAACTTGATGGAAGTGAATGAAGCAAGAGAGGTATGTCAGGATCGTTGCAAATGGCGTTCCGTAGTCTCTGCCTACCCCTCTGGGAACCTCTGCCAAATTTAAGCTTCTTGCGCCCAGCAGTTTCGGCTGCGCGTTGTCTGCCATTAATTATAAATGCATGTCGTTTACCTAGGCCGATTAAAGTCTGTATTGATTGCTTGAAACCATGTTCCATCAAGCTTATAATATATAAATAAACATAAAATGCTAGATACATATTCATATACATAAAGACGAAAGAAAATAAGTTAAAATACAAATAAATAAAAAATTACATAGATAACAAACTCTTAAAGTATAAATATTATTATAATTTCTATAAAAACAAAGTCCTCTCCTTACGATGCTGTTTATACGTTATCCTAAAATAAATAGTAATTTGTAAAGCTTACTTTAAACTGAAGAGAAAACGCGATCGGATAATGAAAATGAAAATATTTTTCATAGGCCAATAACTTTTCTCAGTTTTAACATTAATATTATTGATTAAAGTAGTAGAGTAACTCAAGTTTTTTTATTTCAAAACAATTTTTATGTATAAAACAAAATGACGAACACTATTACTCATAATAATATAAGCTCTTTTTCGCTCGATATAATAATATAGCAAAGAAATTAGACGTCTCATCTTGTCAAATATTTAGCACGTTTAACTCGCCAATTTACCAAGCTTAAGTAAGCTTGTAAGATTTTCCAGTTTGGAAATTGAAAACATTATCTTATATTATGTACTTCTTGTCCTATTGTTGCTAGAAAGAAAACTAAGTACATACACGTAAGATAAAGTTTTCACAAGATCATCCAAACTCTAAACACTTTTCTATGTATGATAAAGTTTTAAAAATTCATCCAGATCACGTTTCCTCTTAACAAAATCTAGTTATGGCTTCTAAGCGACCGCTCCAGGCGCAGTCATATACACAGGGGACGGAGTGGCGCGATGCTTGCCCATGTTGTACGCGCGGTTCGATGCCCAGTCCTTGCCGTACGCGCCGCTCGCAGAGTACGCGTAGTTGCTGCCGTAGTCGGCGCTGTAGTCGTTTGCGTCGCTGCTACCGAAGTACGAGTAGTGCGTCATTGGGTGGTGGTGCTGGAATAAAGGTGAGATTTTACTAGTTATAAAAGCAAGTTTTAGTGGTGGTGCTGGAAGAAATACAGATTTAATTATAAAAAAAACAAGATGAAGTTTAAACGATTTTAAACTTTCGCAATTTTTATACATTATACAGTTTAAACGTTTAATAAATGAGGGTAGCTGCCGAAACGCCGCTCTGCACAAGGACGGCGCTGTGCTGAAATCATTCCCTCCGCGACCCAGTGAAACGTTGAAGAATAACAGAGGCATCTACACATTAAATTGTATAAACGTTTAGTTAAATAAGTAAAACGTGCTAAAATCAAGCTGATGAGCTGCTTAAGTACTTTGATTCGTTAGTCAAAAAGGTACTTCATTTTTTGTAAGTCTATCTTTTTACTTCTAGAGGACAACTTAAAGTAAGGGCATTCTCATAACTGGCGATGTGTGGGTGTTTAATACACCTCTGCCTACCCCTTCAGGGTTAAAAGACGTGAAGTTATGTTATGTTATTAATAAACTATACTTATGGCATTTGCAACATTTGACATTTTGAAATCACATAACAAGTGCGCATTATCACTTTGTATTAAATTGACAAGTACCGGTTCATTTTAATGTGTTTGTTTTAAACGGTATATTGTCGACACGCGGTTCTTCTCGCAGATATCTTACTTAATTGGTCTATTTTATTTCTCAAGTTTTAAGTCTATAAACAATTTAAATTTTTTAGTCTATATAATACGTACTTTCTTGTCCATGCTCCCGCTGACTTCGTAATTACGCAGAAAAACATAAGACATATGTACATAAAATTCACAATCGATTCTTGCGTCCCTCTTTTAATGTTTTTCTTAAACCTTGCATAGAATATGAATCAACATTAGACCGCGCGTTGTGTTTGTAAAAATTAAGCTGCTCATAGACTATAAGGATCTTAATTGTAATCATCATGGAAAAACCCTTTATACTTATTAAAATAATATGATACCCCATGATTAACTCATTTTTTTTCTACACGCAGACCATTTTGCCTACCACACAATAATAAAAAAATAATTTCACTGAAGGACATCAATATAAAAGCTTATCGAGTGTGCAGATAAATTTATTTATTTCAGACATTTATATAAACTGAGTGGTTCGATAAACGAATGTTATGTGGGCAATACCATCGTGATATCAGAGATATGAAGGATAACCAAGTAGACTAGGTAAGCGTAGCGATACGATGCGATACGATGCAATCAAATCTGAACTAATAACGTGGTTGGTCTAGTGTTGTAGGTTCGATTACCACACGAGACAAAACTTTTATGAGGAAACTAAAGGATAACAATAAGCTTGTGTCCACTAAGAATAAATCGGTTTGATTGTAGTATCTATAGATTCATTATGATTTTAAGATGCCAATAAAGTTTATTATTTATTATAAAAAGATAAGATTAATGTTATTTTTAGAATTCTAAAACTAAAAATAATGTATTTATTCTTGTGACAGCATTACGTCAAACAGTACAGTCGCCATTCATGTTGTTGACGTTTTAGTAGTAAATACAACTAAAACGTCAAATTTTCTACCTGTCAAATCGAATATAACAAAATAAAAGTGGGTACATCAGACCAGACTTCATTCACGGTTTGTTATGTTTTGCACTTTGTGATATCACTCAACCGCCATGATGGTTTACAGCGTTTTCGTGTCAAATACAAAAAGGTTTTTAAAAAGCCGTAATTAGAAATGTTGCTGATCGATTTTTGAAGAAAAATCAGATATTTCAGTTTAACATCTAGTAAAGGAACGAATCAATTGCTAATTATATTTTTGGACACAAGCCTATTGTAATAGCATGTAATGTGTATTCTTTGTTGGAGAACCAATAAATATACAAATGTGGGTTGTTTAGAATTTTGATCTTTGTGTCCGTTGATTGAATTTTTGTTAAGGACCTAAGAGGACAAAATAAAACAAAATGAAAATCTGTCTATCGTGTTGGTTGCTTAAACATATCTCTGCATCGTTTGTCTTATATGCACATACTCTACGACTTGAGGTAGTACAAATGTAGCAACAGCTACTTTACAATAGTTTCGTAAACTGTTACGCATCGCCTTGTGTCGCTATGCTGGATTTATCATCTATACTAATACATATTATAAAGCTGAAGGGTGTGTTTGTTTGGTTAGACGCGCTAATCTCAGAAACTACTGGCCCGATTTGATTCTATTTTTCTCTAATGGATTTCTCATTTTTCGAGGACTTTTAACGGTTCTATAAGATCACGCTATCGACCCATGGGGGCGGAGCCGTAACGCTAAATAAATCGGGTGCAACCGCGGGCTCAGCTAGTTCTTGATACTGTTATTTGTAGTCGATGGACGCTAATATTATAAAATTTTAATTGCTTCGCTTAGCGTAGCTTTCGTAGCTTACGAAACTGGGTGATACAGTAGCGATATATTTTTAGCAACGATACACAAAAATTAATACCAAAATGTGCGAATGTTATTTTTAGCTTGGAAAGCAACATAAGATTGCGTCATACTGATATTGTGAGGATCCATCTAAATATAGAACAATTCTTTTATCTGTACAAAATACTGGATGGAGGTATTGCTGATTAAAATTATTTTGTGTTATGAATACGCAACTCACAAACACATCCTGAATAAATGGTTGATTCAAGCGATGTCTCTACGCTTAAGTGAAAGTGTTATAGGTTAGTTAGACCAGCGCTAGTTTTTTCAAAATTAGCATTTTGCTGAGTTGCGACCATTTTGCAGTAAGTTATTTTTTCTTTTTGTAATTAACTGTGTCTTGTGTATGTATTGCATAATCTGCTGCAAATAAATGTATTTTCTTTCTTTTCTTTCTAGCTTCGATACCATGACTCTACTTTGGTACAGATACTTCAACTGATCTATAAAATGTTATTTTGAATCTGAGTTTGGCCAGAAGATCAGACATATGATAGCTCTGAAGACGGGTCAATGTAAAATCATCCATCAAAGGTTGAAAACATGAAAATATCTGTATCAAATAAGCGAATTTTCGCCCGATTTTATGGCTCGAAATTGGGACACATATTCCGCATATGAACCCCGTGTGTAAACGTCGTGCACAAATCGTCGCCATTATTAACAATCGTACAACTATCGTTACTAAATATTGGTTTATAACGACCGTAAGGCCGTGTCCTCGACACAAGCGTTGAGCGGGGAGTGATACTAACGACACGCATCCTGCTACAGTTGTAAACGCCAAAGCTTGTGAGGCTGAATGTTTGCGTGCTGCGTGGCAACAACTACAGAAAGATTTATGGTAAAACTAGATGAGCCTGCACACGTGCGTTATTTAAGGCTACTGCTCTGCTCTCGTTGCCCATATATATGATGTTATACACCTTATACATTTCCTCGATAAATGGATTATTCATCACAAAAATAATTACAGCACCTTACAAAATTTAAATTTTTATGTATTATGCAAAACCTGGCGATGAAAAATAGTGACCTTGAGTTTTATTGCCCGTTCTTTCTCATGGTTCTACGCCCTTGCTTTGCGAACGTGGCAGTAAATGTAAATGTAGAAGCTTTAAGTAATTATTTTTTATATTTGACGTTCATAAGTGTCACTTTGTGATTTAAATGAATAAAGGATTTTGACTTTGACTTTGACTACTCTTGGCTTGCTTTTGCTTAATGGGAAATGTTGTCTCACATTTGAGGACCAACTCTCGTGATTATATTCATTTAAAATGCAGTGTCGATCTAGTCGCACTGTGATACTAATGTCATAAATGGTATCCTTCTAAGTTAATTATTAATATTATGTTAATACAACCAAATGTGTACGGGCAATCGTGAATATGTATTTTTACATAGCTTTCTAGTTATATAACACTACAGCGTATGTAAAAACTATCTTTTTCGTTGAAATTCAATATACTATAGTTGTGAATTCTGACATATTTTGAAATCACAGAATAAGTGTTCGTTATCATTTTGTATTAAATTGACAAGTACCAGATCATTTTTATACATACATAGACTCACGCCTGTTTCCCCGAAGGGGTAGGCAGAGGCATATTAAAGGCCCACTTTTCGCCAGGGTTTTGATCCCACGTAATAGGTGGCGAGCCTATTGCCGCTTATTGGGATATTTTGTTTGCCACAGCGTCGTCCGTTGATCGGCAGGTGCACCACTTGCAGGTGAGGTTGGCTTGGGACCCTAAGTTCTTGGTGGGAACCCAATGCACCATTTTTATGTTTTTGTATAAAATAGTATATCGTAAACTTGCGGTTCTTCTCGCAAGTACATTTTGAATTGTTGTCTTTTATTTCGGCAGTCTATAAAAATAATATTTTGTAGTCTTTATTCTCTCTGACTTCGTTGTAACGCCATCGGCACGAAGAGAAAAATGGGTTTAAACTTGAGACACACATTTAGAAATTTAACTTTTATATACAACATTTTAATTCGTCATCATCAACTCGACATAAAAACCCTATATCTACCCTTTTCACTCACAATGCTATTGTAACGTCATTTAGAAGAGGCATATGAACAGCAGCTAAACGTGAAAAAATCAAAATGTTGTTTGCGTATAGTTTTGTAGTCGTAATTAAAATCCATTTAGTTTCATTTAAGCCCTTTATGAAAAAGGTGATTAGAGAAAATTTTGGTCACGATTCATTTACCAATTACTTATCAACTTTCTCTACTTTATGACCCAACTAGATGAGCTCGCTGTAACACCAGCGTTATTTAACGTTATTTACTGCTCCACTCTCGTGGCTCATAGCATGATGTTACGTGCCTATAGGCTATCTAACACTGAAATATTTTTTCAAATCGGACCAGTAGTTCCTGAGATTAGCGCATTCAAGCAAATAAACAAACTCTCCAGCTTTATAATTATACTAGAGGACGCCAGCAGCTACGCCTGCATTTTTTTTTATTTACCCGTTTTGGCCGCTCCCGTGGGAATTTCGGGAAATCCCTTCTTAGTGCATCCCTACGGTCCCCAAGGAACATGCATGCCAAATTTCAGCTTCCTGTGCCCAATAGTTTCGGCTGTAGCGTGTCTGTCAGTCAGTCAGTAACGCAAGGATTTTATATATTAAGATTAGTATTAGATTAGATGGCATATGACAATTTGTTAATATTGACCACCATTGTAATATGCTGTTCTACTTTTTTGCTGTTGACTGTACAGTCCAATTATTGATGGGACATATTACATATCAATTGATATGACATATTGTAAATATTACACCCACATTTCGCCATGAATTGTTAGGTCCCACGTTATAGGGGGCGAGCCTATTGCCGTCACCGGGCACATCACCAGACTCCGTGCTGCTACCGGGAATTCGGAAAAACCCAGTAACACTTTTGCGAGACCTGAGAATCGAGCCCGAGCCTCCGATCAGCAGTCGCATACGCTATCCACTGGACCACGGAGGCAGTCTCGTTAAGAGTAATCGCTACTTAATACTTCACATGATAACATATATGGATATTCTGTGTTGTAGCTTAGCAAAGATTTACATGATATAACTACAGTTTATGGGCATTGCTGTAGTTCTTTGGCTAGGTGTTTTATTGTAACTAATTCAACTTTACTACGTCTGTTGTAAACGACAAATGTTAGTATAGATGGATTGATGGATGGATGTCTTTTAATTATCGTCAGAATCCTAGCGTTGTACCGTTCATATGGAAGTTTTCTATTCTTTAATTTAAAAACTACTTTTTTAGTAAAATAAGGATGTTTGTTAAAATACAATGCAGTTTTGAAGTAACCTGCCATGATAACCGATGGAGACATTGAGGAAAATCGATAATCGAAAATCAATCGATATAGTAATTAGATAAATTTTAACATACTTATTTGTTTTATGTACTTCAGGGATACAGGCGTGCTGTATCCCCGAAGGGGTAGGCAGAGGTGGAATATTACACCCACATTTCGTCATGATTTTTTTGTCCCACGTAATAGGGGGCGAGCCTACTGACGCAGACCAAGTAATTGTGTTCATCAAACAAACATTTTTCTCGCTTGGGAATCAAACATACCCACAGACCAGCAAAGCCTAGTCAAGTTTCACCATTTAATTAAAATTTAACTCGCTCTACCTGTTTCAATGACCTAATTCATCTACTTCGCTAAAAACCTGAAATAAACAAACAAAAACCCCTTGGGCTCCTTAATTAAATTTAAATCATAATGTACTAAGAGCCTCTGTTGGAATAGCTACTTCCGCCCCAGTTTTGTCAAAAAAATTATAACAACAATTATATTTTTCCTTGGCCTGTAATTTCTACCGAAGGTAATTACTCAAAAAAATAAACTGCGACGAAAAGGAAGTATTTTTGTGGGGACACTAAGTAGTGGAAGATTTATGATGCAAATTTTAATTTATCTAGGAAGCGATTTTATTTGTTAAAATGATGGATTGAATTTCTATTTTAATATAATAAAGTCCATAATAAAATTGTAATCTTGTTTTAAAAGTCATCATCAGCCCTTTATGCTGTCCCACTGCTGGGCACGGGCCTCTTCTCACTATGATAAGGGTAACGCCATAGTCCACCACACTGACCAAGTTGGCAGACTTCACGTGTTTCATCTTTCATCGGCCAAATTTGTTACAGTAAGATCAAACAGTGCTTTAACTTTTATATTGGGTACATATTAAAAAGCTTAGCCATTCAAGTACTTTTTTATAGCTGGTCAATAAAACTTCCTGAAATGGTGCTGTAAAATTGATGGAGCGTTGACAATAAAATGCGAAGTCATGTGTACTAAATCAACTTTTATGACTACGCATTAGGTTATTGAGTGTTGCGCATTGAAGGAGGCGAATGATAAATTATGCAGTTATCACAACGACAGTGCTCCAACCAAGCGATTTGTTAATTAAATAATCATACGACATTTTTAATATATTTACATCTCTCATGTTCGGTAAGTAGGTTCTTATTACCTCCAAATGGGGCTTGTATGTGACTAATTATCGCTCTAGGGTAATAATGTAGCTAGAAAAGCCCTAGGGCGGTAAGTATTAAAAAAAAACATTTCTTTCTTTCAAAAAGTTCGCGTAAATCTAACCATCATACTGGCTATAGACATCATGCATTCGGCCCAATGACCAAAGAGGTCGCTTTGCTACTCAGCCTTGTCTTCGTGTGAGTATTCAATTTCGTTCTTGGAAAAAAAAGTTCTTTACTTGATTCTTTTTTATGAAAAAAGGCGGGAATAGAAAACTTTAGGGATTTTTTTATAATTAGGTGCTAATTAGGAAAAACCATGAGTTCTTCAAGTGATGAAGATATAAGCTGCACTTCCGATTAAATGAAAATGGAAGCTGAAGCACAAATAAAATGTTTTATTCTTGTAATGCCGGTTTTTTTCTACTTACCTCACAATCGAGATGTAAAGCAGAATAGTTAGCTCGGGTGTAAGCACCAATTGCACCCTTGAACTATAATCGCCCTCGCTGCGCTCGTGCGCCTAAATAACTCGGGCTGCAATTGATGCCTTACAGCCCTTGGCTACTAATCTACTATTAATCATCATTAAATGTAGAAAAGCTTATAGTAACCACTTGTTTATTTTATTTGACTTTCATAACTTGGATGGATGTTGGTCTTGGTCTGGGTGTTTCTATGTATAATATATGACTAGATGGTGTTGTGTGAATGTAGCAGAATATTATTATTATTTGTTTCTCTTTCACGCGTACTTTTCTAACATATGATGTTAAAAAAGTACACGGCCCTTTGGCAGGCGTACACGGAGACATAGGTCCAACGCGCAGAGGCCTTTTGAGAATTTTAATCTAGTATGTAGTGGGACACCTACTGAGAAGCCTCCATAACTGCACTATGAAGTACAGCCGCGGATTAGCCGCAGCAGACGTAGGACTATTGCTACTTATATTTTTTTTTGCTACTTGTATGGAAACTAATTACTCTGGGCTATTGTGATGGGTGTTCAATGGATGAGTGAATATGGAAACTATGGATGGAAAACAGCGTCTGCCCTAAGTACTCTTATAGTTCGTCGAAAAGGGGCAAACGGTGACTTGCCAACTCACTAGATGGGCTCTCTCTAAATAGCCACCATGGTAAACGAAGTCTGCCATAAAGGCAGCCAGAGGGAAACACTGATATGTATTATTATTATTATTATTATTACTGTCCTGTCCTAAGTTAATAAAGAACTTAACAATTTCACTTCATTATAATTAGCTCTGTATATGAACCCTCTCACTACTTGCTGGGCATGGCCCTTTTTAACCGACTTAAAAAAAAAGGAGGTTCTCAGTTTGACCTGTATGTATGTATGTTTGTCCGCGATTATCTCGCGTTTGGCTGAACCGATTTTGATGCAGTTTTCAGATAAGTATTTGTTACACTCAGGGGAAGGTTTTAGGCCCTTAACCGACTTCAAAAAAGAAGGTTCTGAGTTTGGCCCGTATATAAGTTTGCCCACGATTAACTCGAGTTTGGATGAACCGATTTTTATGCGGTTTTCAGAAAAAACGTATTTGTAACACTTAGGAGAAAGTTTTAGTATTTTATCCGACTTCAAAAAAAGAAGGTTCTCAGTTTGACCCGTATACATATATAGTTGTTTGTATGTATTATTCAAAAAAACTACTTCAAAAAAAAGAAGGTTATTAGTTTGACCCGTATACATATATTGGTTCTTAGTAAGTTTGTATGTATTATGTTGTGTGTCGGTACGTGAGTACGCGCGCACGCGCGTGAGTGTATTTGTATGTATACGTGTGTGTGTGTACGTGTCTATGTGCCTGCGATTAACAAAAAACAAAGAAAGTCGGTGAAAGAATCTAATGGGAGAGCATTTTAGGGATTTGACCCGCCTCAAGGCAACGTAGCATTGGCCTATAGCTAAGATTTTAGTCCCTAGGTCCGCGGAACTAAGTGTACATCCTTGCAACTTGTGTACCGTCATAGCCCAACTCAATATGACTGGCAACATTCGCCTCTCGATATCACCATAACCACGATTGCCTTGATAGGTCGCTGGCACTGGAGCTATGGAAATGTATCCATCATCATCTTTAAAACGCAATGCTATTGATGGATCATCAAATAATATCAAAATGACATCAGGCAGTTAACCTGGCTCAAGTTGATCTATTCTTAGTGACGGCCATTTAAATCCTTTAGGGACACCCATTGCCCCGTTCGCTAAACCATCCGTTATTGACATATTTCTCCGGAGTATAATACGAGAGCTCACAGCCAATTCAATAGTATGTACATCGTATTATCCCTTAGTCGCCTTTTACGACATCCACGGGAAGATAGGGGTGGTGACACCTGTATTCTACGCCGTCAACCACATTTATATAAAATATATAAAAAGTAGCCGTGTGGTTGACGGCATAGAATACAAGTGTCACCACCCCTATCTTCCCGTGGATGTCGTAAGAGGCGACTAAGGGATAATACGATGCACATACCATCTTTGCGTAGAGACGGCAAACTCGACATCAAACCCTATACGACTGCCTCGTTGCTCTCGCGGCATAAATGTGCGCGTGGGATCGGGAGGTCCCGGCTTCGATTCCTGGGTCGGGCAGTGTTATTGGGTTTTTCTGTCACGAAATTCTCAGTAGCAGCACGGAGTCTGGAAATGTGCCCGGTACGGCACTAGGCTCGCCCCTTATTACGTGGGACTAAAGTATATCTGGCGAAAAGTGGGTGTAGAAATACAACTCTGCCTACCTCTTCGGGGATAAAAGGCGTGACGATATGTATGTATGTATATAAAAAGTATGAAATAAATGCTTAATTATAAAATAATTATACTTCTTAGCTATTTATCCTCAGAATACACAGCAATCAGAGACAAGAATGGAAAGATACTGAATGGTGAATCGTGTGTGCTGAAGAGATGGAAAGAGTATTTTGAAGGATTATTTGAAAGAACGACGACAGAGACATCAACAGGTGAAATGAATGGTAATGATAGCAATGATGAAAGCGATATTGGCGTGGATGAAATTTTGAAGGCACTGGCCAGTATGAAATTAGGTAGGGCTGCAGGGTATGACAGGATTACAGTCGAAATGCTGAAGGCTGGACAGGGCATCATAGTTAGTCAGCTGCAGCGTTTATTCAACTTGTGCTGGAGCACCGGCCGAGTACCTGATGACTGGGCCACAGCAGTAGTTGTGCCTCTTTATAAAGCAAAAGGCTGGCAACAAGACTGCAAAAACTATAGAGGGATTAGCCTTCTCAGCATTGTTGGCAAATTGTATGCGAAGGTACTGATTGAAAGAGTTATGAAAGTAACCGACAAGAAAATATGGGATGTACAAGCGGGATTCCGGAAGGGTATGCGGTGTATAAGGATACGGATCAAGTCTTTTTAGAGGAAGTTAGACCAGATTAACTTGCCGGCCGAAATTACCAGCCTATTTCGTTTCTGGTATGGGCATCAAAAGAATTGTGTGAGATGGGGTGGGACGATGTCAGAGCAATATGAGCTTGAATGTGGTGTCAGGCAGGGCGGGTTAACATCTCCTACGCTTTTCAATGTGTATGTAAATGACCTGATCGTCGCGCTCAGCAACTGCCATGTCGGCTGCCATATTGATGGATTGTCTGTTAATAATCTCAGTTACGCGGACGACATGGTGTTGTTGAGTGCGTCGGTATGTGGCCTAAGGAGATTGATAAATGTATGTGAGGATTATGCTCGTGATCATGGTTTGCGATATAATGTGGCAAAAAGCCAGTTCATGGTTTTTAGTGTCGGTACAGTAAGTCCCCAGAATGTTCCCTCTATTGGATTGAACGGGACACCTCTGGAGAGAGTGAATAAATTTAAATACTTGGAACATATACTTACACCCGACCTCAGTGATAATGAGGATATTGAGAGAGAGCGGAGGTCGCTCTCAGTACGCGCCAACATGATAGCCCGCAGGTTTGCTAGGTGTTCGAGGGAGGTAAAAGTCACGCTATTTAGGGCGTATTGTACATCCCTGTACACCTGCAGTCTGTGGGCTCGTTACACAAAGAAGTGCTACAGCGACCTCCGCGTTCTCTACAATAATGCGTTTAGGATTGTGGTGGGGCTGCCTCGGTTCTGCAGCGCCTCGGGCATGTTCGCTCAGGAGCGCACTGCCTGTTTTCACGCGACTATGCGCAAGCGGAGCATCTCTCTGGTGCGCAGAGTACGGGCGAGCTCCAACACAGTCCTGGCGATGATTGCTGACAGGCTGGACTGCGTCTACATGCTGCATTGCTGCAGCAGGCATGTTCAGGCAAAGCCGTTTAGTAGGCGATATTAATAACAGTGTCTGTCCAGTATCTTTTAGGTAAATAATAGGGGTTGTAATTGTATATTTAATTTTGATAATATTTTGTATTATTATTAATATCTTTCGGACAAAAACATAAATTTTATTGAATTGTATTTCTAATTTTTGACATTTATTATAAATTGAATTTTAACAGATTTTAATAATTTTATATTTATTCATTGTTGACATGTAATATTATTGGAATTCTATTGTATTATTTTTAAATTGTATGATGTGTGAAATTTGTTAACTTTTATGGGTCTAGTTACCTGAAATAAATAAATCATTATCATCATTATCATTATCATTTTCTTTGCGATGCATAGCCGAGAAATTTTTGGCCAAAGGTCGAAAGGTCTACTGCGCATTCGTGGATTTGGAAAAAGCTTACGATAAAGTGGTGAGGAATGAAATGTGGTCGGTACTGTCGATGTATGGGGTGAACAGCAGCCTAATTCGAGCTCTGAAATCCCTTTATGAGGATTCTAGAGCTTGTGTGAGGATAAACGGGGCATACACTGACTGGTTTACTATCAACACAGGTGTTAGACAGGGATGTGTAGCGTCGCCGTGGCTGTTCAACCTCTTCATGGACAGTTGTTTGCAAGACTTGAAACATAGTGATTGTGGATTAAGGATGAATGAGTTACTTGTCAAATGCCTCCTTTATGCTGATGATCAGGTTATACTTGCGTCTTCAGCGGAGGAGTTGTAGGAGATGGTAACAATCATGCATGGTGCGTTAGAGAGGAAAAAAATTAAAGTGAATGTAAGTAAAACGAAAGTTATGGTTTTTGAAAAGGAGGAATGCGTTACGGCTTGTAATGTTATGATCGATGGACAGCGAGTGGAGCAAGTGAATGAGTTTGTATATTTAGGTACGCTGTTTACAAGAGATGGTAAGAATGTAGAAGATACTGAAAGAAGAGTTAATGCAGGTAATAGAGTGAATGAAGCTCTGAAGGCGTTTATGAATAGCCAAAACGTGTCCAAAAAGGCACGTTTGGCTGTGCATAGAGGGGTGTTAGTACCTACTCTTATGTATGGTAGTGATAGTTTGGTATGGCAGAAAAGTCATGAAAGTAGAATAAATGCTGTAGAAATGAGAGCACTGAGAAGTATTTGTGGTGTCTCTCTGACTGACAGAGTAAAGAATTGTGTGATAAGAGAGTGCTGTGGGGTAAAAGAAGATGTAGTGACAAGCATCGAGAAAGGTATGCTAAGATGGTTTGGACACGTGGAGAGGATGGATGACGAAAGACTGACCAAGCAGATATATAAGGCAAGTGTGGAAGGGACAGGACGAAGGGGAAGACCTAGGCGGACGTTCTCTGATCAGATTGGAGACATCCTAAAAACAGGACAGGTGAGAAGTACCCTGAACAGAAGAGCATGCATGAGGAATCTGATGGGAGTGAATGAAGCAAGAGAGATATGTCTGGATCGTTGCAAATGGCGTTCCGTAGTCTCTGCCTACCCCTCCGGGAAACAGGCGTGAGTCTATGTATGTATGTATGTTCTTAGCTATTTTGGGCTGTAAGTACCTATGTAGATTGAATGCGCTGGTTTGGAAAGGATGACGCCAAACAATATAGGCTTTTAGAGGGATTTGGTTTGGCACCGACTTCAAAAACTAAGTATTTCGTATAAGTTATTTACTATGTATTAGCGTATGTAAAAATTATTTCGTACTTTTCAGTGGGTCGATTTTTTGAAGGCGGTTCCTATTTTTTAAAAAAAGAAACTAAATACGTACCTAGTAAACATTTTTGGTGCGATTTTTAAGTTTTCATTTTCTTTTTTTTTTTTTTTCTTATAATTTTTCTCACAATGAGAAGGATTAAGTCACGAAGGACGGACTTCACATGTCTTTACGCTCATAACACCTTAAATACAGTCGTGCGTGCAACGGGTGATTGTGACACACTGCGTAGCAGTCTGTAAGAATTGTTATGTAATATTATGAAAATAAATGCCTAGCTTATAAGATAGAATTTTCACTCTAAAACGATCGGCCTTGTGCCCCGACACAGTCAAACTAGGTCCTCAAACAAAAAAGTAGTGATCATTAAAATTGTATGTATAGTTTTAAAACATCTTTATATTTATATTAGACTGGTCTTAAGTTTTCTATTTCACAAACTTATAACTAGATTCATCAGTTTCTTAGAGTTAAAAAATTTAAAGACCGAGATGATCAAATTTCGTATCGAGTCAAAAGGTTTTATTGTTGTTTCTGAAGTTTTTAAAATAAGTAACAGGAAACCTTTCGTACACATTTCTTTTGAAGTTCCTTAGGGAGGCAATTTGATATAGTTCTCTGATCGAAACTCAGTAGTTACATTGAGCCAATGTAATTTAAGACTTTAGAAGAATAATATACTTTCAGTGGAAATATCAGACAGAGATCAATACATTTGCGATTTAATACTGCACGGTTGGCGTAGTGGTTTAAGCGGACGCCTCGCCGCTTGCCACTATGCCGAGTGTTGTGGGTTCGATCCCCACACGAGACAACACTTTGTGTCATTCATAAATTGTTGTTTCGAGTCTGGGTGTTAATTGTGTCCGTTAGTTGTATGTCTGTAAAGTCCCCCGCGACACAGGATTTAGTCCTAGTGCGGCAGTTGTCCTTTTAAATAAAAAAAAAAAATAAAAAAATAAATAAAAAAAAAATATAAAAAAAATAAAAATAAAATAGTTTTAGGCCACTGAATGATACTTTTTGGTTTTTCACTTCATTATCAAGCATGTAAGAAATAACAGATTTATCTGATAAATAAACGGTTTTAATCTTATAAACAATTCAATAAGTATATAAATAAAATATTGGTAAAGCTCTCAAAAACCCTAAAGACTTTTCGTAAACTGTTCGCAATGAAAACTGGTAAAGTAAGCTTTATTTTTATATTCGAGTGAAATATTACCTTCTTAGTTCCGTAAAATAATTTGAAATGATTGAGACAACCGTGACATAGTAAAAACAGAATAGTAGGATAGCTTCATACAAATCGGCCACCGCCGCCGCGCTGGTTTGAATGTATGCGTGAGTCGCCGGGGCGCCGTGTACGCACGCACTTTTCACGCACACAATCTCACGAGCGCGGCAAGCTCGGCGCGGATTCAGTACGGGATGCGCCGCTCGTCTGATCGCGCGCATTTATGTAGGTACTACACTGCTCGCCCGCTCGAATTGTTTATGTACATTCAGTTTTGTAATAAACGTTATTAATATTATACAATGTATTAAACGACAGTAAATTAAACTTGTTACATTTTTCTCGCTATAAAGGGCATTTAGATAGTTATATACTTAACGCTTAGCTAGTCAGTAGGTATTTGAAAAAAAATATATGCAAGCTTAAATTCTGTAGTATTTAGCGCAATCACTTAAAAAAAACGGCGAATAATCGCGCGCGCCGACAAAGTTGGCGCCGCGGTGTAAACACGTGACAACCCGTGCGTCATCGCAAGAGTAGGCAATTAACTCGCCGAGCGGCCCTAGCTAGCTTACTATTCTGTTATTACTATGACCGTGAGCAGCCGTGTGGTTGACGGCATAGAATACAAGTGTCACCACCCCCTATCTTCCCGTGGGTGTCGTAAGAGGCGACTAAGGGATAACACGATGCAAATACCATCTTCGCGTAGAGACGGAAAACTCGACATCAAACCCTATACGACTGCCTCGTTGGTCTCGCGGCATAAATTTGCGCGTGGGATCAGGAGGTCCCGGGTTCGATTCCTGGGTCGGGCATTGTTATTGGGTTTTTCTGTCACGAAATTCTCAATAGCAGCACGGAGTCTGGAAATGTGCCCGGTACGGCAATAGGCTCGCCCCTTATTACGTGGGATTAAAGTATATCTGGCGAAAAGTGGGTGTAGCAATACACCTCCGCCTACCCCTTCGGGGATAAAAGGCGTGACGATATGTATGTATGTATGATTGAGACAAATAATTTAAAACTATCTAGCCTAAAATTAAAACCGATACGCGTTCTTTTCTTATTTTATCTCAATTAGGCGGGTCCACACAGCCCGAGCAGCCTCGCGAAGCATTTTCCGTGCGAGGCTGCTCGGTCTGTGTGGACGTGGTTCGGTCGAGGAGAGCGCATGTGCAGCTGCGACTTCCTTTTTATAATATAATTCTTATACAGTACCTAAAGACGAGCTAAGTAAATACAATATAATATAATCCTATGTAAATAATTTATGGATAATTAAAATTAATTAGTTTTATTAAATTATGTTAAGTCTTATAAATAGCTTAAACTATACCTCCAATTGTTAATTATTTTATGGAAATAAATATGAGATATATTGTGTTTTGATACGATGGCCGAGTCAATCTATTTATTTAAAATATTAAAGATTTTTAATTAACCGAAAAAGAAGAAAAAAAAAATATGGATATAATTGGATATCTGCTTAATCTGAATCGGATAATTCATCAAAAACATTGCGAATGTGTAAATTCTCCGAGAGTCAAGACAGAACTGATTCAAAATTGCGTCAGATCGCGACAGACAAATGTGAATGGGAAGTAATTACGACTGAGAGCGTCACGCACGAGAGATCACGTCAGATAAATGTGAAGGCAGCTTTATTCTATGGCCGCGCTCGTTTGGGGACCGTTTCCTCGCGCGGGAAATGCCTCGCGAGGCTGCTCGCTCTGTGTGGACCCGCCTATTAGTCATTTTTGTATGATTCTTGTAGAATCCTTTAAAAAGTAAAGTTTGGTGAGGGATCAAGAATACAAAGTGTCCCCATTTTACTCTGTGTGCCACTTTGAAAAATATAGGAAGCAAGTAGTAACCTTGCAAAGAAACGGAAAACTCGACATCAATTTCTATAGCAACCCGTTTAGCCAACGTAGTTAAGTGGGTCAAATCCTATTGATTGGTAATGCTACTGTAACGCCAATTTGGAGAGGTCTATGTCCAGCGGCACAATGCGAAGGCTGCAAAAGTAACTTAAAGGATCTTCTAGAAGTTATTTTTCAAAAGAGTAAAAACTTCCTATTTTATTCTTAAAATAACCTTTGAAAACTCAACGACAGCAAATCAGAAACAAATCATCAAAATAATATATTAATAAAAAATTTAATATTATCATTGCTGTTTATGTATTCTAATCTATTGTGCGGAGTTTTAGAATGATTTAGTAGATTTTATATAATTTCTAGCAAATTATAATTTATTCTCTCAATAAATTTGTTCAAGATTTATGTTATAAACTTAAGAACTATGATTTTGTTCAAAGTTATGAGAGTAATTTAAATTAAAATAATACAAATAATTACACAATTTCGTAATAATTTATTTATTAAATACACTTTGTACATTATTCTGTGAATAAATTAATTTGTCTCTTATAATTAATCAATAATTTAATGCATTAAATATTGTTTTATTAAATAATAATTAAAGTTTAACAATTTTTTATTAAACAAACGACCAATAGGACTCAATTTGAAATAAATAAATATAAAAGATGAACCAAATAAAACAAAGTATGACACCGTTACATAAATATTAAACAAATAAAATATTTATAAGTAAATATAAGCCTATAATTGTATATATAGAGCAGAAATTTACATGAAATAGATATTAAAATAAAATGAATTAAAAACAGTTGCCATGTGACAACTGTGAATATTTTCCTGACGATTTCGAAAACAATCATTTATCTACTATTTATTTTATAAAGAATATCCAATACGTTGTGTGTCCCCCAGTAAATGTCTTTAGATAAAAATGTTCATACAAACTCTGACCCTCTTTTTATCTCTTAAAACGGAGTCCCCCTTTCAAGAGGTAAAACGAGGGTCCCATTTTGCGCCGAGTATTTTCGGTTGTCTGTTAGTCAGTCAGTCTGTAACGAAAGAGTTTTAATGTTGATAATATGATATTAATTCTATTTCTATGTTGAATAGAAGCCTATCTACAAACTGAGAACAGCACATTTTATCAACATGCTGTAAAAATTCAAAAGTCAAGAAAAATGGTATGGAAAACAACAAATATCCTAATATTATCATAATCAAAGTGTCAGATTCTCTATTACAAAGTGCAAATTACTTGTCAAAGTTCTCCAATATTCTATAGTTATTGAAAACCAATGAGTAAATTTATGAAAGCCAATCAAATACTCCCGTTTAAACTGTATTGACGTAACTGTTTTCCGTTACTTCAGTGTCACAAGTATGTTGTGTGACTTTAGTTTTCGAACAAAGCAACATGATTACGAGAAATATTATGAGGTTTTTGTTTAAAATTATCAGTATCTTTCATTATTATTTAATTTTAAAACAAGCTAAAGACCGAAATACTGTTGGAAAGAGAAGGTATGTCCCTTTTTTTAGACTGATACTGTGAGAAAATCGTTTATGAATCATAAACATTTTTCTTGAGAGAAAAACGTTTATGAAGGATAAACATTTTTGTTGGCATATACATTTATTTACTTCATAACCCATTTCTTTTCATTCATATCTTTGCCGTATAAAAATATGTTCCAAGAGCAAATATTTCACAGGTGGTTATTAATTTTTCGGTAGAAGAAAAGTTATATGTTTGTGCATATTTAAATTTGAATGAATGTATTAAGGAACGGGCTACATTATGACTTTATCGCTTTATAGAGCCACGCTCGCTCTCGTAACAATGTAAGTGCAAGAAGGCAAAAGTATACAATGACATATAAGCGTTTGAAACTTTTTCATTCAACACATTGTGACCGAGTTATACTAAAGTATGAAATGAATTGAAATGAAATTCGTCTGCATACATAGAATTCTTGTGTTACTGACTGACTGACAACGCACGCGTCGTCGAGAAAGGACATTTTTAGTGGAATAAAGAATAAATCTTTTAAGTAATGCAGTAAGCTTTAAAGTAGCCGTGTGGTTGACGACATAGAATACAAGTGTCACCACCCCATATCTTCCCGTGGGTGTCGTAAGAGGCGACTAAGGGATAACACGATGCAAATACCATCTTTGCGTAGAGACGGAAAACTCGACATCAAACCCTATACGATTGCCTCGTTGGTCTCGCGGCATAAATGTGCGCGTGGGATCGGGAGGTCCCGGGTTCGATTCCTGGGTCGGGCAGTGTTATGGGGTTTTTCTGTCACGAAATTCTCAGTAGCAGCACGGAGTCTGGAAATGTGCCCGGTACGGCAATAGGCTCGCCCCTTATTACGTGGGACTAAAGTACATCTGGCGAAAAGTGGGTGTAGAAATACACCACTGCCTACCCCTTCGGGGATAAAAGGCGTGACGATATGTATGTATGTAAGTAATGCAAGACACGTAATGTCCCCTAGGGTTCCCAAGAAACATACATTTTTATTGTCAAATTTAAGCTTCTTGCGCCCTGCAGTTTCGGCTGCGCGTTGTCTGCCAGTAAATGATAAATGAATGTCGTTTACCTAGGACGATCCGTATTGATTGCTCGAAACCATGTTCCATCAAGTTTATAATAGATAAATAAACATAAAAGGCTAGAGACATATTGATATACATAAAGAAGAAAGAAAATAAGTTGGAATGCAAATAAATAAAATTTTAGATAGATAAAATATTCTTAAAGTATAAATATTATTATAATTTCTATAAAAACAAATTCCTCTCCTTACGATACTATTTATACGTTATCCTTAAATAAATAGTAATTTGTAAAGCTTACTTTAAACTTAAGAGAAATCGCGATCGGATAATGAAAATGAAAATATTTTTCATAAGCTAATAACTTTTCTCAGTTTTGACATTAAAATTATTGATTAAAGTAGTAGAGAAACTTATTTTTTTTATTTCAAACCAATTATTATGAATAAAACAAAATGACGAACACTGCTACTCATAATAATATACTCTCTTTTTCGCTCGATATATATATAATATAGTAAAGAAATTAGACGTCTGATCTTGCCAAATATTTAGCACGTTTAACTCGCCAATTTACCAAGCTTGAGTAAGCTTGTAAGATTTTCCAGTTTGGAAATTGAAAACATTTTGTCCTATTGTTGCTAGAAAGAAAACTAAGTACATACATGTAAGATAAAGTTTTCACAACTTCATCCAAACTCTGAACACTTTTCTATGTATGATAAAGTTTAAAAAATTCAGATCACGTTTCCTCTTAACAAAATCTAGTTATGGCTTCTAAGCGACCGCTCCAGGCGCAGTCATATACACAGGGGACGGAGTGGCGCGATGCTTGCCCATGTTGTACGCGCGGTTCGATGCCCAGTCCTTGCCATACGCGCCGCTCGCAGAGTACGCGTAGTTGCTGCCGTAGTCGGCGCTGTAATCGTTTGCGTCGCTGCTACCAAAGTATGAGTAGTGCGTCATTGGGTGGTGGTGCTGGAAGAAAGACAGATTTTATTATAAAAAAAACAAGATGAAGTTTAAACGATTTTAAATGATCGTGATTTGTATACATCATACAGTTTAAAGGTATAACAAATGAGGGTAGCTGCCGAAACGCCGCTTTGCACAAGGACGGCGCTGTGCTGAAAATATTCCCTCCGCAACCCAGTGAAACGTTGAAGAATAACAGAGGTATACACATGAAAATTGTAGAAACGTGTAGTTAAATAAGTAATACATGCTAAAATCAAGTTGATGATGAGCTGCTTAAGTAGGTACTTTGATTCCTTACTTAAAAAGCACTTCATTTTTTGTAAGTCTTTTTTTACTTCTAGAGGACAACTTAATGTAAGGGCATTGTCTGTATTGTGTTTTAAAGTAGGTAAATACTTGTTAATAGGAAATGTTGTCTCACACCCGGTATTGGCTTCTAGGCCAATGTGTGCCGTTAGGTGCGATATGCTTGGTATAAAAGCTGTTAATATGCCTATATAAATAAAAAACTTGAATTAAATGTGACACAAAAAAAGCCTTTGCTCACAATCAAGACGCCATACAGATAACTTATTTCTCAATTTAGCATAAATATAACTTCTTGAGTTCTATGTACGGAGAAACGTGAATGAAATGCATAGCGGCTGAAAACATGAGCACACATAGCTTTATCCTCTGTTATAATTATACAATGTGTTGATCTGCATTTGCAAAATATTTTATAAATACAATATAGACAGTTTTTTTTTCACCTAAAATTATTTCAAACAGTGTGTGATGATAATTATAAAACACAATTCATATTAATATTTAGGTAGAATCAGAATAAGCTGTCGACTGGTGCAGAATAAGACTACACGGTTGATACGTGTGCGCTTGTATGTGTTAGGTACCTTCATGTAATGTGAGGTCGCGGCGATCAGCTGAGTGGCGGCAACGGTCAATACATACAGGTAATTTTCAGAATATATGATATCGAAAAAAACTTTTAAGATTTAGTGAGTTATTTTTTCATGAATTTTTTTTCAGTAATAGTAGTATATTCACCCCTGATAATATATTGCAAATGCATATCAACAGACTGTATATGACATACTAGAGCATATTTGAATCTATCTATTCCATTGACAATCAATAAAATATAGTTGTGACCATTTGAAACATTTGACATTTTGAAATCACAGAACAAGTATGAATTATCACTTATCACTTTGTATTAAATTAAGAAGTACCGGTTCATTTTAATGTTTTTGTTTAAAACGGTATGTTGTCGACACGCGGTTTCTTATTTATATATTTGGTCCATTTTGTTTCACAAGTTTTAAGCTTATGAATAATTTCATTTTTTTAGTCTATAATATTTTCTTGTCCATAATGCCGCTGACTTTGCAATTACGCAGAAAACATACCGCATGCTTTGATTTATGATTCACAAATTCCGATTTTTGCGTCACTCTTTTAATATTTGTTAAACCTTGCATATAATATGTATCATCATTAGATCGCGCGTTGTCTTTGTAAAAATTAAGCTCCTCATAGACTATAAGGATCGGATTGTAATCATCATGCATAGGGTTCCCACCAAGAACTTAGGGTCCCAAGTTAACTTCACCTGCAAGTGGTGCACCTGCCGATCAACGGACGAGGCTCTGGCAAACAAAATATCCCGATAAGCGGCAATAGGCTCGCCACCTATTATACGTGGGATCAAAACACTGGCGAAAAGTGGGCGTTTAATATGCCTCTGCCTACCCCTTCGGGGAAACAGGCGTGAGTCTATGTATGTATGTATGTATGTAATCATCATGGCAAAACCTTTTATACTTATTATAATAATATATTTTTACTCCATGATTAACTCATTTTTTGCCACACTCAGACCAACTTCCCTACTACACAATAATAAAAATCAATTACACCGAAGGACATCAATATAAAAGCTTATCGAGTGTGCAGATAAATTTATTTATTTCAGACATTTATATAAACTGAGTGGTTCGATAAACGAATGTTATGTGGGCAATACCATCGTGATATCAGAGATATGAAGGATAACCAGAAAAAGTAAGCTATAGCAAGCAATACGATGCGATGCGATGCAATTTGGACTAATAGCGTACCTAGTGGCTTAAATGGTCACCATGTCTTTTAGTGTAGTCAAGTATTATAGGTTCGAGCCGCACACGAAACCACTTTTTGCGTGATCCACAAATTGCTGTTTCGGGTCCGGATGACGCACCTATTTCTCTGATATTTCTAATTCCTAGGTTGAGTGGCAAATCGCTAATATCAGGTCAGTCGGTCACATCACATCGTGTCATTTCCTTTAAATTTACATAATGATATGCTACGACGAGATGTAGCACAAGTGCAGCAACAGCTACTTTACGATATTTTCGTAAATTTTAATAATTATTGTTTTGTTGGATAGGTCATTTAGGCAGCGACAGCCTAGTAGGCAGCGATAGCCTAGTGCAGATACCATCAGACTGTCATGCAGAGGGTATTAGGTTCGAATCCAAGGCGTACACCACTGACTTTTCAGAGCTATGTGCGTATTGAATTGTTAATTATCGCTAGCACCGTGACTCGGAGAGCACGTTAAGCCGTCGGTCCCGGATGTCATGAAGATTTTTGATAGTCATTATAGGGCGTCAGTACCTTCTAAATAAACTGACACTAGTCTACAGCATGGAACATCGCTATCTCTTCGGGTTGCGGAGATCATACAAGCAGGGAAAAGCTCCGTGACGTGGAGGGAAAAGCTAATATTCAGCCAAATCTGGTTAGACTAGGAAGCGGACCCCAGATTGAAACTGGGATAACGCTAGGCTAGGATGACGATGATGTTGTATAGGTAATTTATCAAAGACGGCTATAATTATGTTATATAAGATCACGCTTTGAGCTAAGAGGGCCGGAGCAGTAGCCTTAAATAAATCGGGTGTATCCGCGGGCTCAGCTACTTCTTGATAAAGTTCTACATACTTAATAGAGGGAAGAAGATATGTTTTAATTGCGTTGCTTCATGTCGCGTAGCTTTCGTAGCGTACGATACTGGGTGAAACGGTAGCAATTTATTTTTAGCAGCGATACACAAAATTGAATACCAAAATGTGCGAATGTTATTTTTAGCTTGCAAACCAACATAAGATTGCGTCCTACTAATATTCTTCTGAGGTACAGATACTTCATTCAGCTGATCTATAAAATGTTATTTCGAATCTGAGTTTGGTCAGAAGATCAGACAAATGATTACACTGAAGACGGGTCAATGTAAAATCATCTATCAAAGGTTGAAAACATGAAAATATCTGTATCAAATAAGTGAATTTTCGCCCGATTTGCATGGCTCAAAATTGGGACACCTATTCCGCATATGAACCCCATGTGTAAACGTAGTGCACAAATCGTCGCCATTATTAACAATCGTAAAACTATCGTTACTGAATATTGGTTTATGAAGACTGTAAGGCCGTGTCCTCGACACAAGCGTTGAGCGGGGAGCGATACTAACGACACGCATCCTGCTACAGTTGTAAACGCCAATGAAGCTTGTGAGGAACGATAGTTTTACAATTTTCATGTTTGAGTGGCTGTTTGCTATTCTTTTACGCAACAACTACAGAACGATTTATGGTAAAACTAGATGATTTAAGGCTACTGCTCCGCTCTCGTTGCCCATACCTATATATGATGTTATATACCTTATACATTTCCTCGATAAATGGATTATTCATCACAAAAATAATTATTCAAATGGGAACAGTAGTTCTTGAGATTAGCGCTCTCAACCAGACCAACGAACTCTTCAGCCTTATTATATTACTTTACATTTAACATGGTGAATTTGAATAACACATTTATTGCGATAGCCGTCCTAACGTAGACGGAGCCGAGGGTAAATCTAGTACATAATTTTTATATAAATATTACATGGGAAAGGCTTTGATAATAGCGGAGCAAACGGAATCGTGGAGAGTGGAGTTTCCAATTACCTCAGTTTTCTCGCTGCCGCTTCCTCTCCGCTGATCGCTTTTGTCGAGAGCACAGCTTTATGGAAGGTTAATTATGGTAATCAAAACTTTGTTTATGATGTTGAAGACTTAAATACGGTCCCTCACTAAAAGGGTTCACCATGATTGTTTGGGTTGAAATCGAAAGTATCTTCTTGTATTATATTTGAATTGAAAACACATAGCTGCATTTTGTCAGGTCGTGTTACTCAGTACTTTTGATAAGTACCTTTTTTGGATGAATAAGGTTGGCAAGTGTCTTAATATACCATCTTCGACGACAACCGGGACCGACGGATTGCCGTACTCTCTAAGGCACGGGGCAAGTGATAATTTTCAACTCCGAAAAGGCAGTTTTGCTTATCGGGGATTCAAACCCGATGCGTGACCCGTGCATTGCAGTCTATTGATATCTCCACTAGGCTCCTGCTGCCTATATTGCGTAGGAATATTTGTCAGAATATTACTTTTGCCCTCGAAATTTAAGAAATCAATCTCTAATATTAGTTCTGAGCCAATTTATTACTCTCAATACATTTTAGTTCACGATGAATAATCCTTTGAAAATCTGTTCTCCAGTTTCATAAAAACAGCAATAGAATATTAATGAATTTAATATTAATACTAAAGATAATTAATTAGAGCTTGAAAAGCAATAAATCAAGGAGATTTTCAGTAAAATTATAAAAGCAGTCATGAGTATCAACATTTTATAAATACAAGGATTAAATTGAAAATAGAAAAAAATACTACTATCTATTCCATAAAGATCTTTATGATAGCCGAGATCGCATGCTTAACGTGCTCGCCACGTCCCAGAAAAACGATGATTTTAATAATTAATATTATGTACTGCCACGTTGGTCTCGCGGCATAAATGTGCGCGTGGGATTGGGAGGTCTCGGGTTCGATTCCCGGGTCGGGCAAAGTGTTATTGAGTTTCTCCGTTAGGAAAATCTCAGTAGCAGCACGGATGTGACCGGTACGGCAATAGGCTCGTCCCCTATTACGTGGGACTAAACTAAATCTGACGAAAAGTGGTGTAGCAATATACCTCTGCCTACCTATTCAGGGATATAGGAGTGAGACTATGTATGTATGTATTTTGTACATTATTTCAAAAAGTCAGTAGTGAGCGTTGTTTTGAACTTGAAACCCTCTGCGTAGCTGTCTAAAATTATCTTCACCAAGCTATCGCTGAGTAGCGTTTTTAAACCATTGCGTAACAAATTTGGATTAGTCTCTTTAGATATTGTTTGTTTTATAATTTAATTTAACACTTTCACTAATTTAGAGTAATCGACGGCGTGACACAATTTTTTGCGTATTGTTTACAGCTTTTTTATAAAATTGTGTGTTATTATAACAGCTACTTACGTGATTGGAGAAATGTAAAACAATATTTATGTATCTCGGAAATTTCAACGCAAATTAAAGATTGATGTTTGTTTATCAGAAAACAATAGAACATATCCTATTTAAATCGGATTTTCTATCTAAACTTAAACAAATTTATGTTCATTTCGAATTCTATGAAAAAATGTATTGAACTGTCTGATATCAACTATGAGCTTCCATTGAAATCAAACTACGGCATACGGATTGTATCGAGACATATTGGTTTTACTGAGATTACATATATATCAAATCATATAGAAACTACATTATTTTTTAAAAGCCGACATTTCGATTACTTTACGTCACGGCAGATTTAAAGTACCCGAACATAGTTACTATTTACGCATAATGTTTCTTCCATTTCAATATGTAACGTTATCACACAATTACCCTCGCCGTCTTTAATCACGCCAATTAACCGAGAAAGCAATTGCATTAAAAATCATCATCATCTGCCTAGCGTTGTCGCGGTTGCATCAAGACTTACGCCTTAATGCCTGAGGTTAGCCTATTGCATATATAAAATACCATGTCCAAAAGGATACCCGCAGCTACTTCCAGACATTTTATTTTAATTAACAGTTTCTGTCCGAATAATTTTGGGGAATTTCAGGCAATGCCGTTTTGCTACATTCCTTGGCTCGCCAAGGAACATGCCTGCCAAATTTCAGCTTTCTGTACCATGTATTTTAGACTGTGCGTGGTCTCTCATCATTCAGACAATAATGCAAAGTTTTTGTATAATATGTATTACATATATGTATTGATTAATGATTTACCTTGCAAGCCTTCAGTGTACTCAAAACGCTGGGCAGCAGCAACGCAGCAATGAGCAGCAACTTCTTGATGAGCAGCACAGAGAGCAGGATAGGTATCAGCAACAGTTTGGTCTTGATGGTCGCGAGTAGACTGAGGAGGGGTACGATGATCGCCAACTTCTTCTTCTTGCCACGGGCTGGAAAGTAAAACATTTTTTAACATAATTTTCTTTATATATATCTATATACATTTATCTAGAATAGGTTCTCATTACATAGGTAGTGGAGTTTGTCATGAATGGGCCGGCTCCACCGGCCTAGTATAGGTAAATTCACGAAAGTTGACCACAAATGGCGGCCGTTGCGCATATGTACATTCGTGCACCAATAGCGTTGCTCCATTCTTGACGCATTTAGGGAATGCGTCAAGAACGGAGCCACGCCATTGGCACTCCACCCGCGCCTCACCCCGCACCTCCACGGGGACCTAAAAAATGATTTCTGCGCAGTGGTCATCTTTCGTGAACCGACCTATACGTACTAACCTATCACAGAAATTCAAGGTTGTAAGCCCGCACTTAACTAACGTTGTGGACTATAAGCCTATCTATTCTCATGCTAAGCATGGTCCTTGCTCAGCAGTGTGATAAATGCTATTAAACAAACGGTGCCACTGTGCACTGTGAAAATTTAAATAACATACCATACACATAAAAATAAGAATAGCTTATAAAAAACAATATCAATATCTACTGATCAGAAAGAATGACGGCTCGGTGGCGTACCGGGTGTGCAACCGTCTGTCACGCCAAAGTTCGCGGGTTCAGTGCCCTCTCATGTTCTTAATTTTTGTTCTTGAGCATGGATGTCTACTTTGTCTACATGATTATGTATTCACAATAAAAATACTATGTGTAAACATTGTCTTGTATGCATAACATAACTTCTGTTTGAACGGGTCTAGATGGTGTTGTGTTTACATATAACACCATCCATAGCACCATCTATGACACGCTTTTGTAGAATATTATATTAATTTATTTATACCAAAGTTCTGAGTTTACAACTATGTAATATCCCTTCATCATCATCATCATCGATTTAGCGCTATCCGAGTTGTATCCAAGACGTTTCACCTTGAAACTCAGGGTCCGCTTACTAGTCTAACCAGATTTGAAAGAATATCAGCTTTTTTACAAACTACTGCCGTCTGAACTCCACAACCTGTATTCCATGGTTTAGACGAGTCTCTCATCTAAGCTAAATATCATATTTTACTATCTTTATAGTAACACTCAAACACTAATATCTGTCCAAAAATGTTAATAACTAATAATTTTAGATACAATAAACATTTAGAACGCTCCAAAAAGTCATAAAAAGCAACAAAAATACCCACAAAACACAATAAACTGTAATTCCCAATACCATCCCAATTTCACGGTCCAAATCGTCAATCAAATCGTGACAATTAAATTGCCGCACGATTCTCCTCGTAACATCTGCAGGTTATTTCCCATAATCCGACCTCGATACTTGTGACCCTATAAACTATGCTAATTGTAATTATCCGAGTATCATTTACAACTGTTAATTGTTCTGATTTCTGGTTAAAGATGGTCTCAACAGACGGAATAATAATACAAACCACAAAAGTTTTGGTAGTTTTTGTGCATAAGTTGAATGTAATATGTATGAACTTGTCATAGTATCAAAATAGCCGAGTGGAGAGACCGACAGACTGCCATGCAGAGGGTCGGGTCTCGGGTTCAAATCCACGGCATGCACAAATGACTTTTCGGAAAACTGCGTATTTTAATTATCGCTTGCTAATCGGTGAAGGAAAACAACGTGAGGAAACCTGCATGTCTGTCGGAGAGTTCTGTATGATGTTCTCGAAAGACATGTGAAGTCTGCCAACCCGCACTTGGCCAGCGTGATGGACTATGGCCTTACCCTTCTCATAAGTGAGAAGAGGCCCGTGCGCAGCAGTGGGACAGTTTAAAGGGCTGATGATGTGTATTATAGTACAGCCTGTTGCAGTCCAATTCTGCATATGTGCCACTATTTATTTTCGTCACAATAATGTATAGTTGACGAAAAAAATTTTATAAGTCCGTCCTTTAGATTATTCAAAAATAAGCGATACGTATTTTTTATTAGTAAATTAAACCGAAAATGACCAAGATATAGCTCATTAAAGTTACGTATAACGTCACGCCGTGCTGCTTTTTTTCGCACTAAGTGACGTCACACATAACTTTAATGGGCTTTATCTTAGTTATTTTTTATTTAATCGAAAAAAGAAAAAATACGTGTCCAATATTTTTTTATAATCTAAAATACGGACTAAATAAAATGTAATTATTTTGACCCTGGAAACTACCCTATTGCATTAGCAGTCAATGGGCTTAAGCTGGCTGATTATACCACGCTGGCCGGGTTCATATAGGGTTTGATCGAGTTATCGGTATCTTTACAAAGTTACTATTGGCTTCACGTAAGTATTTTTTTTAGTTTCTTTATACTCTATGGAATAAAATGGAGTACTAACCCCTTGTATTTGTATCTGCCACCATATGTCATGTTGACACATATCGCAATTGTAGCGCTCATAGCGAGACTTGGCTTGCTGTTCGTAACAGATCGGCAAAGTTAAGCAACGCTTGCACAGGTTGCCACTTGGATAGGTGATCAAGTGTGGCATTTACATCTGAGCGCTACCGTGCTTCGGGCACGTAAAGCTGTCGGTCCCGGTTCGTGTCTCAGGATAAGACTCGTTAGGCCACGTTAGAGGCCTTCGGGCGGTCTGAAAACTCCGACACTAGAGTTGGCCACACACTCACACGAGAAACAACAAAACATATCGCAAAATGTTTGATTAGAAAACTCAAGTTTCGCTATAGTCTTTATTTGCTTAAGTCACCTATTAAAACACTCCCGGTATGAATGGAATGAGCTAATGATCCTTTCTGTTATTAATTATTGTGACTAACTACGTAATTCAATATTCGATATATAGATAGATATGTAGATTTTAGATTCGTTTTTGACATAAGCTCCATACAAAATATGTCAAACACGGATCTCGAATCTCAAAATCCATGTATGGATCGAATATTGAAAATGGTCGTAAGAGTCACGCACAAATCTTCTCGTTTTTCCGCTCAAGCTTGAAGTTTATTATGTGGTAAAAATCAATGAGGTGATATCTTAAAATATAATTATAATATTCACTTTGGATCGACCTTAATGACAAGACAAAGATTAGAGAGTAACGGCCACTTTTAAATTATCTGTATCGGACTTAACTGTTATGAAGTATTTGACCTAATTTGGTTTTGATTGGTGAATAGCTTTTGATCAGTATTTAAGATGATAATATCATTAATACTAATGTCGAATAAATTTATAATTTTCCAGGATATTTCCCAGTTGTAAAAAAATTGGATCAGCTTAGAAATAAAATTTATAAAATATATTATAGGATCTAAAAAACTCATAGAATTGGGCATTGTAATGAAAAATCTCAACTATACAGAGGGACTGAAATAGCTTACTTGCCTAGAATACTCGATCTCTCACCTGATCGAGCACTGATTTAACGCTCTTAATAATTAGTTTTGCCCGTTTAATTAGAAACGAGCACAATCACCTTGGGATTACGGTAGTGTGGACTAATCTAAGTGAACGAAAATCCTCTTTCAAACAATTTTATACTTAATTGATACTGGCAGACTAATAGGTTTTCTGTCAGGAACAGATGTTCTGATAAAATAAACAATTTTTTTATAGTTTTAAGGCCTGGTATGGACATGTTATGCGAAGAGATGAGATGTACGTAGGTAAGAAAGTGATGAATATGCACGTAGAAGGACGAAAAGGGAGAGGGCGGCCAAGGAAAAGATGGATGGACTGTGTAAGCATGGATATGAAAGATATAAACGATCGGATGACTGGTGACAAAGAAGTATGGAAGCGAAGGACATACTGCGCCGACCCCAAATAAATTGGGACCAGGGCAAGACAATGATGATGATAGCTTACACATCAGGATATTAGGCATACACCATGTATTTCTGTCCGTGTGGTGACGGATTAAGAATACGGAATGTCACCACCCCATATCATCCCAAGGGGGTCGTAAGAGCCGACAGAGGGAGCATTTATTATGCAAAGTACAGCACTGTAAGAGAAGGAAACTTGATACAAACCCTACCACCTGGTTTAGTAGAATGACTGAACTACATGAACATACGCATTATAAGTGCTGTCAATTTTTGTTTTCTCAATAGTTTTCAATTACGGAATTTATCGCGGTTTCTATTTAGTTTTATATGAACGACGTTTAGTTTACATATTATACAGGCCTCTATAGTAAAATACAATTAAACTTCAGCTGACATTATCGTAATTACGGGACAGACGTTATACGCTGTGTAAGAATTCATACGTTAAACGTGTGAGTAATATTTTTTATTAGTAAGACAGAATATATATAATATAATTACGTTACATAAATATTAATACGCAAAATTCCTCTCCGATACAAGCATTAACTAAGTAATAGAATTAACAAATATAACATGACATAACAAATAATTATTATGCTACGAAGTCAAAGGTCCAAATATTTGCCAGTTGAAGTCGCCCAATGTCATTCCGATTCTACTAGAATCAATACTAAAAGTATATCAAAGTCACACATTTAAAATTACTATTTATTATTCAGTATTCTCTGAACGCGCAAGTCATGTTGTCGTAACTTGAAATGTCGCTTCGAAAGAATGCAATTTTCCATTTATCACTTTGAAATAATGTCAAGATGTTTAACGTGTGTTTGGCATTGGTCCCAGTCTGTGCATTGGTCATACTGACAGCGATAAGCGAGGAAGTTAGAAGTATAAATTGTGTACTTTTAAGTATCATTCATATCAGCCTTGTTCTAGCCATAGTTCTCCACGCTTGCCACTGGCTGGTGAACAGACTTCTGATATCTTCCAAGAAAATTATAGAGAACTCTCAAATATGCAGGTTTCTATTAGCAATTTAATACGTCCATGGCTTCGTTAAGTTAGAGGTGCGTGCAGTGGATTTGAACCTAATACGACGGAAAGCTGTTGGTACACCACTACGCTATCAGTGCCTTTTGCCTACGTAATATGTAGCTGTCAGTGTGCGTGTAATGTGGTCACTTCATGACGAATGTTAATCAAGTTCTTATAGTTTAATTGTAGAGCTAAAAGCTAAAGTTTTACATGAACACTAAATAATGTAAACAGCATGGGCGCACATTCTTTTATATTTAATAATTTCTGCCCTTCTTAGTGCAGCCTTGTGCCAAATAATTTTGACTGTGCGTTGTCTGTCAGTCAGTCAGTAACGTAGTGTAAAAAGACCCTTAACGAAAACTAAAATCCCATATTGTACCAATCACTACGAACATTTTTTACTTAGGCACTATACCTGGGAAATTACTGGTTCAGGAGATATTGAGGCTCAAAGTAAGTATGGAATTTTTCTAATTAGGTACAAAAACAAAGCATTTAACCTGCCAATATGGTCTTTAGATGCCCTATGACCCCATAGATAAGTAGGTATTTCGAGCATTGTACGCGGGCGCTTTGAATTGCGGTTTAAAAAATGTGAAAGCTTTAAAAAAAATCGTTTCCCAGGTATTATTTTTGGTTAGTATGACTTGGCATCATGTCCACAACAAGTAGACTTCGGCTTGGTGATGGGTCTTGTGACACCCTGTATGTAATATTTTTATTTGACAGCTGTGCGATCAGCTAATAAACAGATATCTTACGACGTAAATAAATAGTCAGTAATCAATAAACCAATTCTCTCCCAGTTCAGCTTCATATTTACAAAAAAAATTGACTTTCGCGCTTTCATTGACCGTAAGACAAATTCTTAATCCTGACTAGATAAAATGCAGACATTTTAAAAGATGAAAGTATAATTCTTCCTTGAAGATGATTGATGTTGCATTTCACCTGCCAATTTTTGACGTTTCGACATTTTTGCTCTTGCTCCGAAGTATAGTACCTTCAAAAAGCAATATCTAAAAATTATTGCTAGTTGGTTCGCCTTTATGTTACTGTTTCATTGTTTACTTCATCAGGTTTTCCTGTTGTTGTTCAAATGCAGAGAAATACTGAAATACCACGACCTGGTCTTACAATGTATTGTATAGATATATATATATATATATTTTATTTTATTTTGTTAATGTTCTTACCTTCTTCTATTTTAATATGTATGTACTTGTGTCTGGGTGTGGCAGCAATAAATAATTTTTCATTTCATTTCAAATATTGTGATGGATTTAGAGCTTCATTGTGACTATTGCAGTGTCCGATGCAATAACGTTATTGGTAAAATAATAAACGTTTAAGTGTCCTACACACTTCTTCATAAAGTTTAAAAGTTGAACGATTATTTATACCGTTGAAAGCATTAATCGCAGAAACTAGGATCGAATGGGAAAATCTTGTTGTTTTGAATAGTCTATTTATCGAGAAAGACTATTATAACTAAAGGCTATAATATAATTGACTGCTCCGTTGGTCTCGCGGCATAAATGTGCGCGTGGCATTGGGTTTTTTCGTTAGGAAATTCTCAGTAGCAGCACGGAGTCTGGTAATGGTAAATGGTTCGGGGATGCAGGCGTGAGTCTATAAAAAAATATAAATATACTATAAAATCACATTAATAAGCCACGGTTGCGGGTCAGTAGCCATACGCCTGCACAGGTTACCAGTGGGATGGGTGACCGCGTTTGCTATTTACATTCGACCACCGCAGTGCTTCTGAGGACACGTAAAGCGGTCAGTCCCGGCACTCGTCTCAGGATAAAAGGATATCGGAGGCCTTTGGTAGTCTGAAAACCTCGCCACAAGAGTTGGCCACACATTCAAATCTTAATATATAAAATCCTTGCGTTTAAATATGTTCCTTGGGGACCGGTGCACTAAGAAGGGATTTTCCGAAATTCCCACGGGATCGGCCAAAAGGGTAAATAAAAAAAAATGCAGGCGTAGCTGCTGGCGGCATCTAGTATAAAATAAATACTAATTAGACGAAGTTTTTGTAAGCTATTCATTTGCCGTAGAGCCCCAAAATATACTGTTACCCGGCCAAATTAACTGAGAAGACCTGTTTGATCCGAACAAATATGCGTTGAATTTAGCTAATTATCGCATGTGTACACAGCTAATATTGATATGAAGCCCTCGCTAATTTTGAATGGCTACTCATTTGTGTTGGTATTTTGCAATGGGCCATCGGCAAATAACTTTTCATATTCGCGGAAAGGATATTACATTTATATATTTTATGTATTAGGAAATGAGTTCCTGCTTAGCAGAATAGAAGCTAATTTATTTTCTTTAAGGATTCATTGGTTTATTTGCTTTTTTCCCTAGATTATAAAAGTTAAGCACTGATTGCAATGTTCACTACTATGATGGGGAACCGCCTGTCGTGGTATTTTAAAAAAAACACCAATGTGCTTCGATTTGCATGCTAAGTTGCAGTCTGGGTACTTGTCTTACGTTTAGGCCATACCGAAGGTGATCCGATGCTCTTTAGTTGTAGAGTTGTCAAAACACTAATATGAAAATATGTGAATTGTTTCGCTTTTCCCGTTAATTTTAGTTCGAATACTGTTTACTAAAGTTGTCAAACATTTTCTACTAAATTACAAGTGTTTTAAATGTGCAGTGCGTAAACCCACATCCCAAAAGTAATAATGCCCAGTGAATGTCTACAAAAAATGGTACACACCTGTTTTTGCGCTACGGGCATCGCGCTTTTCTCTCAAATTGCTAGCCACGGAATTATCACCACTATCAATTTCGTGCTCATCTGGGGATTAGAAAAAAATGGTTCACTAAGTCAGCCAATTTATGTATGGTATTGATCTGTTTTCCCCCTGTATTCAGCAGTGGGACAGTATAAGTAAAGGGACTGATGATGATGATGATTAATTGTTATTTAGGACTCAAAAGCGAAACGGCTAAGGAAAACATCGGAAGAAAACCTTTCTTCATATTGTTCTCAAATATGTGAAATCTGTCAGCGTGGTGGATTATAGCCTCACCTAACCTAAGCCTAACTTCTCACGGCGAAAAGAGATCTATGTCCAGTATTGGTACAGTTTACGTATATAAATGGGCTTCAGGGCCCATGGCCATAAGTATAACACTGTGCTTGTGTGAGATTACAGCTATTAAACAAGCAAAAAAAGCTTTAGCGTAATCTTGTTTAATCTGCAACATATACAACATAACGTAACATACTCAGTCTTTATTTATTTATTCAACATCAGTCTATGCTCGCAAAGAACCATACATGAATAATGCAACACTGCTTTACCCAAATGCAATTAAGTAAATGTAATTTAGGGTATCCACTTAAATATGTAGACGGTTTGTAACCAATTCTAAGTTAATTGTTTACGATCTTGGGGAGAGTAAAGTAATTTAGATGTCGAATTCACATTTGTTTAAATGTCAAGGATGTACCGAAGTGGGAGTGTCTCCTCTTGAAAGAGAGATTATTAAGCTTCAAGGGACCTTTACAATTTCGACACGTCTGTCTGCGGTTTAAATCAGAAACAATGAAGATTAAGGTACCTACTGAAATTTGTGAAATAGCATTTTCTATTTGTTCTATGTAGAGCACATAAAAATTCAAATAAAACCAATCACTATAAAAGCATCATGGGTCTCCAATAAGGAAATGTCACAAACAATATCTTTGTACGGGCTTTGTATGAAATATGATGTAGTGACATCATGTCTATTTGGTGTCAAGTTGAGTAATAACAATAAATTGTCAATAAAAAAATGTTATATAGTGTTTTAACATTAATTGATGAATGAAATCACAATTATTTTAATTTTTAAAGTTTTACTAGATAAAATTATTTTACATGCAGGAAACATCCTTATCAAAAAACACAAAATTGCAAATTTTTACAGCCATTTAGCCACGGCGCTAAGGACACCATATATTTTTTTATTTATCTGAATAACGACAAAACTTAAATCATCTATTAATCATAGGTATACAATAATTAAACAAACATAACATTACATCACGACTTCACCTGTAGATAGTTCTGAAGTAGAACTCGTGGAACAGTTTCGAACTAAGTCCAAACAAACTTAGTCGTCAGAAAATGGGTTACGTACCCAATGCAGACCAAGAGTCACACTAAATACTATTACGTCATTAACAGCTGATGTTTGCCCCAACTGAAGGCAGGTGCCTGCAGAAATGGCGTTGTGCTTTAAGAAGATATCTCTCCGTTTACAAAGACGACGAGAGTTGTGTGTTCTATTTCCCCTAGAGATAGTGTCTCTATTTATTATTTCGAATGAATTTTGTTTGACTTCGATTTGATTTATGTAAAGTTCGCAATGCCACGCTCTTAATAAGTGAGACTTGAAACATATAAGTATCTCTTAATACGTGTAGGCCACCGTTTGAAAGAAATCTCACCTGATCTTAAGAGATGAATGAATTATGATATGATAGGATTTATTTAAGCGCCAAAGATGTCTTTCTAAAAAATAAATAAGTGTATGATAAAACAACGAACAAATTAGAACAAGTATTGTATGTCGTAAAATCTAGTATGAGCCACTGAGATACTAAATGTGTGTATTAGACCTGAAGGCCAATTCTCGTATTTAACAGACACTGAGACTGAATTTTGACTGAACTGCGATTTAATTTTGAATTGACTCACAATTGGTATTCTGCTTCACTTAATCTCATTACAGTATCATTTCGATATAATCAATTTATAATCTCTTGTTGACCTCAGAGGTAATGTCAAAAACTCAAAAACAAAAACAAGAATGTTGCCATTAGCCGTTTAGGAATGGTAATTGGATGCCACTACGTTTCCATGCCAAATTAAAATTAATATACAACTAAGTAATAAAATTTCGGTAAGTAAATGTATTAGTTCCTTGGATCGTGTGGATTATTTTCAATAGGTACAGCCATCGTAGCCCAAATCCACTCATACTTATTTTATATATAAAACAATAACAATGTAACAAACACTTATTTTGCTCAATTGTCAACAAGTGTCAGCTGTGAACTGTCAAACCGTAGTATCATTTGGTTTTAGTTACACTTTGACTTTGTTGTACGTAAATAATTAGCAGAATACCGTTCACACTAGTTCACACTTGGTTCAACTTTCGATGTAGTCCCGATCTCATTCAAGTGTCAGTTAAGTTATGAGAATACCATTTATGACACCGAGACTAGATTGATATTGGAATTTGAACAAATATAATTACCAGAATTGGCCTTCTGAGCGCAAAGTTTGTGAAAATAACTTGTATGTAAGTAAGGATGTGATTATATTTGTTAGATTAACGTCTTTCCTAATCGCAGAAATATAATTATCATGGCAGTAATGATGAATAGTAATCTTAGATAACTCGCACATGGGTTACTAAATTATTCATATTCATACTCATATTCATATTTATTTGCATTCATTATAATTAGACAGAGCTGGTACTATGGTCATCAGACAACTAATAAACACATAACATAACTTCACGCCTTTTATCTCCGAAGGGGTAGGCAGAGGTTGTATTACACACCCACTTTTTGCCAGTTATGTTTCGGTCCCAATGTAATAGGGGGCGAGCCTATTGTCATCTACCGGGCATATTATTAAGCGAGCGATATTTAACATTTTTAATGCACACATAACTTCGATAAGTCAGATCAGTCATCGGTGTGTGCCCGGGATCCCTGGAGATAGAACCCGAGACCATCGTCTCGGCAGTCCGTTACGTACACCACTGGGCTATCGCCACTAATAAACACCTGTGGAGAAATAAAGTGTGGTGTGCTCCAAGCTGATCGTGTTTGGTGGACTGCACTCCGACGAAAGTACTCCTGTATGTGATATCGTAATCTTTTTTATTTATATAGCAATAGGCGGCAAACGAGCAGACGGATCGCTTGATGGTAAGCAATTACCGCCGCCCATGGATGGACACAAGCAACACCACAGGAGTCACAAGTGCGTTGCCGCCCCTTGGGGTTGGGAAAAGGGATAGGATGAGGAGTGAGAAGGAATAGGGGATAGGGCCTCCGACACTCTCACTCACCGAACGAAACGCAACATTTTAGGTACTGTTACTTTACGTCGATTTTCTGTGAGAGGGTAGTACTTCCCAGGTCGAGCCGGCCATTTATGCTGAAATCAGCAAGGCTCTACTGCCATGAAAAATCACCTGAACTTTGATTGGCAATTTGGGATTTTAGTTCCATCGTGTCCTGTACATGTTTTTTCTTGTTCATGTTTTCATAATATCAGAATATATTGCCACCCAAATTGACATCGTTCCATTCGTCACCTAAATTACCTCCGTCATATCGATGTTCTGACTGCAATAGCTCCCGCTATCGAATGACGAAATTTACCGCAATTGCAGTTTGAAATTGAATCGATTCATGCGGAACTAATGTCCTTCACATTTCGCTGTTGCACAGTGTGATTCCTGAGGGATGTTCAGGTGTTGGTATAATTCACGCGGGCAGAGTCACGAACAAACTCTAGTTAATCTCGTCTTGCCCAAGCTAATATGAACCCATTTGGAAATTCTGCTTCCTGTCCTCTCAAGGTACAAAATCTTACAAGTCTGCCCAGAACAAATAGAACAGAAAAAGTTCTTACATAAGATATGTATGCTTGATATTTTTATGGCAGTAAACAGGCCACTATTTTAATGGTTAACTTATAATTGTGTAACTAATCACAAGAAACTTCATAAACGAACAGCTGAGTAGGAAATACAAATTCCAGGCGTGAAATTAGAATATTAGATTTTTGAAGAACTGTGGGCAGAATTTAAATATTTAATTTTACAATGTTAGGCTTGGCGAGAACCGTGAAGTATGTTTCGTGATTCCAAAATCACAAAAGGCAGGACTAGATTAAATCGTCTCATTGAAATAGTTCGTGCAACAATACGGTTAACTAATCGTTCAAATTTATTTTGGTCTGTTTTAAGTAGCCTATCGTGCTTTATAAAACTATTGCCGTCGAAACTGAAATAAGAATTAAAATGTGGTATGAATTCAGAATGCAAAGTTCAACCCACACATCTAACTAACAAGGAAACTTAAAAACAAACCTTCGTATTTTTCCTTCTAACGCCAAAAACATTCCATAAACAAAGCTACCAGCGAAATAATCCGAAAAACATGCCACCATGATCGGTTATCAAAATAACAACGTCGAAGCAAAATAATAAGGAGAAATGCGTATTATTTCGAAACAAAACAACTCATTACGCGTAGAAGCGACTAGATTTGTAGGGAATAATGAAGGTATTTTTGGTATTCTCGATATATCGAACAACTGGTTGATTGATAGACCACCTACGTAAAACTTAGACCTCTAGGTCTTGAAACTTGAAACTTTTTGGTCGCTTTAATGACATTTGACCCGTACATGAGGGTTATTCAAGCTTTAAAATTGAACCATTATACAACTTTACACGTGTCTTAATGGCTAACAGTACGCAAAATACACGCCAGGACGTGGGGTTGTGGAAACATACCATGGCGATAACTAACTAATTTAAGATTTAAATACTTTTGCTTTTTACGACGCTTCGACCGGCGACCACGGCCGTAGTCAATAAATTGTATAATGTACCTATCTATACAAATCGCGAAACTATAAAATGGTTTAAATAGAAAGGGTTCCGGCGTTTTATGTTGAAGTAAAGAAATTCAAAGTACACAAAGCCACGTGCAAAAGATAGTAGTCGATATAGGGTGAAAGTTACAGTTGCGGTCACCCACAGAAACAAACGGAGCGAACAACCACAGCCGGTAATGAGGCGTTCACCCTATTTTTAGAACTTCGGTTTGATAATGTCTGACGTTTGTTTTGATGGCGGAGTAGATTTACGCAGCCGTTTTATTCGCTTCACACCCAATTTTAAATCTTCCTTTGTATTCTTTAAGGATATACCTAGCTCTTTATTGCCACTGTAAGGTGAGTTATTTGTAAAATTCTGTTTGTTGGCATTTTATGTTTACAGTTCTATCACTTTATGTCGTAGCATGATCGCTTTGATTATGAACATTCAAAGCGTGATCATTATAATTGTGTGTCTCTCGTGATCACTTTAATTCCAAAAAAATGATATACCGAAAAATACTTAGCATTTCCAATAGTAAACTAATTTGTGTTCTACTTTTTATTATGTCTATAATTAATTCCGAATAAAAAAATGTTATAGATTTAATTTTCTTTCTCAACACTAAAACAACAAAGTAACATTTTAACTTTGTAAATATTGGAAGTAATAAAAGCTTGTAAATTTCTGGCAGTTTTTGGACTGTAAATCAATTTGATTAGGCACCGAAAAATATTTTCTAGGACAGACTGTAGGTGTGACGATATAGTTCTGTTAACATTGATTTTTATATAATAATTTGTTTTGAAGACGATTTACTTATTGAAGTAAATTTCTATACCGCGGATAAAATTTTAAACACACAATTAACCACTAAGACTTTGAACAACAATTTATATGTAACACAAAGTAATGTGCCATGTGGGATTCAAACTCACGACACGCAATGCTCTGACCATTTCGAGGCGACCACATGAGCCTTCTACAATCAATGTAAACTTCATAAAAAATTACCTACATAGCATTTAAAAACAGGCATGGCTGGAACACTTGCAAAAACTCTAATTTATGAGCAAATTATTTGCATTCGTATTTTGATTTGTAAACGAATTTGCGACTTGTTGACGAAAATGAATGTTGATTTTTATGAAAAAAGGAAAATATAGCTTGATTGCGAAGACGTTTCCGTTTGACTAATAAAATTATGGTTACGTATTTTTGAAGCATCGTGCAGTTATTATTTATTTTCTATTCGAACGAATATGATTACGTTTTCTGTATTCACATTTATTGACTTTGCTTGCGGCTCCACCCTCGTGCATTCATACATATACATACATACATCCTTCCTCTGGTGCATAGGGTTCCCACCAAGAACTTAGGGTCCCAAGCCAACCTCACCTGCAAGTGGTGCACCTGCCGATCAACGGACGAGGCTCTGGCAAACAAAATATCCCGATAAGCGGCAATAGGCTCGCCACTTATTACGTGGGATCGAAACACTGGCGAAAAGTGGGCGTTTAATATGCCTCTGCCTACCCCTTCGGGGAAACAGGCGTGAGTCTATGTATGTATGTACATCCTTCCTCATCCTTCCGCAGGAATTACCCTATCTATTGGTGAGGGCTGTACGAAAATCCGTTGGATAGTTTTTACCGCGTTCGTACCTACGTTCGACAGGAAGAAAAAAGGACTTAATTTTATCATTTGTTTAAAGTCTTGTGACCGTTTTTAAAGAGATAGGCTAGTATATTATGTAGATCAATATAATCTGAATAGTCACTATGCAAATTTTCTGTTTCAACTTTTAGCAAGACGTGTAATGTATGCATAACATGTTATCCATTTCATACCGAAAGTTCGACCGAATTCGTTCAAACATATACACAACTACCATTGTAAAAAAATATACAATTATAATTTTAAACATAATCTATGAGTTCTGTTACCAACAGCAAAGCGCTAAAATACGAATACTAAGAACACATTTTATTAGGGTTCCTTTGTAAACATTTCAAAACCCTTATAAATTAGATCTTCGCTATTTATTTAGAAACTTGCCCGTATCCCGAGCAAACAGATTTTCAATTAAATTCTAATTTACTTTGTAATGAAGGTTAAAAATATGGATTATGCTTTATTAGCATCAAGCATCATATTCTAAGAGTATGATCAGAGTTGGTTACAGATTGTAAATATGAGTAAATGAGGAATTTTAAATCTATTCTTAGCAATTTAATAGTGCAAATAATTCAGCTTCATGAGCCTATTAGTTTTGGCTGTAGTTTGTCTGTCAGTCAGTAACACAATTATATACAGATTATATATAAAGTATATATATTCTTCCAGAAAGTAAACTGTATATTTTATCATTCATCACGCCCCAATTTGTAACGGCTCTCTACTGTTTCTCTTGAAATTGTCTTACCTGTTGTTCTCTCCAGAGATTATTAATTGTTTTAATTAAACAGGACCGTGTAGATTTGCTACCAGACGATACAGAATATGGTAAAATGTTCCGTGATTTTAAATGACGGACGATCAGACAACATTTATAGTAAAATTTTGTTATGGACTATTGGTAATTGAAGAAGAATCTTTAATTTACTTAGCAAATACATTATCTTGTAAGTAAAAGTAATATAATTGAACTAATAGCATTGATTGTTCAAAATTTACAAGTGTATTTACTTTACTTTTTTCTTTGCATTGACTAGTGATCGAACCTATGACTTTGATTCATGAGAGATTTACCCATTAGACTGCTATTATTTTTAAAAACTCTTTTGCGTGTAGATTTTCTGCTGACCGGTTTTTTCAGACCGTAAATTTTTGCTTTTCAATGCTTTTTACATATTACGATAAGAGTCTCCAGATATAACATTAGTACCTGCTGGATATAATGTAACAAGTTAATATTTAAAATTTGCCTTATTTCATAGATTTAAATGTCTAGCCTCACTTGTTAAGGTACTGTTGTTAAAATATCAAGTATAAAATTTCGATTGTAGGTATATCTATATTTTAAACAACTTTTATTTCAATTTATGTAAAATAAAAAATCACATTTTCACCATTTTCGAACCTTCTACCTACTCTTTACTTATTATTAGCATAATTCAAAAACAAAAGCGTTGAACCTATTACAAATAGAACAAGCACCAATCGCCATAATAAAATAGTATTCATGTGGCCAACTCTGGTGTCGGAGTTTCCAGACCGCCTGAAGGCCTCCAGTATAGCCTAACAAGTCTTGTTCTGCGGCAATAACTGGTACTGACTGATTTACGTGCCGTCCAAAGACGGTAGTGCTCTAATGATAATGTCACATGCGGTCTCCCATCCAAGTGGCGACCTGTGCAAGCGTTGCTTTACTTCACCAATCTGTTACGAATGGTAAGCCAAGTTACGCTTTGAGCGCTATAATGAAGCTCAGTATCATGATTGGTCCAAATAATTCTCAAAAACTGGTTCACTGACAACTAGGTATAATTATCTTCAAAGTAGCGTCATTTAGTTTGTTTGATTAGGACAGCACAATGGGGATCATTGTAAACAGCTCTATGACAGTAACAACCTTTGAGATGGGTTAAATTTATGTCATCTTGTTCAAAATTGTGATTGTTGTCGAAAACACTGAACAGATTTACTGCTGAGGCAAAGGGAAGGCATTGTAATGGATAAACAACAAAGCAACGGAAACTTCTTCGAAATGTACAAGTTGAGATTTTGGTTCTATCTTTGAAATTATCGTTTAATTTTTTAGTGTGATATCTTAGTGAAAGATAAAATTAATATCTGGAAGGTAGTCATCATTCATCTTGTTGTGTTAAACCGATAACAAAAAGAGTAGGGCTTCTTAATTGGGTCTTATGTTCTTTTTTATACCTAATGCAATATTTTTTGTTTGGAAGGATTTTCATTGACCCCATCTATGTATGAGAAAAAAATTTGAAGTCCTTTATTTGTTAACGGTTTTTTTATCAATCGTTGCATACTTGTACACAAATTTGACTAATTCGAAAACATAATGCACTACCATGATTTTGAATTCAATTTCGAGGAAGAGGAACCGGAAGTTTCATCAACATTTGTTACTACTCGTGGATTATTTGCGTCAGTTATTCTATTCCCAACAATATTGTACTAAATTAAATACCTGTTATATTTTGTATCGGTAGCATTCCAAATTGTTATGATATACTTATAATGTTATATTCAAATTTTAAGAATTGTATGTATATCTTATCTGAAATTAAGTATGCTATTGTATAGTTTTGATTTAAATGGTAAACATTCTTACAGTTTGCATTTGGCGGACCAAACATATTAATAACTTTCATGTAAACTTAGCACTCATTATTCTTATACAAGGAGACTTGGTTGAATTTATTCCCTTCCTACGGCATTATTACTAGTAGTGGCTGCTAGTTTTAGTCATAGTTGAGTAAGAATTTGGTTTTGTTTGGGACTACACAGCCGGGCTTTATAAAATATAGTCATATCAGCAAATTCAACTCTTTTATAAAAAATAAAACATGCGACTATGTACTTTATACTATATACTAACAAGATTTTGAGGCAGTTTTTATTCGAACAAATTTTAAAGTAATAAAAATTTTGCTCACCATTTTCGTCTTCATCTTCTTCTTCAACTGTTCTCGCACCTTCAGGCAGATTCACTCTTAGTCCTTTAACCTTGAAGAAATCTTGCACCAGCTTCATGAAATACTTTGCAAATTCAGCCCATTCCGAAAATATACTCCTAGGTTCACTGGGCACCTTGCTAACTTCAGCCTTTTTGATTCCAAGCTTATCAATCGTATCTTCATCCAAAGGAACAAGACTGATCATTTGGTTAGCTTTGATAGTCTCATTATGGTTCAAACTATCTCCAAATATAGCTTTTTTTGCTATTTTGACTGCTTTATATTTTACACAGGATAGTGCTTCGCCTCTTATGAAACAGCCATCTTTTACGTAGCGAAGGTAGCCGTCTTCTATTGAATGTATGTGCTGAAGTGTTGCAAGAAGTAAGAAGACTTGGAGAAGTAACGATGGCTTGACTGTGGACATGATGATTTCTGTAATGAAAATCTTAAATTATTATCTTAATATATAAAATCCTTGCGTTACTGACTGACTGACAGACACGCTACAGCCGAAACTACTGGTCGTAAGAAGATGAAATTTAGCATGTATGTTCTTTGGGCACCGTAGGGGTGCACTAAGACGGGATTTCCCGAAATTCCCACGGGATCGGGCAAAACGGGCAATTCGAAAATATGTGCGTGCAAAGCCGCTGGCATCGACTAGTATGAAATAAAACAAATGATTGAATACTGCGTATCCATGTTTATTTGGATTTGTTTTATTTTTGACTGAAAATTTCGATTCGTCCGCAACAAAAATTTATCTAGAAGCTAGTTTACGAACCTAAACCGTTTAAGACAGTTGTCGAGAATTCTAGTAACATTTACTTATAGCCTTTAAGTTTTAACCTATAAAATGATATCAACTTAATATTTGTCATATGATAAATCTTTTATTTCCTTATGTTAAATTCATCGTCATAGGGTTCCCACCAAGAACTTAGGGTCCCAAGCCAACCTCACCTACAAATGGTGCACCTGCCGATCAACGAATGAGGCTCTGGCAAACAAAATGTCCCGATAAGCGGCAATAGGCTCGCCACCTATTACGTGGGATCAAAACACTGGCGGAAAGTGGGCGCTTAATATGCCTCTGCCTACCCTTTCGGGGAAACAGGCGTGAGTTTATGTATGTATGTATGTTAAATTTCAGGTGACAAAAACTTATTTGTTTGTCCCCCACCGAGCTCCAGAATGAAATAATACTTTCCTTGATGACAATACAAACGTAGCGTTTCAACTCCTTATTATTTATGGACCATTACTCCAACATTGTACAAGTTTGGTCATTTCAAAGATTAATGATTAGCGAAACTGGAAGCCCGGTCCGATTATTTGAAAACTTTGATATTACACGTTGAAAATAATATGGACAAAGCCACAGGAGCAACTTTGACAATTTCGGGATAATTTATATGTATCAGATCGGTTAAGAGTTTCCTTTTTTCTACTGTTCAATTCTGTTTCAATTTTGCAGTTGTAAGATTTGGTTTCTTCGATTCCTTTTCGAATAAAAAGTGCAAACAGCAATACCAAAAGCAGTTTACTATCGTCCCTAGTAAAACACGATTATTCAAATTCCTTGGGTCGAAAGCAAACATTGAAAAAGTTCTCAATTTTGTTTGTAAATCTGTATATGCAAAATCGGAGAAACTTTGCATCAAACGATGTCAAATGAACGAAATATTTTGTTCCCCCTTTCATTTAGAAATGCCAAATCCTGTAGAGTACTGCTAATCAAAAATTTTACTTGAGGGATTTTCCAAGAACCTTCATTGTAGCAATGTCTCTTTCTAATTTGTTTTGTAATCTTTTAACGAAGGCGCATGTATTCATTTTGTTAAGCAGATAAATTCGGAGAAAGATACACGGTGGAGCATTCAGCAATTTTGCTAGCAAAATAATAGGTTTAGTATCAAAAAGTCATAGAAAAGGAAATTTTTACGAAGATCTATATACCATTATCTTGTACTTGTATAAATGTAATTATATAGGTATATTGGGTACTTGTAGTTCAAGTTTATTTCCATGCAAATGCCACTATTCACATAAACCCATATAATTAAATATAATGTTTAAGGAAAACTAACACACGTTCATCTGATCCCAAACAAAGCAGAGCTAGACATAGCAACCATATATATGTAACTAATTAAACAAACATATACATTCTTAAATATAGATAAACTGCGCTGAGACACATAACAAATAATCATGCTCATCATGATAAGTGCAGACAGACAAACCCGTGGATTTGTCTGTTTGTAGGTAAGAATCAAACCCAAGACCTCCGGTGACAAAAAGACCAACATGCTAGTCATAATATAAACTTGGATCAGATTTTCATCTTTATGCATCTATCTTAATGCCTCGTTAGTCTCGCGGCATAAATGTGCTCGTGGGATTGGGAGGGCTCGGGTTCGATTCCCGGGTCGGGCAAAGTGTTATTGGGTTTTTCCGTTAGGAAATTCTCAGTAGCAGCACGGAGTCTGGTAATGTGCCCGGTACGGCAGTAGGCTCGCCCCCTATTACGTGGGACCTAAAAATTCATGGCCAAAATGTGGGTGTAATATTACACCTCTGCCTACCCCTTCGGGGATACAGGCGTGAGTCTATAAATAAAAAAAATAAATAAATCTACCTTAATAGGGTCAACTTTCGTTAAAGAGCTATTATTATTATTGCCCGCTTCGCATCTACTTGTAGCATTGCTTTCGACCATTTTGATTTAAAAATAATTCATCCATGATAGCAGCTAGATTGAATTTTGCGGTTAAGCAAAGTGACCACGGTCACGCAAATTGATTACTGCTCTTCCTTGCGTGTCTCGATGAGCACTCATAAAACAGCTTTTATAAATATTTTAGGAATGTAGATGTTTTAAAGTTGATTTTAGCCAGTGCACAGAGTACTTTACAGCTCAGGCCTGAAAAACTCTGTCGTTGTTGAGAATGATGTTTACACCGCATATTTTTTTAATGACTTTTCAAACGTACAGTCAATGGACCCATAGTACACCCAGACTCGAAACAAAAATTTGTGGATCACATTAACTAATGTCCCATGATTGGACCACACAACAGTCGGCGAGAGGGCTTCTTATGTTAGGCGCCCACTGATCGGCATCGTACGCATCGGACGCATCGCATTTTACGGATCGTAGTATTTTTTGTATAGAAAGTCATACAAGTGCGTCCACTGATCCGCAGCGTACGGATCGCACATCGTCAATGCCGACACGGATGCTCCGAGAGGCAACTTTTGCGATGCGTGCCGATGACGTCATACGGAATGTCGTGTATCCAGACATTATGTTTTCTTTTTTAAGATTTTTTTGCATTTTATTCCTCTTCTACTACCAAACAAGCAATAACGACAAATCGTTCTTCTTCGCTTTCTTCCATTCTCACAAATACACGTACGATCACTGGTACTTGCGTCAGCAATCCGATCGCTGCCGATACAGTGGATGCAGTATGAAAAAATAATGCGATTAATGCGATGCGTCCGATGCGTCCGATGCGTACGATGGCGATCAGTGGACGATACATGAACACACCACGACCGACCTTTCGGATGATGTTCGCACTAAACGCCTTCTGGGCCCACTCCAACTGTATATCTATAATATTCACAAATATCATTCCTACCCTAGAGTGTATTGATAAATTTAATTGCAGCAAATTCTTTCTAATAGGCTTGTGTTCACTAATTAAGAATAAATCAGTTTCATTGTAGTATCTATAGATTAATTATGATTTTAAGACGTCAATAAAGTTTATTATTTATTATGAAAAGGTAAGATTATTGTTATTTTTAGGATTCTAAAACTAAAATAATGTATTTATTCTTGTGACAGTGAACACCAATCAGAGAGCATTACGTCAAACAGTACGTCCGCCATTCATGTTGTTGACGTTTTAGTAGTAAATACAACTTAAACTTCAAATTTTCTAGGTACCTGTCAAATCCAATATAACAAAATAAAAGTGGGTACATCAGACCAGATTTCATTCACGGTTTGTTTCGTTTTGCACTTTGTGACATCACTCAACCGACATGATGGTTTACAGCGTTTTCGTGTCAAATTCAAAAAGGTTTTTAAAAAGCCGTAATTAGTAACGTTGCTGATCGATTTTTTAAGAAAAAATCAGGTATTTCAGTTTAACATCTAATAAAGAAACGAATTAATCGCTAATTACATTTTAGGACACAAGCCTATTAAAGATAAAATATAAACGTTGTCCAAATAGATACTTAAAAATTTAATGGGCCAGTAAGCCAATATATTTTATGTTGGGTGAAAGCTAATTATAACAGTATAATTATAACATAATGAAGATTATTATAATTCTAGGTATGTACTGGTTCCTATTTGTTAGGTACTTAGTAGTTATGTTATCTCAATGGGTACTTAAGTATAGAAATGATTTTATTTATTTTGTGTATATATGTAGTCACCTAGTAATAGTTTAATTTTCTTTGCAAATAATTTCTAGTATTAATATCTCATAACAATATAGAATTTAATTTTATTGAGGTATATCTTAAGCTAACTTCCGATAGCGTATAACAGAAAATTAATATTCTAATATAGCATTCACTAAAATAAAATGAGAGGAACATGGTAGAAAGAAGGACAGTTTTTTAATAAGACGAAGCCCTCTTGGTGATATAGAATAATGTTAAAAATAAAGAGACTGGCAATTCAACAATGGACGAATATTAAATACCGAATAATAAAATCTAATTCTCAAGTCTTCGCTCTGTTACTACTGTGATATATTAAATTTGAAGTGGCTAAAGAAGAAACAAATGATCGACGTATTATTTTGTATTTTTGAAGGCTATTATTTTGGACATTTTGAAGAACAATGACTACTTTTTGAGGTAAAATCCAAATAGGAATAGTTGAAAAGCAATCTGTCTGATCACTTGCCAATTGGAGTTAAAGTGCCTGAAATACATTGGTAAAGTCACTCCTTTGAATAAATGACTTTGATTGTAGTTTACAAATATTTATGTAATGGGTCTATATCGCATAATTGATTTGAAATGAAGATAGAGGTCGAGGTATAAAAGAGGTCAATTATTTCGTAAGCACGGGTGGAGTAACTATCGCCGAAACGTTGAAGCAAATAAGGGGTAACTTACTTTTATTTTTCAAACATATACGCGTTAATAGATACAAATAAGTTTAAATTCCTATTATATTGCCATTGTACATTAAATACATTTTTTACCATAATAAACAAAACACTTGTCCTACTAAAAACGAGAAAAGTCTTAGAAACCAATAAATACTAGCCTACATTCCTAATACGCATACCCATAATATCAGTTTCAAGTAAATAATCACCTACCATCATAGTTTCTTTGAAAGTCATACTTTCAACCGGGGTACAAATTATACAAATTATTTTTACACACACGCAATAGAACTTACTACGAGTAGATCTAGTATTACCACTGGGTTAGGAGTGAAAATGTAATTATAGAAATCGAGTGCAGCGATGACTTTGCATATTATTTTAACTCACGCCTACATCCCCGAAGGAGTAGGCAGAGATGTAATATTAAACCCACATTTCGCCATGAATTTTAATGTCCCACGTAATAGGGGGCGAGCCTATTGCCGTTACCGGGCACATCACCAGACTCCGTGCTGCTACTGGGAATTCGGAAAAGCTCAGTAACACTTTTGCCCGACCCGGGAATCGAACCCGGGACCTCCGATCAGCAGTCGCATACGCTATCCACTGAACCACGGAGGCAGTAAACATACTGTCGGCAACATGTCCTGTATGATAACATGCTTGTGGCTAGAATTGTATCTTGTAACTCATTAGACTAGTAGTTTTCTTAATCTTAATATATAAAATTCTTGCGTTACTGACTGACTGACAGACGCTACAGCCGAAACTATTGGGCGCAGGAAGCTGAAATTTGGCATATATGTTCCTTAGGGATCGTAGGGGTGCACTAAGAAGGGATTTTCCGAAATTCCCACGGGATCGGCCAAAACGGGTAAATTTAAAAAAAGTGCAAGCGTAGCTGCTGGCGTCCTCTAGTATCTAATACGATTTAATCTCAATTCGTATATCTATAAATATTTTCATTTATACAACAGATTATGCTAATTATAATTATATGATCAGTCATCATTAACCATATTATTTTGTCACAAATCCTCAATCTTGAAAATAACAGAAAACGAAGTACCTAAATCACAACCTTAAAGTAATTCTAAGCTATTAATAATCTTAATTTTAAACAAGTATAATTACTTCTATAAATAAATAAACACTGAACGAGATTTTTGTGTTAGAATAATTTTCTTTTTGACTGCGTAAACTTTTAAGGTAATTAAGGACGAAGCGTATACATTTGTTTTACAAGTGAAAATTACATATACCAAGGGAGCTACACCGAGTTTAGCTATCTAATTTCTTATCCCGATCTGACAAGCTATCGAAACTCTGATTGGTTAATCGCAAGTTCTACTCCAATCAGAATTTAGAGCGTGTAACTTGCCGAGGTAAGTCGTGAGTTACTTAAACGCGTGCTAACCCCCTGAACTGAAGTATAATGTTCTTTAATGCTTCCGCAAAAAGTTTGTTTAAATGAAGGTTTGTCCCTAGAGAACCAGCTAATTTAGAATTTTACGGAAGATTAATTTGAGAACCGGTGTTTTTACGTACGTTGAAGTTTTAAATTGCTTGTAAATGTGTCTGTTGCTAAGCAATTACCATTATTTCACGCATCTAAAGATATTTTGGCTTCTGAAATTCTGTATCACCAACGTTATATAGATTTTTATAATTTTATTTGCAGATTTTAGTAAAGTTTCTTCACAAGTGATATTATTATAATAAGCTTATAAACTAAATTATGCTTTAGTTTGTAAATTTAACAATCTATTATCTCGCATGTTCTGATGACAAAACATAGCGCACACTTAGTTCTAAGACCATCTGTATTATTATTACCTATGTTTTACAAATAAAATTCTGATACTGATTTCTGATATACTGGATAATAGATCTACGTATATAGATAGACTGATGAATAATATGAATATAATAGTCACACGTCTCAAGATCGGTCTGTGTGGAGAATCTTGAGGGAGGCCTATGTCAAGCAGTGGACGTCTCTAGGCTGACATGATGATGATGATGACTACATACGCGATCATCTAGACTCAAATTAGGGGACTATAGGGTGTCTATACTTATTAGGTAACCAGGTAACTGATAAAATTAGGGAAGAAGCGGCTAAATTTTATAAAAGTGTGCTTGCGTAGCTGCGGTCATACTCTAGTATTATATAATTGTGATCATCATAATTATAACTTAGCAGTCAACACTTATTATCCTACCAACAATTTATTTAAAAAAAAGACAACTCCCGCCCTAGGAATAATTCCAGTGTCGCGGGACACTTTACAAACATACAACCAACGGACACAATGAACACCCAGACTCGAAACAACAATTTATGGATCACACAAAGTGTTGTCTCGTATGGGAATCGAACCCACGACAGTCGACGCAATGTCAAGCGGCGAGGCGGCCGTTTAAACCATTATGATGATCACACTAAGTGATATTAAGTACCATTGTTTCAGTAAAAGAAAGTTTTGATATATTACGAAGTCAAAGATAGCATTGAATAAAACTATTATGACTACAATTAAATCTTTGTAACCACGCATTTTCACACTTGCGAAAACAAAAGGAAAATTTACTTGCATGCGATGAAACTCAGAGATATTTGTAATTAAGTTAATATACGTAAGTAGACGAAGCGTGAAATGGAACAAGCTGACACTCAGATTGACAAGAAAGGGAAATTACTTATCGAAATGACAAGGCGATGTAATTATGTTGGGTAAGATACATAGGATATAGGATCTAACTTAGGAAGTTGAGTTGAATATTATATTTGTACAATACTAGAAGATTACTTTTTACTATTCCTACGGCATATATACCTTTGTTCATCCGTGAACATGGCGCTTGCAACAGTGCCGAAATATTGGTATAACTCAAAACAAAGGTACGTGGTATATATCCCGTAGGAACCGTTAAAAGTAATGTTGGTGACCACGTAAGTTTAAATGCCAATACTAGAAGATGGCGGCCGCACATTTTTGTTTAATTTTATTGATTCTTCCATTTTAAATCGCGTGGGAATTACGCGCAAACCCTTCTAAATGCATCCATATGGTCCTCAAGGAACATTATGTAGATGTTAAATGTCAGCTCCTTGCGCCCTAAAGTTTTGGCAGTAGCTTGTCGGTAATTTAGTTAGTAACCGATGATTTTTATGTATACGAATGAATCGTAGTACAAACCCTTTAGACCTTTTAGAGGCTGATAACACACAATAACAACATAAACATCACGCCTTTATGCCAGAAGGAGTAGGTAGAGATGTATTAGACATTATTATGTACAAATGTTGTTCTGATGTCTAACAAATATAAGCTATTCCATTGAACATTGAACACATTCGTTACACAATAATACATACATACATACATAGACTCACGACTGTTTCCCGGAGGAGTAGGCAAAGACTACAGAACGCCATTTGCAACGATCCTGACATATCTCTCTTGCTCTTCCATACGGCGGCTACGCGTTTCGCAACCCGTCACGCCTCGTTCCCCGCGAGGGCGAAAAGCGGCCTACGGAAAGCCGGTTACACAATAATGGTTACAACAATTCTAAAGACATGTCCTGACTGCCATATGATCACAGATCATGAAGCTTCTAGCTAATGGAATAAGGTAGTGTCTTTTTTATGAAATAGGTATAGCCCGTAGCAACATATCTACAATATTTTGATCTGCATTTGCATGCAAAAGATTTTAGTAATCTGTATATATAAAATCCTTGCGTTACTGACTGACTGACAGACACGCTACAGCCGAAACTATTGGGCGCATGAAGCTGAAATTTGGCATGTATGTTCCTTGGGGACCGTAGAGTTGCACTAAGAAGGGATTTCCCGAAATTCCCACGGGATCGGGCAAAACGGGTAAAATAAAATAAAATGCAGGCGTAGCTGCGGGCGTCCTCTAGTACAATATATTATCGCACAGTGTTGTTCTCGAAAGACATGTGAAGTCTGCCAACCCGCACTTGGCCAGCGTAGTGGACTATGGCCTTATCCTTCTCTTAAGTGAGAAGAGGCCCGTGCCCAGCAGTGGGACAGTATAAAGGGCTGATGATGATCATGATGACAGTGTTTGAAATAATTTTAGGTGAATAAGTTTAATTCTATCCGTGTGGTGACGGATTAAGAATACGGAATGTCACCACCCCATATCATCCCATGAGTGTCGTAAGAGCCGACAGAGGGAGCACATTATGCAGAGAACAGCACTGTAAGAGACGGAAAACTTGATACAAACCCTATACCAAACCGTTTGGCCAGCGTGGTATAGTAGGCCAATTCCTCCTTTCAAAGGAGAGGCCTAGTCCAGCAGTGGACTGTTTAAGGCTGATGAAGAAGAAGTTTAATTCACCTAAAATTATATTATTAATATATTATTATATTTTCATTAAATGTTACTTCGATAGTCAATCAGAATAAACTGTTGAAAGGTGCGGAATAAGACTGCACGGTAGGTACGTGTGCTTGTATGTGTTAGGTAACTGCAATGCGAGCTCGCGGCAATCAGCTGAGCAACGGCGGCGATCAATACACCGAGCTGATTTTTTAAATGCATGTCTACGAAAACAAAATGTTCAGTTTTAATGAGTTATTTTTTTAATGTATTCGTATTCTATTCTATAGAAGCATATTCACCCCTTGAAATATTTAACTTAACACACTATATAACACGTTTTATTCAAATTGGAATCTATATTGCAATCAATCTCAACGGCTTTGCGAGCAGTAAGATTTTCGCTGTGCCAAACAACCTGTCTTCCGAATAAATCCTCTGGCGATGTTACAAGGGTTGCCACTTTGACGGCTTAATTTAAGTAACAGTCCTAATTAATTTGCATTAGGTATTGTTTGATCCGTTTGGTCCGTGTGGTGACGAATTAAGAATACGGAATGTCACCACCCCATATCATCCCATGGGTATCGTAAGCGACACCGACAGAGGGAGCATATTATGCAGAGAACAGCACTGTAAGAGAAGGAAAACTTGATACAAACCCAATTTCGCCAGCGTGGTATAGTAGGCCAATTGCTCCTTTCAAAGGAGAGGCCTAGTCCAGCAGTGGACTGTTAAAGGCTGATGATGATGATGATTGTTTGATGCTCGTGATGTTGTGAGGCGTTATACTTAACCCATAAATTAGCATCGTAGAAAAGTATATTCATTTTTGTCGTGAATGTTATCCAGCAGTGTTTTGATGTAGCAATACTATCAGCAACGAAATAAAGATCTTCAGTAATCGATTTTAAGTTTTCGGGATTTGTATACATCATACAATTTTGGTGAACGGAGATTTATAACTTTAATAACTTAAATGTCGCAAGTCAAAGTCAAAATCATTTATTCATTTAGACAACAAAGTGACGACGCTTATGAACGTCAAAAATTTAAATTCATTACTAGATGATTCTACATTTACATTTACTGCGACCTATCTACGCTATAGTGAGATCCATAGACTAACATTGTATGAAGATCATCAGTACTTTCAAACTGTCTCATATTTTTACCCTTTTGTTAACACACACATACCTAAATGTCGTGACGTTGGAGAAAATAAAAAATATTTCACTTTTGTTTTCAAATTGTGCGATTGGGTTCCGTCATAAATACTTGTCGTATTAGTTGATACCATTAATCAGCTAAAAATCAAGTTCAAGGCAATTTGGAGTTATAGCTTACAAGTCCATATTTTTTTCAAATTTAGGTACTTGTAACATATTTAATATATGTTTGACAATATTCAGTCATACGGCAACCCTTCTTTACCTTGCCAGAAACCGTTTTTAATCGCTTGGCAACCCTACAGTAATAACAATACGTACTCATTTCAAGTCATACACAGAATTTAATCTGCGCTTCTGTCGCAGCGATATCGCGAGCGCCTTGTAATTGAGGATTTTACCGTCGTATGCATATTGTATTCAGATTATTACTCTGAAGATGGTAGATTAAGAAAAGAAAATTATAAGCATTAAATTTGAGCTAAAGTGTTGATTTCGGTAGTAACTCACGGAAATATATTCTTACATATATTGTGAAGCTGGAGAGTTTATTTCTTTGGTTGGTTGAATGCGCTTATATCAGAAACTATTCTTTCTATTTGAATAATTATATTTGTTTTAGATATACCATTTATAGAGGGAGGCTTTAATATATAAAAGTCTATACATATAACATCAAGATTCGCAACAAAGTTTAAGGCAAACACAAAGCTCATTATTTCTATACTTGCACGACACAGGCTTATTTTTTGATCTACAAAAAGTTTAATTAGTATTTTTTTTTAATTTGTAGTCTCACGCCTGTATCCCCGAAGGGGTAGGCAGAGGTGTAAATGTTACACCCAGGGTGCGAGCCTTTTGCCGTTACCGGGCACATCACCAGACTCCGGGCTGCTGAGTATTCGGAAAAACCCAGTAACACCTTTGCCCGACCCGGCAATTGAATCCAGGACCTCCGATCAGCAGTCGCATACACTATCTACTGGACCACAGAGGCAGTCAATATAATAAGTAGTAATTTTTAATTTAACCTTTTCATCCTGATCACGTAGGAATTTCCGTAAAATCCTTCTTAGTGTACCCAAGAAACATACATGCCAAATTTCAGTTTCTTGTGCCTAGTAGTTTTGACTCTGCGTTATCTGTCAGTTAGTCAGAAACGCAAATATTTTGTATATATACAGATATTAAGTCACCCCAGAATATAATATAGACCCTATTCAATTTAGTTGATTTAGTACCGGCTGAATCATTTGCGTCTTTCAACATATCGAAAACCGAACAATGGGACTAAATAAAATCGTTTTCTATATTATATCGGTATATTAGAGCTTCATATAGGGAAAATTTAATTAAGTTCGGGTAAAGATCAATTGATGTCGCTCATTATTCATGTCACAGCGATCTAATAATTATAATTATTGGAACATGTCGCGACACTGTCTTAATTGGAACCTATATAGTTCTAGTCTTTTTCAAGGGACTTTAAATTGCTATTGGTAATTCGATTCCTTTTTTGTTAGATTTTTTATAACTACTTCAGGAAGTTTTGAAATTACATATCTTTTATAAATTGTCGTAATCGTTTATATTATATAATGAAGTCAGTCCCTTTTTATTTTGTCTATCTGTATGAACGCTATAACCTGAAAAACTAACGAACAATTTTTGAAAGGTTTTCGCCAATATACAAGTATTTTTTTATTCTTATTCTTATTTTATTAGGATTAATGTTTGACGCTGTTTTATCCCCATGTGGATTGCACAAAGTTTGGACCCGTGTAGGATCGAACCCACTGCCCTCAGCGCAGTGGCAAAAGAGAGATGATCATTTGAATCCACTACGCTACTGGTGCTATCAAAAGTGCATTTAAGGATATAACTAATTTTCTTTGAGTTGTCTTTAATCAAGCACATTAACATTATTTCAGGATCCATCTTCTTCAAATCACAAAACTACGAAAAATAAAAAAATAAGATAACCACTTACTTTTAACAAAACCACGTGATCACAACACTGCACTTCACTTACAATACAAAAATAATAAAAAAAGAAAATATAAAAAGTACTAATTATAAGAAAGTTTCAAAAGAAAATCTAATACAATTTGTATGACAGTGAAACGGCAACTGCGCGCGCCGGGTTCCACAAGATCAATGTCACTGCTCTGCTCCTGATTCGCTATTTAAGCGTTCTAGAATCGAAACTATAATACGATACGGATAAATTGAAATCGCGTAACTAGTACTAGCCTGCGGTTTCACTTACTTTTTCTTTTTCCCTATTTTATTTATCAAATATTGCGCAATAAGGGAAACATTTACAATTTTATTTTCCCTACAAATTGTTGTAAAAGTATTGCTTTTTCTTTGGTTTATGGGCCGTGACGTTTTGGCTGGATGGATGATTTGGTGTTAAAATTTTTAAGATGTGGGTTTAAACGATTATTGGAGATAATGTCTCGATCAACGTTCGGAAATTGTTCACGTTCTGCGGTCAACGCATAGTTGCGTTAAACGATCGATTCTGACTGAAAATGCCCGCTACGCATTGAAATTATAGTAATTATTGTTGAATAGTGCCTGTGTAGTAGACTTAGTAAAAACTCAGAGTCTAAAAATAGCAAAATTGATTTATTTTTTTATTTATAGACTCACGCCTGTATCTCCGAAGGGTTTGGCAGAGGTGTAATATTACACCCACATTTCGCCACGCTTTTTAGGTGCCCACGTAATAGGGGCGAGCCTATTGCTGTTACTGAGCACATCGCCAGACTCCGTGCTGCTATTGAGAATTCGGAAAAACCCAGTAACACTTTTGCCCGCCCGGGAATCGAAACTGGGACCTCCGAACAGCAGTCGCATACGCTATCCACTGGACCACGGCGGCAGTCGGAAAATTATTTAGGGTCTCGGAATTCACAGCTTTTCTTTTTCCGTAGCCCATTGCTGGATTTGAAGGTCTTCTAATTTGCTTTACAGTGGCACAGTGTGTTAATAGGAGGAATTTTTCTACTATACCACGCTGGTCTAATGGGTTGGATGTCAAGTTTGTCATCTGTTCGTGAAGATACTATTTAATCGTATATTTTCGTCTTTTGAATGGCGGTCAGGTAAGTTTAGGTTTGATTTTCTCTCAAACTACACAAGAAACTTGAAGAACAATTAGCATTTGTGCACTTAAGACCTTTTATTCAACTAACAATATACATACCTATGTATGTTTAAAGTAAATCTTACTACTAAGGTGACAATCGGCATACAAATTCAATACACAATTGTTGATAAGTTGCCCATGAAATAAAATAAAGTAATGATAATAACTAAAAAAATATTGACGAAACATTGCTTATGATGAAGAATTATGGTTTAAAAGTACTCTTTTAAATCAAAATCTTAAATAATTAGTCTGTTTCTTCAGATTTACTTAAAAGTATTTATTGTTCTCGATGAGACTAGAAGTCTGTCTTACTATTTTTATTTTTGTGGAAATCTTTTTCTTTCGAGGAACATCCTGAATGCTATGCACGTATTCCTATTGAATACAAACGACATGGCTTACACGTCCCATTTTCATGTCTGAACAAGTAAGTTTACCATTAAGTAAAATACATTTACGTTAAATAAAATTTTATGTGGACTGCACCATTGAACTCTATAAAGTTCAAAGATACCATTCTAATGAAATTGTGCTGTGGGTAGCGCTATCCTTGTCCCTCAAACCAATTAATGGTGAAACAAGTCACATGATTGGTCTTAGACTGTCGTATCTGGTATGCTTTTTTATGTTAATAGGCGGCAAACGAGCAGTTGGATCGCCTGATGGTAAGCAATTACCGCCGCCCATGGACACAAGCAACACCACATGAGTCACAAGTGCCTTGCCAATAATAAACATGATATTATGGTATTTGATAAGAAGTAACTATTCACCCGTCCGTGTGGTGACGGATTAAGAATACGAAATGTCACCACCCCATATCATCCCATGGGTGTCGTAAGAGCCGGCAAAGGGAGCATATTATGCAGAAAACATCACTGTGAGAGAAGGATGATACAAACCCTATACCAACTCGTTTGGCCAGCGTGGTATAGTAGGCCAATTCCTCCTTTCAAAGGAGAGGCCTAGTTCAGCAGTGGACTGTTAAAGGCTGATGAAGAGAACTATTCACCTAGCGTTATCCCAGTTAAAACTCGGTGTTCGCTTACTAGTCTAACTTGATTTGACTGAAAATTAGATTTTGCACAGAGGAACTGCCTGTCTGATCTCTGCAGGGATAGTGATATTCCATAGTTTAGACTGGTTTCAGTTTATTCAGAGGTACTGACTGACTCCCTATAACGACTGTCAAAAATCTCCATGATAGTCGAGACCGACATCTGGACGTGCTTGCCGAGGCACGGGGCAAGCAATAATTAACAATTCAAGAGGCACGAAACTCCGAAAATTCAGTAGTGTGCACCGTGGATTCGAACCCGATACAAGTCTTCCAGTTATAAATATCTTCTTGGTCCTTACGTTTCAGCCGCCTTCCAGAAGAATTTTCTTGTGACGATACGGCTATCCTCTGTCTTCTAGTAACGATGATTGTCATCAATCTCGGGTAAATCTTCAAGTGACCACCGCCTTTTACTATTAAAAATACGTATCTAGGCGATTAAAACCTGTCAAATAATATCATCATGATCAGGGATCCCTCTTTTTCTCATAATGGTTTTTGTCCTAATTTAAATTGTCATAAAAAGTTAGGCATAATTTTTTTTGTCATAATAATAGTGTACCATAATTGGTTTTTAGCATACTGTATTATCTTCTTAATATATAAAATCCTTGCGTTACTGACTGACTGACAGACACGCTACAGCCGAAATTATTGGGCGCAGGAAGCTGAAAATTGGCATGTATGTTCCTTGGGGATCGTAGAGGTGCACTAAGAAGGGATTTCCCGAAATTCCCACGGGATCGGCCAGAGATGGTAAATTAAAAAAAAAATGCAGGCGTAGCTGCTGGCGTCCTCTAGTTAAGTATAAATATTGTATATCCTATCGTTTTTATTCATAACTTTGATATGCATAAAGTTGTAAAGCATATTGTTTATTTGTCTTATAATTATTTGGGATAAAGATCAAAAAGCATTAAGGAAACGTACTTTTAGGTGCGACTGTATGTAATTCAAGTAACTAAATAGGTTATGTTAGGTTCTCTTAGGAGCCCTGCGAAGCAGGGCTCCGTCAACTGAGTTTATTAAAAACTATTTAATTGGATATAATGTCTACTTACCTACATAAATAGTTATGGTTATGCATCGTTATCGTCGTTGAGCAGCGATAGCTGAGTAGAGAGACCGACAGACTGCTATGCAGAGGGTCTCGGGTTCGAATCCACGGCACGCACCAATGACTTTTCGGAGTTAAATGCGTATTAAATTGTTAATTATCGCTTACTAAACGGTGAAGGAAAACATCGTGAGGTAACCTGCATGTCTGAGAGTTCTCCATAATGTTCTCGAAAGACATGTGAAGTCTGCCAACCCGCACTTGGCCAGCGTGGTGGACTACGGCCTTACCCTTCTCATAGTGAGAAGAGGCCCATGCCCAGCAGTGGGGCAGTATAAAGGGCTGACGATGTTATGCATCTTTATGCTTAAGTTAACTTTTGCTTTGGGATAGTATGCTTATTAAAAATTATGCTTATAGTAAATAGGATTAAAAAAATTATGATTTCAAAGTTATGGCAAATGAGCATTTTGCGTAACTAATGTTAAGAAAAGTAACATTATGCAATGTTAAATTATGACATAAAATCGTAGGAATAAAAATAGAGAACCTCATGATCAGCATGTTTTAGTCCACTGCTGGATATAGTCCTTTCCAATGGCACGCCACTGAGCCTTATTTTCGGCTCTGCGTGTCCAGCCGCTGCCAGCCACTTTGCGTATTTCGTGTCTCCACCAAGGCTAAAGAATATTATTTATTACCATCAAGCATGTGATTATTTACATAAGTACTTATACTTCTTCGTTATTATTTTACTAAGAATTTATTGAGCTATACAGTTCGCTTGGTAAATAAATTGGACGTCGTGGGTGGATAGATGCAGCTGCTGCTTTGTAACATTTGATAAAGTAACATATTGTGATTCAATTAACAGTATTTCATTAGTTTGTAACAATAGAATTACTTAGAATTTGACTGTCAGTAATAGTGTTTGTGTTTGTCAAAGAGATCAATTACAATTTTATTATTGAATGCTTCTAACATGTTATTTAGGTAAATATGTTCATGCAATTATAGCTTAATGTTAAAGCTTGCTTAATTACAAAAGTATCGTAATGATAGCCCTGCACTAAATCTATAGTTCTTGTTATACACATAACTTCGAAAAGTTATCGGTGCGTCTAATCGACCTCGATACCTCCACTAGCCTAGCACTAAAAAAATACCCCGAGGGTATAATAGGCGCTTCACTGTAAAACTACCGATCCTATGCCCTGACATAGCTTAGCCGTTATTTAGATAACAATAATATATTTGTAACGCTGTCTGTCGTCGCCTTAAAGTACGTTCACCCTTTAAGAAAATGCAAGTGGAATTCTATACGGGGAAAATCGGATCCTATTTCGCTCGCGGCAAGTAAAAGTTATCTTCACTTTATTTACATAGCAGCGATGTGTTGAAGATACTATATAAATAAATGGTTGCACTCAGACAATACAATATTCATATAATTGTTTTGGTGGCAAGATAAATGTTAACTGCTATATTTCGATGAATTTGGATTAGTATTTGGTTTTGATTGTACAGGGGCCCAATTCTCCTAAATAAATATAGTTTCGATATAATGCCAGTGTGCTACTTACGTCACAAAAAGCGTACTCTTCTAAATTATCTGATAATTGAACGAAGTTGTAACGAGATCATAAATTCAAACAAGTATCAAAATATGTGTTAACGACGAACTGTTTAATTCAAATTATACGATAATGACATTAGGTTATCAGAATACCGCTTCTGAGTACATTCAAAATATAATATCAATGTCATATGGAAATAGGTGAATTGGCCCCCTGATAGCGTAAGGCTTTAAGCAGTTAGCTTGCCCGTACACTGCGCTGGGTGTGTTTGTGGTAGCTCGATGATGACACAGAATAAAACCTCGGACGATGGACATATATATAATTATGTGTTCTTGAAATGGCGCTAGCTCAATGATGGCATTAAACGCCGACACTAGAATTGGCCACTCAATCACAAGAAAACAAAGAAGAAGGCATTGATGGTCATAAAAAAATTACTGCACGGTTTGCGTAGTGGTTTAAGCGGCCGCCTCGCCGCTTGACACTGCGCGAGTGTTGTGGATTCGATTCCCACACGAGACAACACTTTGCAAGATTCATAAATTGTTCTTTCGAGTCTGGGTGTTCATTGTGTCCGTTCATTGTATGTTTATAAAGTCCCCCGCGACACAGGATTTAGTCCTAATCCTAATACGGGATTTGTCTTTAAAAAAATTAAAAAAAAACTACTCTTAACGCAAACAGTTTAACTGAACATAATTATTTAACGAGTCCAAAATTAACTATTACACTACAATTTTTAAGATATAAATACCCTTGCCTTTCCGAAGTTGAAGTCATTTAACGAAATAGATTAACAACACAACGAATAAATTGTTATTAAACTTGCAAGTGCTCAAAACTATTTCAAACATCACGTAGCTTACAACAAAAAAAAAAAGATTCCGACGAATTGAGAACCTCTTCCTTTTTTTGAAGTCGGTTAAAAAAAGATAAAACTACAGCCAACTTGGGAAGACAAACACAGTTTGTGATTCAACAAACATACAATCCAAATAGAAGACCATTACCTTCGAATTGATATCCAAGGCGAAAAAAAATATTCGGCAAAACTGCGAAAGGGTGGCATAGTTTTTCGGTAAAACTTTCGGCACAAAAACCAGTTGGAACGTTATGTAGAACCTAATTCATTTTGTTTCAACCTGAATGTCTGTGACAAACGAGGCTTGTCGTATTAAAATACCTTCCAAACCTCTTGGTTACAACCCGTGAAATGTTGCTTAAAGGTAAAAATATGGACAAGTGCGAGTCGGACTCATGCACGAAGGGTCCGTACCATCATCTATAAAAGAAAATCATGTTTGTTGTATGTATACTTAAATATTATTTAAGTTTCTACCTGTTTATTAAGATCGAGTAACAAATTGCTCAAAAATTACGTTTGTTGCATGGGTTTCCCTTTATTATTTACTTTTTTTATTTAATTATTTATTTTGTAAGGTAATATACAACTTCATATTCTGTGAAAATTTTAAGCGTCTACCTGTTACCGTTAGTAATTTTGAGCAAAAAATACGAAAAAATACACGTTTATTCTATGGGCTTAATATTTTAATTTTTTCATTTATTTTATTTGTTGTTATAGTGGCAACCGAAATAGATAATTTGTGAAAATTTCAGCTTTCTAGCTTTCATGGTTTATGAGATACAGCCTGGTGACAGACAGATAGACAGAGGAGGCTTAGTAATAGGGTCCTGTTTTTTACCTTTTAGGTACGGAACCCTAAAAAGTACGAATAAAGGTGCTAATAGACTTGAGCATTCATTTGTCACAGAGCATCGAGCACTCGCCGTTTTTGAATTTGTGGAACAGAGTGAAACATTGTTTCGAACATTTTCAGGTCTATCTAGCGAACGGTTTAATCAGCAAGTCTTGAAGTTTTTTTTTATTAACTCGCGATATCTTTTAGGTTCGAGAGGTTGGAGGCTCGCCATAATACGAACTTCAAGTCGTACGTGGTTCGGGTGCCGACTCATCATCTTGAAACTTTCGGGCGAAAAATCGGCGTTTTCATAGGAGGTTTCGAAATAGCACTCAGCCTAACATGAAAACGGTGTAAACAACAACACGTGTCTCGTTCAATTATTATAAAATTATTGTATATATGTTTGTCTTTAAGGTATGTATGATATGTATCTATGGGTTTTTCTACCTGACAATAAATGATTTATTATTATTTAATTTAATTTTATTTTTTTAAAGAATATGACGTCCTCGTTTATTTTTCTGTAATGTAACATTCGCTAAAATGCTCATTACAAGTGAATGCTAAAGTGTATCAGCACCTTAACGCTTCTTTTAGCTTTGGCAACTGGTGCATACATACGTTTGAGAATATTTTTTGAATATCTTTTGTTATAGAGGAAATATGTTTGGTGCTTCTTCGATTTTATGGAGGAACTTCTGATCAAGCCAGGTAATCGTACCTCGTGCCCTGCGATTCGACGCCTACTGTTTAGAATTTGTTTACATTTCGATCCTTACTTTTGATAGCGCTAAATATTTAAGACTTTCATTCGTTTTTACTAATGTTTGTTAGATGTCGCCACTATTGATTTGTTCATCATGATAGATAAAAGTAACTTAGTTCTATGCAACAGCATCTACCCTGTAAAATATAAGATGTCCCATTGCTGGACACGAGTCTCTTCTCACAATAAGAAGCGTAAGGGCTAAGCCCACTATGCTACAATATATACTTCACTACGGATAACTTAAAGATTTGCAGATTCAGCAAGCATCATTAGCATTTTATACGCACTAAATATAGGAAATACTGGTTCGTGCTCTAGATTTGAACACGACAACAGCCTCGTAGCAGTCTCTTGGCTTTTCCTCTAGGCTATCGATGCTTACTATATTTATGCTACTATCGCTATAGTCAAAAGTCAAAGTCAAAGTCAAAAATCATTTATTCATCTAGGTCACAAAGTGACGCTTATGAACGTCAAATTTTAATGTACATTACTTAATGCTTCTACATTTACATTTACTGCCCATTCGCAAAGCAATAGGTAGAACCACGAGAAAGAACGGGCAATAAAACTCGTGGCCACTCTTTTTAATCGCCAGTGTTATGTTACATATTTTGTTTTTGTAAGGAGCTGCAACTGTTTCACATTGTAATTAATTACTTGTAAATAGTAATTAGGAACATACATAATACTTAAATAATTAATGCAGTTACCAATTTAACTGCTGTAGTAGCCTTCCAGTGTGAATATTGTGTAACAGGAGCATCCACTTACGTCTTATAATGTAGGTAACTCGCGACCATGTTCATAACTATATGGTGGAAATATATGTTACAGAAGTGACTGTATATGAATACACAAAATTACTAAAACATTAGTTTACAGCCCATAATCACGAGTTATCTCCATCTTACAGTGCAGTAAAACTTTAATAAAATTAGTGGAACAACAATGCAAATGTAAATGTAGTACCAAGTTGAATGACCTAATAATACATGAACAGTAATTTAAAAGAACTAGAAATATTATATAAAGATTAACTGAAAAATGCAAAGTATCTATATAATTCTAATTAGGTATAATGATCATGAGTTGTCTAGCGTAAGTGACCAGCTATCCTTATCACTGAAATAATCATTAATAGTATAATAACCTTTCTTAATAAGGCAGTCTTTTATTTTAGTTTTAAATGTACTAAATGGTAATTCTAAAAGACTAATTGGTATTTTATTGTACGAGGGTCAAACTGAAAGTTCTTAGAAAATCAAAAACTGATTACATTAGCCAGTTATTAGTTTTATTATATCTTTTCAAAATATTGTCCATTGACGTCAATACACCGCTGCATGCGATGGAACCACTGGGAAAAGCACTTTGCCCACTCGTCCTTAGGGGTCTCTTCAATGGCATCGCGATACGCAGCCACCGCTTCTTCAGCATTCATAAACCGCTTTCCTTTAAGTTTTTCTTTAATTTTTGGAAATAAATAAAAATCACAAGGCGCGAGGTCGGGGCTATACGGCGGGTGACCCAGTAATTCAACGTTTGATGTCGCCAAATAGTCGATTGTTCGCTTGGCGGTGTGCGACGAGGCGTTGTCGTGGTGAAGGAGGATCCTACTGCGAGGTCGTTTCTCTCGAACTTTTTCCAAGACAAGTGGCAAACAATTGGTAGTGTACCATTCTGCAGAAACTGTTTTTTGATCCTCTAACACAATTGTTGCGAAATGACCTATCCTTCCAAAGAACGAGGCCACCATTTTTTTTCCCGCACTTCGATCTCTCTTCACTTTAGTTGGCAACTCCTCGAAAGGAAACACCCACTGAGCAGATTGTCTTTTGGTTTCAGGATCATAACAGTAAATCCAGCTTTCGTCACCTGTTAGTATGTCGAACACAGCATTTGAGTCACCTCCGTTAAATCTTTCAATCATTTTACGGCACCAATCCACACGATGGAGTTTTTGAGCCTTAGTCAAATTATGAGGTATCCACCGGGCGCAAAGCTTCCTGACCGCTAAATGTTCGTGGAGGATTTTGTGCACTTGACTCATACCGATGCCTAAGCTTGTCCGAATCTGCTGATAGGTCACTCTTTTGTCAGTCTCTATCATACGCCGCACAACACAGATGTTATTTTCAGTCGTCGCCGTAGAAGGCCGTCCCTCACGTACATCATCAGTGAGATTAGTGCGACCACGTTTAAACTCATTAAACCAGTTGTAAACAGTCGCACGAGATGGGGCTTCATCGTGAAAGGCCAATCGTAGTCTTTCATAACTTTCTTGTTGACTTAAATGACATCGAAAGTCATAAAAAATCATTGCACGAAAATTTTCTCGTGTTAAATTCATGTTGACGTGACACAGACAATTTTCAATTTGCCGCCAAATCGTAAAACAAATGACAAATGAATGAAATATATATTCAGTAATATTGGCAAAGAGTTCTATTTTCAAATTTTAGAATATTTTTTTTATTATATTGTTTATAAGTGGCCAGTTCTAAGAACTTTCAGTTTGACCCTCGTATATACGAATACCTAGCCCTACAAAAGGATTATTAACTTTATGTAAACGATGATAAGGGGCATATAACCTATGCCTGTTTCGAGTATTTATGTTATGTATATCGCTTTTTGTGGTAAATAAACCTATATTTTGCCTAATGTACAAAATATTAGCAAGTAAAAATTTTAGGTACCGTTATTTCATGTGCATATATTTTTATTCCAATTTTCAATTCAACGAACATCAGGATCGTCCTGTTGGGTATGGCCACACGCGGGAATCACTACCTAAGCGAGACGTAGTCCCTAGGTAACAGCAATAGCGATACCAGTACAGGCAAATAGTTTAAATGTATTTTCGCCTTCAATCGCTGCAGGGTAATATCTCTTCTTGCGACTGTAATGATGTTGCACCACATTTTGAATATATCAACATCACTCTAACACTGAAGAATATTAACATGACTTAAAATCTCACTTATCAATTAAAACTGAAAGATATCAACATGACTTGGAATATCATCTTATATGTCCTTATTAAGATGATTTCTACCAATAGTATAGCCGTAATGGAACGAAATTTACCCAACTTATTAGCAGTAGTATACCAATTAAATCCCATTAAGTAGTGAAATATACAATGTCAACCTATTCGTCCGAACTTCAAATCACATTGGCGAAAAGTGGGTGTGTAATACACCTCTGACTATCCCTTCGGAGTAAAAGGCGTGAAGTTATGTTATGTGTTATGTAAAGAAAGGTATGGTTTGCCTCCAAATAGAGGAGATCCTCCAAATACACGAGACCGACGACTTTGCGCTCTTCGACGCATGATAACGCTCCGATGTCAACACCACAACGAGCGACCATCCATCCAGGAAGTAAACTCTACAAGCGTAGCTTAACATTGCTGATCTATTGTGAATTGCAATCAAGCTATAAGCACTACATCTGTATAGAAGATATGCGCTGTAGTTTTCTCTTAGAATCACACAATTATATCCAAGCCACCTACTATGGAAATAGACATATGAAAAGTGAGTAATAACATGATTAGTCTGCCGACGCTCTCACTATCTGATTACCACGTATCAGCACGCGTACTGCTAATATACTTAGATAGTTACTGTGGTCTTCATACCCTAAATACATCAAGTTGGAATACAAAAAATATAATTGTAAAGATGCTGGCAGAATTACCTTTCGTTTTTGAAAGGACAAGAGTCAGTTTATTCAGGGGTCTCCTTCGCCATAAAGAACTTCATCACAGTCAAGACAAAAGGCATAACGTGCTTTTTGAGGTAGTGGCTCTGCGGGGTAAGCGATAATTAACAATTTTATACGCACATAACTCTGAAAAGTCCGTAGTGCGCGCCGTGCATTCGAACCCAATACCCTCTGCATCAATTAATCTATGCAAAACAATCTGTACTTCCACTATAACATTACTGCTCTAGAAGGTAAAATATTTTATTAAACATTCTAAAAACAGAATTGAAATGTACATATTATCGAAAAGACGTCATTTGCCGATCACAGGCATACTTGCTATTTATAGAGTCCTCTATTCAAAAGTAAATTACTAGAAGACGTCAACAAATCTATTTTCGCATTTATATGTATGGTTTCCTTATGTAGAGAGGCGTCAAGGGCTTTTGCGGAGCATAATCATGATATATTCTCTAAGAACCAACGACGCCCTCATATATTATTTATGGGTACGACCTGACTAGGCGTATAGTCGGCTGCTAATTGTTTGCTGGTCAATTGGTGGACATATTTTTTGGTGACATGTTGTTGTATCTCAAGAGCTGAAAGATCAATAAAAAATTGGGCAAGGCCAATAATACTTTATTGATTTTAAACACGGTGCCTTGCATTATGTCACGGTTCTGGGGAAGTGAACATCACAATGAATGCTTAAACATAAATAATGTAGTTTCTAGCGTTATACAAATAGGTATTATTTTAGCCTCAAGGCGTACAGTGCTTGACATAGACCTCTCCCAAAGTTCTCCACAGAAATTATTTTATAAATATAATTATTTATTTATAGGTAGTAGAGCCTTGCTGATTTCAGCATGAATGAGCCGGCTCGACCGGGGAAGTACTACCCTCTCACAAAAATCGACGTAAAGTAACTGTACTTAAACTATTGCATTTCGTTCGGTAAGTGAGAGTGTCGGCGGCCCTATCCTGTAATCATTCTGCCTCATCCTATCTCTTTTGGCCCATCTTAACCCCAAGGGGCAGCAAAGCACTTGTGACTCCTGTGGTGTTGCTTGTGTCCATGGGCGGCTGTAATTGCTTACCATCAGGCCACCCGTCTGCTCGTTTGCCGATTACTAAAAAAAACGCATCTTGAGCCACCCACATCCAACCGTTTCCCGCAATCCCAACAACATTACCTTAGTTATTGCTTAATGAAACAAATAGCGCTTCAGTTACCATAATCGTGAAATGACATAAAATGACTTTCACTAATTCCATTGGTCATAATCGATCAAGTGTCATAATAATTTAAAGCTATAAATGTATTTGCTATAATTTTCGTTTTCAATAATCTAAAAAAAAATAGAGAATAAACTGAAGTTGAACAACTTCAATTTATTACACTAGTGTGAAGAATGTGGAGCAAGTTGACGGAGCCCTGCTTCGCAGGGCTCCTATTTTTGGATTAAGGGTCGAAAGAGAACCCTAACCTAACCTATCCGAGTCGGATTGCACTGACGATAATTAATTTCGACCTAACAATATTATATATTATTTTCATAAATAAATCAAATTTTCATTATGTCAAGAGTCGATTATGAGATGTGTTACTTATGGAAACGAATTATTATGATATATGTTGTTATAGAAAGTCATTTTATGTCAAATAAAAGTTATCACTGTTGAGTTGTTAAGGCAAATGTTATTAGTATAAATGATAATAGTGCAAGTAAATATTATGATCGGGGATGACTATGGCAAACAATATTAGTGCAAATGAATTTATGGAAAACGAGAGAATACCGTATGACGCGCCTTCCCTATATATGAGTAGGTAACCATGTATGGTAAATGAATTACACCTTTGCATTTAGACCAAATAACATCTTTAATTTCGTCTCCCAACACACAACATTGCACGGCCAACAATCTGCCACATAGACTAGAAAACCCATTTGTACCACTTTTTTCAAGATAGCGGCCGCAGTACAAGGGCTGCAACTCCACAAACTTAGATTTAAGTTTACACTAACCCCCTCTTGCCATCTATGAAATAAAAATGCGTCCTCTGACAAATTTTCCATTTCAATGGACTAGTATACAAACTGTCAATTTTCGGCGATATTCTGTGAGATCCAAGTCGGCAATTTTCTAATACCTTTAAAGTGTCTTGTTGATTCGGCAAAAAGCTCACGCGCGTAATACAAATAAAAGACAATCCTAATTTCACAATTCTCAACAGCAATTTGCCATTTTCCTCAATACCTACTCTCAGCTTACACTCAACAGACACTTAATATTTCTGTCACTCCCAAAACGTTATTAACTCAATCCAATTTAAAAGCATTTTACTTAACCTTGCCAGTTTATGAACACTCACAAACAAAATGTTAAATTCATTCAAAGCTCTTTGAATTATACATTCGGTAATGTATCTGAATAATGCTTTAGCGGAAACAGCTTTCAGGTATATTATGTGGGTAAAGAAATCCAATGTTGGCATTAGTGATGGGCTTTATGGCATGCGGATATTTCGGATATCGGGTATCAATGATACCTAAAAATATAACGCGGATAATGACACACATTGAATATCGAGATTAAATATTTTTAGTTGTCTTATATCGTCGTAATTTAAAATATACCGGCATAAAATAATTACATGTATATTAAAGATTATTTGTACTTTTTTTACCCCATTATAAAGTAGCTGTATAATAAAAAACCGGTCAAGTGCGAGTCGGACTCGCGCACCGAGGGTTCCGTACAAACCTGTAGGTATATAAGTAAAAGTTTACCAGTCATAGTTATGGCATTTTTATTGCAAAATGAAATCCATAACATATATGGAAAGCTGGAGGAGCATAAATTAAAGAAAAGGGGGTCTTTGGCGTTTGTAATCAGTCATCCTTTATTTTATATTAACATTATCGCTTATTTTATAATATAACTTAAATAACTATACCAGTCTTGCAGCAGCCTTGCAAAAGTCTGCTGATGAATGATGGTAAGATTTTTTATCAAAGTTATTGATTTACAAAGTTTTTAGTGACTATTATAAATCTGTTACAAAAATACTTATAATGTACAGAATAATTAGCAAAAAGGTTTGAAGACTATGTAATTATTTGAAATCTCAATCTCAATCAGCCTATCGCAGTCCACTTCAAATTCAAATTCAAAATCCTTTATTCATTTGGGTCACAATGTGACGCTTATGAACGTCAAAATAATAAATTTATAAAATAATTACTTATACTCAAATTTAAAACATTATTACTGTATGCTTCTACATTTACATTTACTGCCACGTTCGCAAAGCAATAGGTAGAACCATGAGAAAGAACGGGCAATAAAACTCACGGTCACTCTTTTTCAAAGCCAGGTTTTGCATTATACACAATTTACATTTTGTAAGGTGCTGCAACTGTTACACCTTCTATATCACTTGTATATATTTACTGTACATCATAATACTCAAGCATAATACTTTTGGTTAGCCTCAGAATAGACATGGTGAAACAGGAGCATCCACTTACATTATATATACCTAATAATGCAGGCAATCCGCGAAAGTGATCAGAACCATGATGGAAATGATGCAGTTAAATATTAAAATCTAATACCAGCCCGCAAGACCGTCATCGACCAGTCATCGCAAGTAGCACCCGTTCACGAGTATGACGCATGTGCCAGCCATCATCCCTCTCGCCATATTAGAGGGACAGGGATGACCCGACACACGACGCCACCACAAGAAATGACATTTTAGTGAGCATGACGACAACGGTATACGAACCAGCAGTAAGAAACAATCTGTTGGTATACTGACCATGACCGCCAATTACCTCCATTTTCCAGATCGTTATTATTAACATAAGTTAGTGGAACGCGTGAAGGAATGCAAATGTAGAAAGAATTTTGTGAAGGTGACAAGTGAACAATGATATGATCAGAGATAAATAATGTTACAACTACATTCAACAGATCATAAAAATATCCAAATCCTGCAAAAAAATCATGTGTTCACGAGGCACCTCCACTTAACATGTAAATAAAATAATCGTGAGTTAAACAAGCCTAAGCCTATCCCCACGGTGTCTTATCATTTAAAAATTCCTTAATAGTGTAATAACCCCTTTGTAAAAGAAAGTTCCTAATTGTCCGTTTGTATTTGTGCATGGGTAAATTCATTATTTCAAGAGGCAATTTGTTGAAAAATCGTACACCAATCCCCGCAAATGAGTTCTGAACTTTATGTAGACGGTAGTTAGTTCCCACCAGTTTATGTTTATTCCTTGTGTTCACGTTGTGCAAATCACTATTTTTGCGGTATAGAATTAAGTTTTTCTTAATGTACATTAAGTTAGCATATATATATTGCGATGCAACTGTCAATATGTCTACTTCTTTAAATTTATCACGTAAAGAATCTCTAGCACCTAACTTATAAATTGCACGTATGGCCCTTTTTTGAATGACAAAAATAGTCTGTATATCAGCAGCTGTACCCCATAACATTATTGCGTAAGACATTACGCTGTGAAAATAACTAAAGTAAACTAGTCTAGCAGTATCTATATCTGTGAATTCCCTAACTTTTCTAACTGCGAACGCTGCAGAACTAAGTTTTACTGCGAGACAGGATATTTGGGCGCCCCACTGAAGCTTACAATCTAAAGTTACACCTAAGAATACGGTTGATTCGACTAGTTGAATTGTTTCCTTATTTAAAATTATATTAGTAGGAACACTTTTGACATTAGGCAAAGAGAATTTAACACATTTGGTTTTGCTTGAGTTGAGTACCAAATTATTTGTCGAAAACCAATCTAATACTTGTGCAAGAGTGTTATTGACGGTATCAAAGTTACTTAAATTACGATCAACTTTAAAAATTAGTGACGTATCGTCGGCAAACAAAACAATATCACATAAATTTTGTACAAAGAACGGCAAATCATTAATATATATTAAAAAAAGAAATGGACCGAGAATAGAGCCCTGTGGAACGCCCATTCCTACTGGCAAACCTAGAGACCTACTCCCATTAACATCTACATACTGAATTCTATAATTAAGGTAGCTGGCAACAAGATTGAGTGCGGTATCTCTAATACCATAAAGTTTCAATTTAAGTAAAAGCGTATTATGTTCCACACAGTCAAAGGCCTTTGATAGGTCACAAAAAACACCAATGGCATCCTTCGAGTTTTCCCAAGCATTAAAAATATGCTTTAACAAAGTTACACCGGCATCAACGGTGGAGCGACCCTTAGTAAAGCCATACTGTTCACTGTGAAATAAATTATTTGTGTGAAAGTGGCTCTCTAGTTGATGCAAAATAATCTTTTCAAAAATTTTACTAATAGCAGGCAAGATAGAAATTGGCCGAAAATTACTAGGGTCGCTCTTTGATCCCTTTTTGAATAATGGTATTACTTTACTGTGTTTCATTAGATCAGGAAATACTCCTGTATCTACGCATCTGTTGAATATTGCAGCTAAATATGGAGCTAAGCTAGAAATAATTTGTCGCACAAGTTTAACAGAAATGCCCCATAAGTCAACAGATTTTTTATTATTGAGCGTCGTGAATACCTTCAGTATGTCATTGGTGTCAATATATTTAAAATTAAAAAGCACATCACACTCATTCACATTGCCCCTAACCAACATTTCTGCTTTGTTTGGACATGAATCTAGACAGCTGGTTGTGTTCACTGGTATGTTTATGAAGAAATTGTTAAATGTCTGAGCAACATCAGTTTTCCTAGTAATAATTTCACCATTAAATTTTAATTCATAATTGTTATCTACCAATTTAGCTCGACCAGTCTCATTGTTAATAATGCTCCAAGTAGTTTTAATTTTGTTCTTGGATTCTTTGATTTTATTGCTTAAATATAAGGATTTGGCTAAAGCACATGTCCTCTTAAAAACCTTTGAATAATTTCTAACATATTGAATAAATTCAGGATTAAAATTGTATTTCTTCATACCATATAGATCATACAACCTAGCTCTACTTTTGTATATACCTACTGTTGCCCAATCACAAAAATTTACTTTAATGCTCCTTGCAAACGTCTTCAGTTTAAAAATTTTATTGTACTCATCATTAACAATTTTAAATAAGCATTTATATAATTCATCAGGATCATCAACGGTTAAGTCAATACTGGCGATCTTGGCAGCAACATCATTACTAAAGTGTTTTAGGCGAGCAGAGGTCATTGGCCTACATGTAATTTCTTGTACTTTAGGGGTTGTATTAGCTGGAATTACAACCTTTTGCCCGCAGTGATCCGATGTCAAGTCAGTTAAAACAGCCTTACTTAAATAAAGACAATTGCAAAAAACATTATCTAAGCATGTAGACGAATGTGAGGTTATTCTAGTTGGTTCAGAGAACAAAACATTTAAATTATATGACCTAAATAAGCTAAAATAACCTAGTACAAATTGGTGATTTTTCTAACAAATTGACATTAAAATCGCCGCATACGATTATAGACTTCCTACTAGAAATTATGTGTTTTAAGACATCCTCAATAATGCTTTCAAACTGAGTAAAGTCGCTTTGTGGTGGTCGATACACACACACTATAATATGTTGTTCAAGCTCAACACAAGAAATCTCAGCAGTGCGCTCGATAGAAAGTTTAGCTATATCCTTACGTTCTTTACATTTCAAACTATTACATACATATATTAGAGAGCCACCACGAATAGCCTTCTTTCTTACGAATGCACTTATAACTGAGTAATGTTGATTGTTAAATATTAATTGGTCACCTCGCAACCAATGTTCTGTAATACATAAGATATCAATCTTATGTTTATTTAAAAATAAATCTATTTCTAATTCTTTGCCAGATAGGTCTTGTATGTTTTGATGAACTAAGTTTAAAACACATGAAAGCCTATCTGTTGTCTCATCTAATAGTTTAAACTAATAGATGTGTCAATACTACTATTGGTATAACTATTATCTACCAAATTCTTAAGTACTCTAGTAGTACTCCTGTCAGTATATAAATTAAATGCTAATAATTTAGCAAGTTGTCGCCTATGTACATAAGAAAGATACATAGTATCTTTTGTTAAAAAGAAATTACTAATAAAAATATTAGTGTCAAAAAATAAAATCCTGTCACTATGACATGTCCTATTGTACAATAATAGATTTAATTTGCCTATCTGCCTGTTTTGGTCATCTGTGAGAGCATATGAATAAGGCAATGCACAAATAATAAAGCTACATCCTATTTTTGTGCTAACATCTATCATTAAGTCTGTTAATTCTATGAGACTGTTTTTGGAGACTAATGAGCTGTCACCATACAATATGATGACAGTAGTTTGTGCATTCAAGTCGGCATTCTTAATCTTATCAACTAGGGTACAAGACTGAGCTCCAGGTGAACAAAAGTTCTGTACTGGTAGCTCAGTGTAATGATCAATTAAGCTCCCTAAACCCACTCCCAGTTGGTCTGAAAAAATTATTACATTCTTACTGTCAGTCTTTACTGGATGCAGTTTGTTTTGTGTATTATACTGACATCCATGTACATTCAATTCTATTGATTCAGCAGGTGTAGTCGCACACTTAGTTGTACAACTGGAACAGTAATTATTAGAGTTGGATAATGAGATAAGTTGTTTTAAATTTTCTCGACCAACTCTTGAAATTTCTTCATATTTTAAGATGTATTCATGAGTCTCATTCTGGTGTTCCATTATAGTTCTAGTGAGTTGAGCTTGTAGATTTGATATTTGTGCTTGCAACTCACTTGTGTGTTGTTCATATAACAACCTACCAGAAACTAATTCTTCATTTGTTTCCTCAAGCTTTAATAAAAGAGACTCACACTCTTTATTTAATTTACAGTTATCTTGTGCATACTGACTCAATTTGGTAGACCACTTAGGACCAGATCTAAGTTTCTTAATTAATTTATTTAACTTAAACAATTTTCTAAATTTATTCTTACTAAGGCATTTTTTGAAACAGTTACATTTAAGAGCTTTTAGCACATTAATTTTGTCACCCAGGAGCTCAGAGAATAAGTTGTGAGTAGCAGTACTGTTAAAGGCCGCAATTGTGTCTTCTAGAGTTGAAATTCTGCCATAAGCCTCATTGAGACTTGCTTCTAACTCCGCATTGCGGCTAAGTTGTCTGGAGTAAATTTCGTCGCAGCTGCTGAAACACCTTACTTCTTCTCGTAGTCTGTCCCGTTGATCCAAGACATCCATATGCTCTATATGCAGCTCCGTGAGTTGTGTCTTCAGCTCAGATATACGGTCATTTACAATTTTAATTTCTTCTTCACAGTCAACGCGTTCCCTTAATAATTGACTGTTGTCATCCTTGTATTTCTTTAACTCGAGCAGAGTTATTCTTAATTTATTTTCCACCTCCTTGGCCGTTGCCTTCCGAGTCATCATATGGGTAGACATTGCCAAGGATTACAAATTACCTAAAAAATAAGAAAACAGCTGAGCAAAGTCAAAGAAGAGAAGAGATGTGATGGGGCTTGAGTATTATTGTATAGACAGAATAAATAAGAAAAGTTACAAAAGAAAAGGGGGGTATATGAATAAAAAATATATTAAATTAATGAATTGTAGAAACTAAGAAATTGAGAACAATTTAGGTAATTTGAATACTTTAGAGTAATTATCTAATACTTTTACAAGGTTTCTATTGAAATATCTCAGCTGATGAACTTAATCAACTTATTAATAAAATGTAAGTAGGTATACAAGTTACAGGTTTAAACCAATAATAGCTAATACAGAAAAGTACACAAATATTTGAATTACAGACAAGAATATACAGTGTAGTAATTGTGAAGTGTATCTGTAGATTGTGTTTGTCTGGAGCTGTTGTTTAGTCCTCGATTTTGCTTCCACATATAGTCAAGCAAAAGGAGACAGAACTGAGCCAGATGTGTGTTGGACGTAGCTCACACGGGGGTGAGCCGAGTAATTCGGTGTTGTGGAGTGTTGAGTAAGTTTTAATAAGTATTATACTCCCCGGGTTTAAGTCGTAGCAGATGTAAATTCAAATCCGTCCGTTGACACCAAGTCTCCGTTCTGTTCGCTCGAACTTTGGCCGTGTAGATATTATACTTTTTATAAACACAATTTTAACAATAACTTCTTGTCACTATTTTATCAATATATACTAACTTATATGATAAATAATCAATTAAAATTATATTAAAACTTTTTTAATTACGGAGCTAAAATTATTGACGTCTGGCGGTTACAGTTGCCAGAGCAAAAAAAGGACACTACTGGACATAGGCCTCTCCCAACACCCACCACAGCACACGGTCCTCAGCCTTCCGCATTCATTATCTGGGCTATAAGACGTTGCTTCGTAACAAATTTCAAGATTTTGAGTTCACGGGAAGTACCCTGTAGGTTTTGATTCCCTTGCGAGTAGTCGCGAGTTTGAAAATATGATTATATTGCTCTTTCTTTTGATTGCGTAGACATAGAAGTTTGATTTTGTTACAGCCTAACGGTGTTATGTACCTAATATTTGATATGAATTTCAATTTAATACCTCTACGCGTTCAAGAGAAAGGGGTAGTAACTTTAAATTTATTAAAAATATTTTTTTATATGCTGTAACTAAAAAATTACGGTTTTCGCATTTTTTCCTTTATAAGTGATGTAAGACGTTGCTTCGTACCAAATTTCAAGATTTTGAGTTCACGGAAAGAACCCTGTAGGTTTTGATTCCCTTGCGAGTAGTCGCGAGTTTGAAAATATTATTAAATTGCTCTTTCTTTTGATTGCGTAGACATAGAATTTTGATTTTGTTACAGCCTAACGGTGTTATATACTTGAGTACTTGATATGAATTTAAATTGAATACCTCCACGCGTTCAAGAGAAAGGGGTAGTAACTTTAAAATTAAAAATATTTTTCTTATGTGATGTAACTAAAAATTTATGGTTTTCGCAATTTTTCCTTTATATGTGCTATAAGGCGTTGCTTCGTTCCAAATTTACCAATGCATCTTTTGATTGCGTTGGATTAGAAGTTTGATTTTTTTACAGCTCTATGGAACCGTAGATTCGAGTATTTAGTATAAATTTCAGTTTGATACCTCCACGCATTCCTGAGAAAAAGGGTCTTGACAGACGGACGGACAACAAAGTGATCCTATAAGGGTTCCGTTTTTTCCTTTCGAGGTACAGAACCCTAAAAAACATGAGTTATCTAATCGTCTCTTTCTCACTCCAATTACGCTTTGTTGTTATACACTAATTTGTAAGAATACATAGACAAAGAACTGGGTTATAATTATGTAGTTATGCTCAACTATGGGACGATATTGTCTTAATATATTGCTACAAGAATAATGCAGTCAATAAAATGTAGTGGTATTAAGTCAACCATAATAAGTCAGGCAGATCCATAGCAGTTGTGGAAGAAATTTTCTGACGAGTATTAAGTGACCGAGAGCCATTAGATGCATGTGTCAAAATATTTTATATGCTGCTTAAGCTTGCATCGAATGGTAAAATGGAGTGTGAATCTTAGACGCAGCCGGATGTTATGCAATGATTCTCATCTTTCTGTTGTGTATTATAGAAAGTGACGTTTCTTTTATTTTATAAGATACTTGTGCCACCTTTGTTTTTTTTTATAATAATAGGCGAAAAACTAGGCAGCGATAGCCTAGTGGAGATACCAACAGACTGCCATGCAGAGGGTATCGGGTTCGAATCCACGGCGCGCATCAATGACTTCGGAGTTATGTGCGTATTGGATTGTTAATTATCGCTCGTCTCATGCCGTGGAGAGCACGTTAAGCCGTTGGTCCCTGTTGTCATGAAGATCTTTGACAATCGTTACAGGGCGTCAGTAGCGTCTAATAAATTGAAACTAGTCTAAACCATGGAATATCGCTATCCCTTCGGGTTGCGGAGGTCAGGGGATAGCGCTAAGAGGATGATGAATAGACGGCAAACGAGCAGAAGGATCGCCTGGAGAGGGATGAGGGATAAGGAATAGGGGATAGGGTCTCCGGCACTAGATTTTAAATCTGTTGCTTTTCTGAGTTTTAAAGAACCTCTCGATAGCCTGTTGATGTCTTTTCTACGAAAATATTCACATATTAGAAAACTAGTATTTGTTAACTAAGGGATATTAATAAGTAATTAAGTAGCAACTGTAAATCAATATAGCCAAAAGCTCTTATAAGGGTAATTTAAGGCTGAAATACATATATCATTTAAGTAAATTACATTTTCGTACAATTAAATAAATCAATAAGTTTTAGGGTAAATACATTAAATCGCAATGTATCCACAAATTAAAATTTGTATTAAATTTATTTCTAATTCAGAACATATGTAGTTACGATATATCATATGAAACTACAAACGCCAAAAACCCTTTATGAAAATATAATATTTTATTTACGTATTTGCCCGACCTAGTATGGCATTCTAAAATTAGAAGTTTGACAAATGTTCATCAATATTTAGCCAATTTTCGTGTGAAAATTTAAGACACCGTAAACCGACCAAACACGTCCTTTAGTGCTCGGCCACAGTGAAAGGCGGGCGCGGGTGCGGGCGCGACGCGGGAAACTCAAACATATGGAGCTCTATAGAAGTGTCCGTAGTGGGCGAGCGGGGCGGCGAGCGGTGCAGCGCGGGGAGCACGCGGGCAACTCAAACCATAGAACTTTCATACAAGTGTCCATAGTGTATGCGCGGGCGGCAAGCGGGAAACAATGCGGAGCGTGCGGATCTCAAACTTTTATGAGAAATAATATTATGACTATTATGAAATCTGAAAAATGAAAAAGTAGGTAAGGCGGCAGGATATGATAGGATTACAGTCGAAATGCTGAAGGCTGGACAGGGCATCATAGTTGGTCAGTTGCAGCGGTTATTTAACTTGTGCTGGACCACCGGCCGAGTACCTAATGACTGGGCCACAGCTGTAGTTGTGCCTCTTTATAAAGGAAAAGGCTCGCAACAAGATTGCAAAAACTATAGAGGCATTAGCCTTCTCAGCATTGTTGGCAAATTGTATGCAAAGGTACTTATTGAAAGAGTTATGGAAGTAACCGACAAGAAAAAGAAAATATGGGATGTACAAGCGGGATTCCGAAAGGGTATGGGATGCACGGATCAGGTTTTTTCCTTGCGAAGCATAGCCGAAAAGTTTTTGGCCAAAGGTCAAAAGGTCTATTGCGCATTCGTGGATTTGGAAAAGGCTTACGATAAAGTGGTGAGGAATGAAATGTGGTCGGTGCTGTCAATGAATGGGGTGGACAGCAGCCTCATTCGAGCTCTGAAATCCCTTTATGAGGATTCTAGAGCTTGTGTGAGGATAAACGGGGCATACACTGACTGGTTTACCATCGAGAAAGGTGTAAGACAGGGGTGTGTAGCCTCGCTGTGACTGTTTAACCTCTTCATGGACAGTTGTTTGCAAGATTTAAAACATAGTGACTGCGGATTAAGGATGAATGGGTTACTCGTCAAATGCCTCCTTTATGCTGATGATCAGGTAATACTTGCATCTTAGGCGGAGGAGTTGCAGGAGATGGTAGCAATCATGCATGGTGCGTTAGGGAGGAAAGGAATGAAAGTGAATGTAAGTAAAACGAAAGTTATGGTTTTTGAAAAGGAGGAATGCGTTACGGCTTGTAATGTTTTGATCGATGGACAGCGAGTGGAACAAGTGAATGACTTTGTTTACTTAGGTACGTTGTTTACACGAGATGGTAAGAATGAAGAAGATATTGAAAGGAGAGTTAATGCAGGTAATAGTGTGAATGGAGCTCTGAAAGCGTTTATGAACAGTGAAAACGTGTCCAAAAAGGCACGTTTGGCTGTACATAGAGGCGTGTTAGTGCCTTCCCTTATGTATGGTAGTGAAAGTTGGGTATGGCAGAAGAGATTTGAAAGTAAAATAAATGCTGTAGAAATGAGAGCACTGAAAAGTATGTGTGGTGTGTTTTTGACCGACAGAGTAAAGAATTGTGTGATACGAGAGTGGTGTGGCGTAAAAGAAGATGTAGTGACAAGCATTGAGAAAGGCATGTTAAGATGGTTTGGACACATGGAGAGGATGGATGACGATAGACTGACAAAGAAGATATATAAGGCAAGTGTGAATGGAACAGGACAAAGGGGAAGACCTAGGCGGACGTTCTCTGACCAGATTGGAGACATCCTGAAAAAAGGACAAGTCAGAAGTACCCTTAACAGAAGAGCATGCATGAGAAACTTGATGGGAGTGAGTGAAGCAAGTGAGGTATGTCAGGATCGTTGCAAATGGCGTTCCGTAGTCTCTGCCTACCCCTCCGGGAAACAGGCGTGAGCCTATGTATGTATGTATGTATGAAATCAAGTGCGAGTCGAACTCGCTCATCAAGGTTAACGTAGTAGAGGAATTCACTTAACATAAGCATAACGTAGCCCCCAGCCAAATATCACTATACATTTTTGGCCAGCAAAAATAACTTTGGTTTCTGTAGTGTTTGTGTATCGATATTGTATATTGATATTGAGCACCAATAGAATAGAATAGAATAATTATTTATTTGCTAGAAACATGGTAGATACAGATGGTACAGTTATAGTTCAGTCATTTAGTACAGCATGTTTCACCTCTCAATCGGCATGCAAAAATTACACTTAAAATTACATAATGCGAACAGTCAAACTACTTCTGTTAAAATACACTTGTTAAAGATACCAATTGTAAATTGCTTTGAATTAAACTTTATAATGTTAATCAATTAAATAATACATGAGAGGGTTTTGGGAAGCAAAATTTAAATTTAAAAGTCTCCATAGGCGCCCTGCTAGTATAGGGCAGATATTTTTTTTGTATATAAATCATAAAGCGGTTCACAGAATACATCTACTTACCAATTTTGAAATTTGTAGTCTTAATAGTTTCGGCATAAAGTGGCTGTGACATAGAAACGGATACATAGACAGACATGACGAATCTATCAGGGGTTCAGTTTTAAGCCTCCTAGCCTTTGGCTAGGGAATCCTAAAGATAGGTTACTTACATATCAGTAAATCTTCAGAAATACTCTACTAATATTGTAAATGCGAAAGTGTTTATAGATATATATTCGGTATATATAATGGTAGATAATGTCCTGGATACTGACCGAATTACTTTGTACTCTATAAGAGTTTCTGAACTCTTTAGACTAATCAGGAGTCTCACACAACTTGAGACTGCAAGTAAATTAATGTTACCCCGACTTCAACGCGCGCCAAGCCGTCAAGGACGCGCGCGGCCTGCCCGCGCTTCTATGGCCAAGCACTTATAGTTTAATCATTTTGTGTAATCGTTTGATTCAGCAGTTTTTTGCTCGAAAATATGTGGAAAATTATTTTACTGGTTAGTATTGAGATAGATATTAATATTGCCAAATGCGCCATGGATATACTATACTCAAATTAAACCTTACTGGATATAAAAATATATATTGTAGTGCACATATACTCACAAACAGGCAACAAAATACATAAAACAAGCAAAAGGGTTACCTTATCTCAATTTCACATAAAACGTATAATCTCTAATATAATCTCCAGTTATAAGCAAACGTAATGTAAAAACATCCCATAACGCTACCTGAAATATGCTCTCGGATAACCATAAACCAGCTCTATCTAAATAACTTCCAAGTTTCGTATATAAAACTGAAGATATACGCGTTGCGGATATTAAGTCACATCACTATCTTGCCGTATCAAAATATACACAATTCAATACCCAGGTTTGAATATATGGTAATTTACATAACCGTTCCAAGTTAAAACACGCACGTATTATATGATAATTTACAGATATGGGTATATAAAGCACGGCTTGTTAGCTATAAACTGATCCAATATGTTTTTTGTTGGATATGGTACACGTGAGGACTTATCGGTGCGTCTGTTGGGGCTTATCTTTTAGATATTCGAAGTAATTTTATACTTAAACCATATACGGCAGCGCGATTTAGCTACAAAGCTTAAAATATCCGTACGGCTAAGGCTGTAAATATAAGGCCAGTTAATATAAGGTGTTTCTTTAGTCATGGACAATTTTTCTAGACATATATTTTTTAATGGTTGCGACGTTACTTTTATCTGTGTCTCAATGCGATTTGACTTTGTAATAGTGGCTCTACATACAACTACAATAATGTTATCTCTGCCCGTCATTTGAGGTTCGATGGATAGTGTGAATATAATAATAGGTATTATATCTCAAGTTATTTGTTCAGTGAAACATCAGCTCATTAAACATGACTTTCATTTTATTAAACAAACATGTTTCATTTTACTTAAATAGACTTAGCTAAAATAATAATTATTTATTATATTAATACATTTTCAAAATGTTAGTAATAGTAAACCCATCTAATCCCTGGACACTAATACATCATAGTTTAGCAAATACTTTTGTTTGAAAACAATATGACTGGGATTTAAATATGTAAGACATGCTTGAATTATAATCTGCGTGAATCGTAACACCTACCCGCCAGAATTTCGAAGTAGTAATACTTTAATTTAGTTCCATTTAAAACTAAAATTAAAAACTTTAACTTATAAAAGAAAATCAGATAATTGAAAACGATGGAATTTGCTTTCTTATGTCAGCTCAGTGGCGTGCTATTAGAGAGACCTATGTCCAGCAGTGGACTATGACAGGCTGATGATGTTGAAGAGTGAGACCAACTCTTGTGAAATAGATTTTAGACCTCTACATTATCGTTCACTCATCCAAAGGATAGCCTGTGCAAGTGATGCTTAACTTTGCTGACCTATTACTGACTTTTGAATCTTGCTATGAGCGCTATAAAGTAACGTCAAGTGCTCGAATGGTGCAGTGATTGAAACAGCTTTAAAAAAATAAAAAATATTTCACAAACTATAATCTCTTTAGATATATTTAGATATTTTAGAAGCTTTGCTGGAAAGTACAACAAATACAGGGTGTAAGAGACGGTGTATACTGAAGCCATTGGCGGTCGAATTTTTCGATTTCTTTTGCTATATAATGTAATGCAATAGTAACTTTAGTCGACCCGCATTAATATTATTATAAAATTCTAAAAAATAAACATGTACATGGCGCGTTTACTCCGATTTGACATCGGCCGCGGCGCGCGTCCGCTGCACAGTAAGCGCATCAGTACATCGTAATCACTGCCGCTACCACCCGCCGCTGTACGGCCGTAGCAGCTGATAATGCGAGTTTGCGTGTTCCTATTTACATCGCATTTTTTTGGAAAATTGTCGAGTTCTTAGATTTTTTCGGAAATTTCGACCGCCAAGGGTCTCAGTATAATGTATCAGTTTTCGGTACACCCTCCCTTACACCCGGTACATAGACCACAATAATAATTAAAATTACGCATGTTCTTTTCAACGATACCTTATATACTAATATATAAAGCTGAAGAGTTTGTTTGTTTGTTTGGTTTAACGCGCTAGTCTCAGGAACTACTGGTCCGTTTTGAAAAATTCTTTACGTGTTAGATAGCCCATTTATTGAGGAAGGCTATAGGCTATATAACATCGCACAATGAGCGACGGGAGCGGAGCAGTCTTAAATAACGCGGGTGTAACCGAGTGCATACTCTAGTCTATAATAAACTTGAAAAAAAATCAAGCTTTCCGTTTTAACACCTTTATACATAACATTTCTAGAAATTTCGGTACAAAGGATTTTTTATCATAAAGTGAGATCTGTCCCTCAAACTCTCTTTAACATTTAACTATAATTTGAAATGCCAACTGCCTGTTTTAAAATATTCCATAACTCTCATAGCGTTACATATACCATTAAACGCGATTAGAATTTTAACCGCAATACTTAACTGAACTCGTAAGTAAACTGTACCGTGAATAATGATCATTAACTCGGTGACCTTGAAGATACAAATATTTTTGATATGCCTTATTGAAGAATCAAGGGCAATGTTTAAATACAAAAGAACAATGCCCATTTCTGGCCCAGTTTGGAACTCATGAACAGCACAATAAAGTTTCAATTAGTTGTTGAATAATCCTTTTTATTTATAACTTAATTTATAGCCATTACTAAAGGTGTGCCGAGAAACTTATTCAATAAATATGTTTAAAAAGATGTGTTAACGTCTAAATAGCCAACACGTAATAGATCAGAAATTGCCAGTAAAGAAATCATAATATTAAATCGATTATCACCTCTTCTTTATCGATTTTACATTTTCTCTACTCAAAATGATTTGAGTTAATAGCAAATCTCTACTTGGTCCTTAAACATTTAAAATGTGTGTATTTTTAAGGTATATATGCGATTAACTACAAATAAGTTCAATTTTGAACCAAATATATTATAGATAACCTGTGTCCGAAATTCATATCGATTAATCAATCAATATCATTTAAAAACTGTAAAATGGCAACACTTTTTTGACTCTTAAGTATCTGTCAATAATGTCATATTCAGTTTATTTTGTTTGTTACTTATTTGTTTTTTTGCTCGTGCACATTGTGAATGCTTTTTATGTTTTTGGATCATTTACGACTTCTGGCTTTTTCCTTACGGATTTCTACTCTTACCAAATGATTAACTCATTCCTTTCTACTCAAAACTACGAAATACTTTGACTATCCTAAAAAAGTGGGTACACATCTAATGTTTTGTAAGCATATAAAAGTACTTCTTGTAATAAAACTATGAATGTGATGGACCTGTAATCAATCTCAAAATTCTAGTTTAACACTCTTTTATCGAATGCAATAAATATCAAATCCTACGATTTTTGACTGTCCACATCTGGGCCGGCGTCTCTAAGAAAAATGGGCATTGTTCTTTGGGCTTGAGCTTCATGTAGCAACGCTATTAACCTCTGCGGCAACACCGACACGCCTCTCCTCCCGCGACCGCGCCCGACTGCGAAGGACAGACAGAACTGTCCGCACCCGCACCTTTGGACTCATCCTGCGCAGGCCCCTCCAAGCCCACGCGGAGCGTCCACTTCCGGGATCTCTCTTAGCTTCGCCGCGGGTGTCCAAGCCACGGTTACTGAGAAGACAAGGTGGAGATCCCACGGGGGGACGTCACTAGACCCTGCATCACGCAAATAAAGTTCTCATACGGGATTTAAGTTCTCGACTAATTCCGTCGGACTACAGTCCACCGCCCACTATTACCTAGCTATTTAGAAAGATCTTTCTAGATATATTTAGGAAGGTGTTCCTCCCTCTACTTGGAGGAACATCCATACCTTATTGTTCCACCTCTGAATACATGGAAATAACAATAGATATAGAAGAAGCCACGATCTAACAGTAAATATAGATGTCGAATCACTGATTAATCAATCTCTTTTGAGGTCCATAAGCGTCACCCGACCTAAATGAATAAACAATTTGACGTTCATCTGTGTATCAAAAATGAAAATAGCACTGAATTTTTATCGCCAACAAAATGTATTTCCTGAAAGTGATGAAAATTACAATATATTCATTCAAAATTCGTTGTAAAATTACGGCATAATAATTAAATTTATCAGTCACCGTGTTCTGTGTGGTTTTGTGAATATTTGAGATAAAATTAAATTAATCTATGATTTTGAGAGTATCCTTTTTGAGTTACCACATTGACTGAGTAATTTTCTAAATGAAAATAATGTTTCAAAAGGAACAGTCAAGGCGTGAAAGCTTAATATTAATAATTTATAATCTGGGTTATGCTTGCGGATGTTTGAGGGAAATACTAATGTTCAAGTCCAATCATCATCATCATCCTCCTAGCGTTTCCCCAGTCATAAACCGGGGTCTGATTACTGGTCTGACTGGATTTGTCTAAATATTAGCTTTTACAAAGAGCAACTGCCTGTGTGACCACCGCAACCCGAGGGATAGCGATATTCCATGGTTAACACTAGTGTCAGGTTATTCAAAGGTACTGACGCCCTATAACGACTATCAAAGAGCTGCATTACAGCCGGTACCGACTGCTCTTTGAGACACGGGGCAAGCGATAATTAACTATTATATATTAATTCCATCCGAACTCCGATATGTTAGTGGTGCGCGTCATGGATTCGAACCCGATACACTTTGCATAGTAGTCTGTTGATATCTACACTAGGCTATCGCTGCCTCCGGATGGGATGTGGTCTTGAAACGATTATTGGAGATAATTTACACATACATACATATCGTCACACCTTTTATCCCCGAAGGGGTAGGCAGAGGTTTATTTTTACACCCACTTTTCGCCAGATATACTTTAGTCCCACGTAATAAGGGGCGAGCCTATTGCCGTACCGGGCACATTTCCAGACTCCGTGCTGCTACTGAGAATTTCGTGACAGAAAAACCCAATAACACTGCCCGGCCCAGGAATCGAACCCGGGACCTCCCGACCCCACGCGCACATTTATGCCGCGAGACCAACGAGGCAGTCGTATAGGGTTTGATGTCGAGTTTTCCGTCTCTACGCAAAGATGGTATTTGCATCGTGTTATCCCTTAGTCGCCTCTTACGACACCCACGGGAAGATAGGGGGTGGTGACATTTGTATTCTATGCCGTCAACCACACGGCAGATAAGAGATAATGTCTCAATCAATATTCGGAAATTGTTCACGTGCTTCGGTCAACGCATAGTAGAGTTAAACGATCGCTTCCGCCACCGAAAATTGCAGCTACGCATTCAAATTATAGTAATTATTGTTGAATAGTACCCGCTATAGTGCAGTGGACTTAGTAAAAACTCAGTCTAAAAATAGCGTAATTGTTTGGAATTGAGCCACTGCTGGATTTGAGCCTCTCCTAATTTGCTTTGCAGTGGCACAGTGTGTCAATAGGAGGAATTGCCGTACTGTGCCACGCTGGCTTAACGGGTTAGTACAGGCTTTGATGTCAAGTTGTCCGTCTCTTCGCAAAGATACTACGACTAGTAAGTACTATACTTTATTCACATTACGAAAAAATAAAAAGTAAACAAGAAACCAATGATTTTCAAACTTAATAACATAGCACGATAACTGATCGGGATAACCCGATCTAATTAAAAATGGCCTCCTGTCATGCGAAATGGTTACTTTAGGTGTAATACTAAAGTTGACAGGATAACAAATACATTGATGATTTAGAATCATTGGCTTTTAGGTTCTTTATCATGCAAAATAGTTAATTAGTATAATTAATAAATAAAAATAAACATTCGTTATTATAATTATGAATAATACAGAAAAAATAATAATTATGCTGTACCATTTATAAATTTAAGGAACAGGCGTATTTTTAAAAGATTAATGGAGTCTTTCGCTAGGAATATTTAACTAAAATCGACTTTTTGCGAAGGCCACATTAAAAGAACCATTTTATGGTTTGTTACCATTTTATATTTTCATATCTTGAAAAGACTATAGGTAAGTGTAGGTTCGATTTTCCTTCAAAATATACTAAAAAACCTTTTTAAGAACAGTTTGCATTTGTTCGCTAAGACTTTTTATGCAACTTACAATCTAGACTACCTATGTATTTTAAGTCAGCGTTTTTCCGAAAAGTATGTAATCAGCCCATGACATAGAAGCCTACCTATAACATTTATTTAACAAAAAATAAAAAAATAGTTTCAGAATTTTTATTTTCGCCAAAATTAATTTTTCGTAGCATAAGAACGTGACAGTCAATGCACTTTATTTAAAGCCTTAAAAGTAGCTTACCCTTTGTTCTCGACACATTTTAGTCCTGTCAAATAGTGATGGGTAGGACAAGCCAAAAACATGAAGTTGTATGAGGTACTCATTTCAAAAAATGAGGTGGGACATTGTACCACTTCATTTGAGGTGGTCCTCAAATGAAGTGTTCGTTGAATTACACATATATGAAGTGTATGTTGATGTACACATAAATGAGTCATGTCGTAATTTTTGAGGCATGAGCCTCAAAAATTACGACATTTGAGGATACTGAGGCGACATTTGAGGCATGAGATAAATGAGGGTTAGACAAACCAAATACAAATTAACGAACTAAACTTTGAGTTTGCAGTGTTTTTTTTATTGATTGATTCTTCAGTGAATGAAAATATTTTTTTATTAAATGAGGATTCTTATTTTAATCAATAATTAAATATGTACATAAGAACAAAAATATTTTTCTTCAAAATAAATTTATATTATCTTAAGTTATGTTCATTTATGAAATGTAAATCATCTTTAATTCGAGTATGAGTACGAGTATGAGCAGGACAAAACACTCCAAAATTCTACGCACGCGCTCACTCATTCACTTACTTTTTTTTGCAACCACTCTTGTCATGTTGTGTGTGTGAGAGAGAGAGAGCGCGAGCTTCGCAATACTTCACAGCCTCAACAAAGTTAAGGTGGTACAAAATGTGTATTTGAGATGATGGGACAATTCATTGCTTTGTATGGAACATTTGAGGTGCCTCATGTATGAGTTACACTACACTACTGTCAAATGCTGATTTGAAAGAAAATGAATAATAGAGAATATTTTTTTAGTACATTTTATGAAATAAATGTGAATGAAATATAGGTAGCTTCTATATCATGGTCTGTGTACATAATTTTCAGGAAAACACTAACTTAAAATACATGGTGTAAAGTGGTATCTTTACTAATATTATAAAGCTAAAAAGTTTGTTTACTTTAACGCGCTAATCTCAGGAACTTATGGTCTGATTTGAAAAATTATTTCAGTATTAGATAGCCCATTTATCGAGGAAGGCTACGGGCTATATAACATCACGCTTTAAGCCACGGGAGCGTAGCAGTTGCCCTAAAAATCGCGGGTGTAACCGCGGGCTCATCTAATGTACCTATAAATGTTTAAAGCAAATCTACTACTTAGGTGACCATCGGTATTCCCATTTAATGCTCGATTGCTGATAAGTTGCCAATAAAATATTATCTATAGTTATATACTTTAAAGCAAATCAACGAAGTATAACTTATTATGAAGAGTTATGCCTAAATTTAAGATCCCTTTAAAATCTAAATCGTAGCTAAGTAGTCTAGCTTATAGATACTTACGTTTGCTAAAAGCTATTTATTGTTGTCGACGAGACTAGAAGTCTGTTTTACTATTTTACTTTTGTAAAAATCTTTTTCTTTTGTGTAACATCCTGAATGCTATGCACGTATTCCTATTGAATACAAACGGCATAGCTTACACGTCCCATTTTCATGTCTGAACAAGTAAGTTTACCATTAAGTAAAATACATTTACGTTAAATAAAATTAAATGTGGAGTGCACCATTGAACTCTATAAAGTTCAAAGATACCATACACATAAAATTGTGAGTGAGGGTAGTGCTATCCTTGTCCCTCAAGTCAATTAATGGTGAAACAAGTCACATGATTGGTTTTAGACTGTCGTAACAGGTATGCATGATATTATGGTATTTGATAAGAAGTAACTATTCACCTAGCGTTATCCCAGTTAAAATCCAGGCCAGCTTACTAGTCTTACTTAGTTTGACTGATTTATCACTGCGGCAGTGTTTACATTTGCAGATGACTGGATTCCAAGTAGCCGATAATCTATATCTATCCTCCCGGTTGAAATTGTTATATTTCTTGATTTCTACCGCTTCACGTACTATCCTGGAGTAATAGTGACGATCGGTGGATAAGACTTGTGGTTGATGCAGTTCTATCCAGTGGTTTGGTCCAGACTCCAACAAATGCTCAGCTATCGCCGACTTATTAATATGTCGGTTTTTTACAGCTGCGATATGTTCTTTTACTCTTTCAGCGATTGTACGCTTAGTCTGCCCGATATATGAACTACCACAGCTACAATCGACTTTGTAGACGCCAGGTGTTTGGAGAGGAATGACATCCTTTGGGGTACGCAGATTGTGTGCTATCTTAGAGAGCGGACTGTATACAGTCTTGATGGAGTATTTCTTGAGTACTGTTCCAACTTTGTCCGTCACTCCCTTTAGATACGGCATGTAAGCAGGCACTCTGCTTACTTCAGGTTTACGCTCGTTCCTCTTCCGACGGAGTATATTTTTCTTGTATTCGTTGCGCCTAAGTACCTCCCGAACATGTGACAGCTCACTATTTAATTGTTCAGGGTCACATAGGTCATACGCTCTGTTCACTAACGAGGACACAACGGAATCCAAGTGCCGCGGATGGTGGTGCGAGTTTGCGTTGAGATATCTGTCGGTGTGTGTCGGTTTCCTATACGAGGGTCAAACTGAAAGTTCTTAGAACTGGCCACTTATAAACAATATAATAAAAAAAATATTCTAAAATTTGAAAATAGAACTCTTTGCCAATATTACTGAGTATATATTTCATTCATTTGTCATTTGTTTTACGATTTGGCGACAAATTGAAAATTGTCTGTGTCACGTCAACATGAATTTAACACGAGAAAATTTTCGTGCAATGATTTTTTATGACTTTCGATGTCATTTAAGTCAACAAGAAAGTTATGATAGACTACGATTGGCCTTTCACGATGAAGCCCCATCTCGTGCGACTGTTTACAACTGGTTTAATGAGTTTAAACGTGGTCGCACTAATCTCACTGATGATGTACGTGAGGGACGGCCTTCTACGGCGACGACTGAAAATAACATCTGTGTTGTGCGGCGTATGATAGAGACTGACAAAAGAGTGACCTATCAGCAGATTCGGACAAGCTTAGGCATCGGTATGAGTCAAGTGCACAAAATCCTCCACGAACATTTAGCGGTCAGGAAGCTTTGCGCCCGATGGATACCTCATAATTTGACTAAGGCTCAAAAACTCCATCGTGTGGATTGGTGCCGTAAAATGATTGAAAGATTTAACGGAGGTGACTCAAATGCTGTGTTCGACATACTAACAGGTGACGAAAGCTGGATTTACTGTTATGATCCTGAAACCAAAAGACAATCTGCTCAGTGGGTGTTTCCTTTCGAGGAGTTGCCAACTAAAGTGAAGAGAGATCGAAGTGCGGGAAAAAAAATGGTGGCCTCGTTCTTTGGAAGGATAGGTCATTTCGCAACAATTGTGTGAGAGGATCAAAAAACAGTTTCTGCAGAATGGTACACTACCAATTGTTTGCCACTTGTCTTGGAAAAAGTTCGAGGGAAACGACCTCGCAGTAGGATCCTCCTTCACCACGACAACGCCTCGTCGCACACCGCCAAGCGAACGATCGACTATTTGGCGACATCAAACGTTGAATTACTGGGTCACCCGCCGTATAGCCCCGACCTCGCGCCTTGTGATTTTTATTTATTTCCAAAAATTAAAGAAAAACTTAAAGGAAAGCGGTTTATGAATGCTGAAGAAGCGGTGGCTGCGTATCGCGATGCCATTGAAGAGACCCCTAAGGACGAGTGGGCAAAGTGCTTTTCCCAGTGGTTCCATCGCATGCGGCGGTGTATTGACGTCAATGGACAATATTTTGAAAAGATATAATAAAACTAATAACTGGCTAATGTAATCAGTTTTTGATTTTCTAAGAACTTTCAGTTTGACCCTCGTACACAGTGTGTCCAAGGGTACCATTATCTCTCACTGTCACTTTAACGTCGAGAAAGGGTAACGATCCGTCTACCTCCATTTCGAAAGTGAATCGGATGTTCGGATGTATGGAGTTCAATTTGTCTGCGAATTGTTCTACGTCCTGCTTGTTGCCCTTCATGATGCAGAAGATATCGTCGACATACCTTTTCCATAGTTTCACATTTGACGCCTGCATGTCTATGGATTCCTCAAAGTGCTCCATCCAGATGTTGGCCATTACCGGTGCTATAGGGCTACTTGGAATCTGCAAATGTAAACACTGCCGCAGGGATAAATCTCAACAGTGTGTAGACGTCATTAGTGTAGTGTGTCGGAGTACCGACATTGCGAATTTAAATAAAGACCAAGTGAGGGTAGGTGCCGAAACCCGCACTTTCACAAGACGGCGCTGAGCTCTCATCAGTCTCTCCGCGACCAAGCTCGGTGCAAGACGAGCGAAACGTCGGAAACAAATAGGTATTTATACCTTAAATAAATTAAGTTAACGCGATTAAGACCCGCTTAATTATTTTGTATGATGTATACAAATCGCGAAAGTTTAAAATCGATTATCATGTTTGTTGTATGTATACTTAAATATTTTTTAAGTTTCTACCTGTTTATTAAGATCGAGAAACAAATTGCTTAAAAATTACGTTTGTTGCATGGGTTTCCCTATATTATTTACTTTTTTTATTTAATTATTTATTTTGTAAGGTAATATACAACTACATATTCTGTGAAAATTTTAAGCGTCTACCTGTTACCGTAAGTAATTTTGAGCAAAAAATACGAAAAAAGACACGTTTATTCTGTGGGCTTAATATTTTCATCTTTTTGATTTATTTTATTTGTTGTTATAGCGGCATCGATATATAATAGTATTATATATCGATGTATAGCGGCAACCGAAATACATAATTTGTGAAAATTTCAGCTTTCTAGCTATCACGGTTTATGAGATACAGCCTGGTGACAGACAGACAGACAGACAGATAGACAGCGGAGGCTTAGTAATAGGGTCCCGTTTTTTACCTTTTAGGTACGGAAACCTAAAAAAGTACGAATAAAGTTGCTAATAGACTTGAGCATTCATTTGTGACAGAGCATCAAGCATTCGCCGTTTTTGAATTTGTTGAACAGAGTGAAACATTGTTTCGAACATTTTCAGGTCTATCTAGCGAACGGTTTAATCAGCAAGTCTTGAAGTTTTTTTTTATTAACTCGCGATATCTTTTAGGTTCGAGAGGTTGGAGGCTCGCCATAATACGAACTTCAAGTCGTACGTGGTTCGGGTGCCGACTCATCATCTTGAAACTTTCGGGCGAAAAATCGGCGTTTTCATAGGAGGTTTCGAAATAGCACTCAGCCTAACATGAAAACGGTGTAAACAACAACACGTGTCTCGTTCAATTATTATAAAATTATTGTATTTATGTTTGTATTTAAGGTATGTATGATATGTATCTATGGGTTTTTCTACCTGACAATAAATGATTTATTATTATTTAATTTTTTTTTTTTTTTTTTATAAAGAATATGACGTCCTCGTTTATTTTTCTGTAATGTAACATTCGCTAAAATGCTCATTACAAGTGAATGCTAAAGTGTATCAGCACCTTAACGCTTCTTTTAGCTTTGCCGACTGGTGCATACATACGTTTGAGAATATTTTTGGAATATCTTTTGTTGTAGAGGAAACATGTTTGGTGCTTCTTCGATTTTATGGACGAACTTCTGATTGACCTAGGTAATCGTACCTCGTGCCCTGCGATTCGACGCCTACTGTTTAGAATTTGTTTACATTTCGATCCTTACTTTTGATAGCGCTAAATATTTAAGACTTTCATTCGTTTTTACTAATGTTTGTTAGATGTCGCCACTATTGATTTGTTCATCATGATAGATAAAAGTAACTTAGTTCTATGCAACAGCATCTACCCTGTAAAATATAAGATGTCCCATTGCTGGACACGAGTCTCTTCTCACAATAAGAAGCGTAAGGGCTTAGCCCACTATGCTACAATATATACTTCACTACGGGTAACTTAAAGATTTGCAGATTCAGCAAGCATCATTAGCATTTTATACGCACTAAATATAGGAAATACTGGTTCGTGCTCTAGATTTGAACACGACAACAGCCTCGTAGCAGTCTCTTGGCTTTTCCTCTAGGCTATCGATGCTTACTATATTTATGCTACTATCGCTATAGTCAAAAGTCAAAGTCAAAGTCAAAAATCATTTATTCATCTAGGTCACAAAGTGACGCTTATGAACGTCAAATTTTAATTTACATTACTTAATGCTTCTACATTTACATTTACTGCCCATTCGCAAAGCAATAGGTAGAACCACGAGAAAGAACGGGCAATAAAACTCGTGGCCACTCTTTTTAATCGCCAGTGTTATGTTACATATTTTGTTTTTGTAAGGAGCTGCAACTGTTTCACATTGTAATTAATTACTTGTAAATAGTAATTAGGAACATACATAATACTTAAATAATTAATGCAGTTACCAATTTAACTGCTGTAGTAGCCTTCCAGTGTGAATATTGTGTAACAGGAGCATCCACTTACGTCTTATAATGTAGGCAACTCGCGACCATGTTCATAACTATATGGTGGAAATATATGTTACAGAAGTGACTGTATATGAATACACAAAATTACTAAAACATTAGTTTACAGCCCATAATCACGAGTTATCTCCATCTTACAGTGCAGTAAAACTTTAATAAAATTAGTGGAACAACAATGCAAATGTAAATGTAGTACCTAAGTTGAATGACCTAATAATACATGAACAGTAATTTAAAAGAACTAGAAATATTATATAAAGATTAACTGAAAAATGCAAAGTATCTATATAATTCTAATTAGGTATAATGATCATGAGTTGTCTAGCGTAAGTGACCAGCTATCCTTATCACTGAAATAATCATTAATAGTATAATAACCTTTCTTAATAAGGCAGTCTTTTATTTTAGTTTTAAATGTACTAAATGGTAATTCTAAAAGACTAATTGGTATTTTATTGTATATACGAATACCTAGCCCTACAAAAGGATTATTAACTTTATGTAAACGATGATAAGGGGCATATAACCTATGCCTGTTTCGAGTATTTATGTTATGTATATCGCTTTTTGTGGTAAATAAACCTATATTTTGCCTAATGTACAAAATATTAGCAAGTAAAAATTATAGGTACCGTTATTTCATGTGCATATATTTTTATTCCAATTTTCAATTCAACGAACATCAGGATCGTCCTGTTGGGTATGGCCACACGCGGGAATCACTACCTAAGCGAGACGTAGTCCCTAGGTAACAGCAATAGCGATACCAGTACAGTCAAATAGTTTTAATGTATTTTCGCCTTCAATCGCTGCAGGGGAATATCTCTTCTTGCGACTGTAATGATGTTGCACCACATTTTGAATATATCAACATCACTTTAAGACTAAAAGATATCAACATAACTTCAAAATCTCACTCATCAATTAAGAATGAAAGATATCAACATGACTTGGAATATCATTATAATATGTTCTTAATAAGATGATTTCTACCAATAGCATAGCCATAATAGAACGCAATTTTCCCAACTAATTAGCAGTAGCATACAATGTCCCTAACCTATTCGTCCGAACTTCAAAAAACTTTGCTACAAAATTACGAATACGAACAGCATAAATTTCCTCGAATTTAAACTGTATTGATAAATTTGTAGGAGAGTCAACGCCTCGCTGTTTTAAGTAGTATAGTTTGTTAGCGTGGGTCGCCCAATATGCAAATAAGAATACTGTTTAAACTCTATTTCAGAAATTAGAAATTGAACTGCTTTTAATGAACTTCTAGTTTGCATCGCAATTGGGAATTGATTGCATGGCTCTCTTTTATGTGATTGAGGTCCAGTGAGTGTGCGGAAAATGTGTACGCTGTGTGTGATGAAACAGCCTAGTTATAGTGAGGCTAAAAGACAACTACTCGGAGGAGTCACGAGTTTGAAAATATTTCGCCTACCACCACTGATATTTTGAAGCTATGTGCTATTATATTGTGAAGAAAGAAAGGTATGTAAGCGGCGATATCCCAGTGGTGTACGTAACGGACTGCCGAGATGATGGTCTCGGGTTCGATCCCCAGGTACCCCGAGCACACACCTCTGACTTTTCGAAGTTATGTGTGTATTAAAAATGTTAATTATCGCTCGCCTAATAATGTGCCCGGTAGATGACAACAGGCTCGCCCCCTATTACATTGGGACCGAAATATAACTGGCGAAAAGTGGGTGTGTAATAAACCTCTGCCTACCCCTTCGGGGATAAAAGGCGTGAAGTTATGTTATGTGTTATGTAAAGAAAGGTATGGTATGCCTCCAAATAGAGGAGATCCTCCAAATACACGAGACCGACGACTTTGTGCTCTTTGAAGCATGATAACGCTCCGATGTAACACAACAAGCGACCATCCATCCAGGAAGTAACCTCTACAAGCGTAGCTTAACATTGCTGATCTATTGCGAACTGCAATCAAGCTACACTATAAGCACTACACCTGTATAGAAGACATACACAGTAGTTTTCTCTTAGAATCACAAAATTATATCCAAGTCACGTACTATGGAAATATAGATAATTATGAGAAGTGAGTAATAACATGATTAGTCTGCCGACGCTCTCACTGACTGATTACCATGTATAAGCACGCGTACTGCTAATATACTTAGATAGTTACTGTGGTCTTAATACCTCAAGTTTCTCAATTAAATACATCAAGTTGGAATACAAAAAATATAATTGTAAAGATGCTGCCAGAATAACCTTTTGTTTTTAAAAGGACAAGAGACAGTTTATTCAGGGGTCTCCTTATCCATAAAGATCTTCATGACAGTCAAGACAAAAGACATAACGTGCTTTTCGAGGTAGTGGCTCTGCGTTGTAAGTGATAATTAACAATTTAATACGCACATGACTCTGAAAAGTCCGTAATGCGCGCCGTGCATTCGAACTCAATACCCTCTGCATCAATGAATCAATGCAAAACAATCTGTACTTCCGCTATAATATTACTACTCTAGAACGTTAAAATATTTTATTATCTATTCTAAAAACAGAATTGAAATGTTCATATTATCGAAAAGACATCATTTGCCGATCATGGGCATACTTGCTATTTATAGGGTCCTCTATACAAAAATAAATTACTAGAAGACGTCAACAAATCTATTTTCGCATTTATAAGTATGGTTTCTTTACGTAGAGAGGCATCAAGGACTTTTGCGGTGAATAATCATGATATATTCTCTAAGAACCAACGACGCCCTCATATATTATTTATGGGTACGACCTGACTAGGCGAATAGTCAGCTGCAAATTCTTTGCTAGTCGTTTGATGGATACTTTTTGGGGATGTGTTGTTATTTCCATAGATAATATAATATGAATATTCTTTATTCCATGGTTATTTCTCTGTATCTGAAAGAACGGATGACATACATAGTCTCACGACTATATCCCCGAAGAGGTAGGCAGAGGTATATTGCTACACCCACTTTTCGCCAGATTTATTTTATTCCCACGTAATAGGGGGCGCGCCTATTGCCGTACCGAGTACATTTCCAAACTCCGTGCTGCTACTGAGAATTTCCTAACGAAAAAACCCAATAACACTTTGACCGTCCCGGGCATCGAACCTGAGACCTCCCAATCCCACGCGCACATTTATGCCGCGAGAGATGACCAAAACAAAAAAGTAGAAAATGCTAATAACACTCTATTGATTATAAAACAGTCATAGTTCCGGGGAAGCTGGTATTACAATGTACACGTATGTTACAAGACATACAATGTAGTTTCTACATGTATGTATATGCAACCTGAAGATATTGTAACTCAATAAGATCATCGTTCATCTTTGCGCCAGCCTTGTTACATCATCCGGATGAAAATACAATTTGTGACAATGTATCACTTTAATACTTCGACACAAAAAAATATTCCGTTGAATATATGTTATCTGTTACGACCAAAAAGTAATACACTTATTGCAGGAATATTTACGATAGTTTGGCTTTACGCGACTGACAATAAGCAGCTCATCTTCTGCCAATTATGAGAAATCATAAAAGACAGGGTCTTCACAAGGTTACTGAAGACATATTTACTCTTCAGAAAATACTTTGGAAATGTTACTTCAACAAGTCTAACATGAAAGCCTTGCTTGGTCCCACTTGCTTGGGAAACACCTAAATTACTATAAAATTTAATTTTTCTTGTTATCATGGTTGTTGTAATGAGTAAAAATTTGACCTTATGGTAGACTAACGGCCATTTTCAATATTCGAACTATAGATAGATCTGCAGATTTTAGATTCGTGTTTGACATATGTATTTTGTATGGAGCTTATGTCAAAAACTGTCAAAAACGAATCTAAAATCTACAGATCTATCTAGATTTCGAATATTGAATTCCGTAGTTCTCAAGCGGGAGGAGGGGCTCTTGTTTTGGAGGCAGTAAAGACAAATTTAATGTATTTTTTGTTACTGAGGACGAAAAAACTACAACACAAAATTTTTTTGCAAATATCAATAAATTTTCGCTTGTAACTTTGTTATTTTTATTTTACGACTAAATTCTACGGGACCAAAGTTATAAAGAATATAATTAGCAACTCATCATGTTTTGATTTTTCCTGTGCGGCTGTAGTGTATGACGCGGTTTACTAATGTTTGCCATAATTTCATATGCCATACTGGTATTTGCCATAATTTTATTAGAAATAGCGCTTCAGTTACCATAATCGTGAAATGACATAAAATGACTTTCACTAATTCCATTGGTCATAATCGATCAAGTGTCATAATAATTTAAAGCTATAAATGTATTTGCTATAATTTTCGTTTTCAATAATCTAAAAAAAAATAGAGAATAAACTGAAGTTGAACAACTTCAATTTATTAAACTAGTGTGAAGAATGTGGAGTAAGTTGACGGAGCCCTGCTTCGCAGGGCTCCTATATTTGGATTAAGGGTCGAAAGAGAACCCTAACCTAACCTATCCGAGTCGGATTGCACTGACGATAATTAATTTCGACCTAACAATATTATATATTATTTTCATAAATAAATCAAATTTTCATTATGTCAAGAGTCGATTATGAGATGTGTTACTTATGGAAACGAATTATTATGATATATGTTGTTATAGAAAGTCATTTTATGGCAAATAAAAGTTATCACTGTTGAGTTGTTAAGGCAAACGTTATTAGTATAAATGATAATAGTGCAAGTAAATATTATGATCGGGGATGACTATGGCAAACAATATTAGTGCAAATGAATTTATGGAAAACGAGAGAATACCGTATGACGCGCCTTCCCTATATATGAGTAGGTAACCATGTATGGTAAATGAATTACACCTTTGTATTTAGACCAAATAACATCTTTCATTTCGTCTCCCAACACACAACATTGCACGGCCAACAATCTGCCAGATAGACTAGAAAACCCATTTGTACCACTTTTTTCAAGATAGCGGCCGCAGTACAAGGGCTGCAACTCCACAAACTTAGATTTAAGTTTACACTAACCCCCTCTTGCCATCTATGAAATAAAAATGCGTCCTCTGACAAATTTTCCATTTCAATGGACTAGTATACAAACTGTCAATTTTCGGCGATATTCTGTGAGATCCAAGTCGGCAATTTTCTAATACCTTCAAAGTATCTTGTTGATTTGGCAAAAAGCTCACGCGCGTAATAAAAATAACAGACAATCCTAATTTCACAATTCCCAACAGCTGTTTCCCATTTTCCTCAATACTTACTCTTAGCTTACACTCAACAGACACTTAATATTTCTGTCACTCCCAAAACGTTATTAACTCAATCCAATTTAAAAGCATTTTACTTAACCTTGCCAGTTTATGAACACTCACAAACAAAATGTTAAATTCATTCAAAGCTCTTTGAATTATACATTCGGTAATGTATCTGAATAATGCTTTAGCGGAAACAGCTTTCAGGTATATTATGTGGGTAAAGAAATCCAATGTTGGCATTAGTGATGGGCTTTATGGCATGCGGATATCTCGGATATCGGGTATCAATAATACCTAAAAATATAACGCGGATAATGACACACATTGAATATCGAGATTAAATATTTTTAGACGTCTTATATCGTCGTAATATAAAATATACCGGCATAAAATAATTGCATGTATATTGTAGATTATTTGTACTTTTTTTACCCAATTATAAAGTAGCTGTATAATAAAAAACCGGTCAAGTGCGAGTCGGACTCGCGCACCGAGGGTTCCGTACAAACCTGTAGGTATATAAGTAAAAGTTCACCAGTCATAGTTATGGAATTTTTATTGCCAAATGAAATCCATAACATATATGGAAAGCTGGAGGAGCATAAATTAAAGAAAAAGGGGTCTTTGGCGTTTGTAATCAGTCATCCTTTATTTTATATTAACATATATCGCTTATTTTATAATATAACTTAAATACCTATACCAGCCTTGCAGCAGCCTTGCAAAAGTCTGCTGATGAATGATGGTAAGATTTTTTATTGATTTACAAAGCATAAAGCATCTTAACATATACTGGACATCAATGGAGAGAGCTACCCAAAATAGCCAAAATATCTAAAACAGGTGTTTTTGAATGTTGCGCCATTGAACTCATAAAATACCGAACCGTTTTTGTTTGTATATATAGGATACCAAATCCTAATAATTTTCATGACTGTATGGATAAATTGGAAATGATATTACGTACTCTGCAACAAAAATGCTACAAAATATAGTTTTAGCGGGTGACTTCAATATTGACGTTTTAAAGAGAAACAATCAAAGTATTGAATTTGAAAATTTACTATTAAATTATAATTTAAATCTTGCACTTTATCAACCGACTCGATTGAAGACATGTATTTATAATTTTGCACATAACTTTAACAAGTCATGCAGCGCGTTAGTGTTGGAAATAGCGTTATCTGATCATACGGCACAGATACTCAAATGTCCTATTAATATATTAAAAACTATGAATCAGTGGCGAACCCTTAAACGAGACTATAATAATGAAAACATTTTCACACAACAAATTTAAGTCATATTTAAATAGCTTGACATATTCTGAGGTTTTTGAAGCCAATGAAACAAATGTAGCATATGACATATTTATGGACGTATTTTCTTTTTTATATAGGCAGTGTTTCCCTGAAACTTTTGTTTCTGTTAATTTATTTAAAAAACAAAAATGGATATCGCGTGGTATAAAGAGTTGCAGCGTAAAGAAACGTCAATTACTATGGCAGGCACGATTAAAACCAACGCAACAAAATAAGAATCGATTTAAGGACTACTGCAAACTGTATAAAAAAATCATCCGATTAACTCAACGCGCACAAAACAATCACAAAATAACAACTTCTAAAAATAAGTCGAAAGCGACCTGGCAAATAATAAATCAGAACAAACTGAGTGTACCAAAGAATTATATCACTAGAATTTTAGAAAATGACATACCTATTAATGATCCTCAAGACATTGCGAAATTATTTAATAACTTTTTTATTGACAACATTCAACCGAGAACCAAAGCAGGGACCACAATCACAAAACATATTTTAAACAGAAAACAATCTATGTTTATGGCCCCGTGTTTACCGCAGGACGTACTAAAAATTATTTCAAGTCTCAATAATACACACAGCACAGGATACGATGGTATACAAACAAAAATAATTAAGGCAGTTGCGAAAGAATTTTGTGAGCCATTAGCACATATAATCAATTTAAGCATTTGTGAAGGAATGTTTCCTGATGCTTTAAAAAAGTCAGTAGTTAAACCATTACACAAAAAATCGGATAAAGAGTTAAAAGAAAACTACAGACCAATTTCTCTGATCTCAATATTTTCAAAAATATTTGAATCATATATTAATAAAGAGCTTAATACGTATATTGAAAAACATAGTATCCTTTGTAACGAACAAAAAGGATTCAGAAAAAACAAAACCATAAATATGGCAATCTACGACTTCTTATACATAGTCATGACAAATTTAGATATAAATAATCTAGTTTGCGCTATTTTTTGTGATATGTCGCAGGCATTCGATCACGTGCAACATAATATATTATTACAAAAGCTTGAGGCTTACGGAATCCGAGGCAATGTCCAAAAACTGTTACAATCTTACTTACATGACAGGAAACAAGTAACGGAAATCAGCAAGATAAACAGTATCACTGAACGAGAGGAAAAATACTTATCTGAGGAACGCACTGTTATCTACGGTGTACCTCAAAGAAGTGTGCTAGGACCTTCTCTATTTACGCTCAATATTAATGATCTGCCGAAGTCCATTAACTATCCTATGACACTACTTGCAGACGACAGTACGATCACTATACCTTGTCAACATCGAGATTCGTATGAAACCGAAATAAACAATACATTGAATAAAACGATTGAATGGCTTGACAATAATAATTTAAAAATAAATATTAATAAAACTTTAATTATACATTTTGGCCAACGTGCACTGACATTTCCTGATTTTGACATTAAAAATAATAATAATACTATTGACGTGGTTAATACTACAAAGTTTCTAGGCTTAACAATTGACCGTCAACTAAATTGGAAGTCACATATTGAGACGATTTCTAAAAGAATCAGTAGCAGTGCTTTTGCCTTATATACGCTGTCGTGGACGCTTAATATAGATTCTCTGCTAACAGCTTATTACGGGCTAACTGCATCAATTTTAAGATACGGAGTGATCTTTTGGGGTAACTCAACCGACAAGGAAATCACTTTTAAAGCCCAAAAACGATGTCTGAGGTCAATGTTTAGATTGAATGTTAGAGATTCCTGTAAGCCGTATTTTCAAAGATATAAGATCCTTACACTGCCATCTCTTTATATATTAGAAACGGCTTTATTTGTCAAAAGGAATCCAAATCTATTTCCTCGTATGGCAGATAGATATCCTCGAAATAGACGCGACAACAATAAACTTTGTCTGCATACATCTAGGACTACACTTATGCGCAGAAGTGTTATATGCATGGCTCCAATCATTTATAATAAATTGCCCAAAAGTTTGCAAGATTTGAGGAGCGCCGCATTTAAGCAAAAAGTAAAATCATTTCTTGTTGATAAAGCTTATTATAATATCAATGACTTTTTGGAAGACACATTTGACTAGACATATATTTTTAATAAGTAGTTATTAGTTTATATGAATATGACATTATTTTGATTTTATTTTTGACGTAATTATAAACACCTTGACATTGTATACATTTCTTAAATTAATAATATTATTGCTTGATAAAATTTTGCATACCATTCGATATTTTTATTTTTTTGTAAATCTTTGAGACCTAGTTATGTTATGCTTAAGCTGTTGTAACTTATCCTATTTTAAAGCTAATAAGCATTTAAATTATATTTGCACGCTATTGTATATGGCAAACATGTCATGAACTTTCTCCAGTTTTATATCCCGCATGCGATTTTTTATATTGTATGTACACATGTGTTTGAGCAAATAAATACATTATTATTATTATTATTACAAAGTTTTTAGTGACTATTATAAATCTGTTACAAAAATACTTATAATGTACAGAATAATTAGCAAAAAGGTTTGAAGACTATGTAATTATTTGAAATCTCAATCTCAATCAGCCTATCGCAGTCCACTACTGGACATAGGCCTCTCCCAACACGCACCACAGCACACGGTCGTCAGCCTTCCGCATTCATTATCTGGGCTATAAGACGTTGCCTCGTAACAAATTTCAAGATTTTGAGTTCACGGTTCCCTATAGGTTTTGATTCCCTTGCGAGTAGTCGCGAGTTTGAAAATATGATTATATTGCTCTTTCTTTTGATTGCGTAGACATAGAAGTTTGATTTTGTTACAGCCTAACGGTGTTATGTACCAATGTATTTGATATGAATTTCAATTTAATACCTCTACGCGTTCAAGAGAAAGGGGTAGCAACTTTAAATTTATTAAAAATATTTTTTTATATGCTATAACTAAAAAAAATACGGTTTTCGCATTTTTTCCTTTATAAGTGATGTAAGACGTTGCTTCGTACCAAATTTCAAGATTTTGAGTTCACGGAAAGAACCCTGTAGGTTTTGATTCCCTTGCGAGTAGTCGCGAGTTTGAAAATATTATTAAATTGCTCTTTCTTTTGATTGCGTAGACATAGAATTTTGATTTTGTTACAGCCTAACGGTGTTATATACTTGAGTATTTGATATGAATTTAAATTGAATACCTCCAAGCGTTCTTGAACGAAAAAAGGGGTAGTAACTTTAAAATTAAAAATATTTTTCTTATGTGATGTAACTAAAAATTTATGGTTTTCGCAATTTTTCTTTATATGTGCTACAAGGCGTTGCTTCGTTCCAAATTTACCAATGCATCTTTTGATTGCGTTGGATTAGAAGTTTGATTTTTTTACATCTCTGTGGAACCGTAGATTCGAGTATTTAGTATAAATTTCAGTTTGATACCTCCACGCATTCCTGAGAAAAAGGGTCTTGACAGACGGACGGACAACAAAGTGATCCTATAAGGGTTCCGTTTTTTTCCTTTCGAGGTACGGAACCCTAAAAAACATGAGTTATCTAATCGTCTTTTTCTCATTCCAATTACGCTTTGTTGTTATACACTAATTTGTAAGAATACATAGACAAAGAACTGGGTTATAATTATGTAGTTATGCTCAACTATGGGACGATATTGGTCTTAATATATTGCTACAAGAATAATGCAGTCAATAAAATGTAGTGGTATTAAGTCAACCATAATAAGTCAGGCAGATCCATAGCAGTTGTGGAAGAAATTTTCTGACGAGTATTAAGTGACCGAGAGCCATTAGATGCATGTGTCAAAATATTTTATATGCTGCTTAAGCTTGCATCGAATGGTAAAATGGAGTGTGAATCTTAGACGCAGCCGGATGTTATGCAATGATTCTCATCTTTCTGTTGTGTATTATAGAAAGTGACGTTTCTTTTATTTTATAAGATACTTATGCCACCTTTGTTTTTTTTAATAATAATAGGCGAAAAACGAGGCAGCGATAGCCTAGTGGAGATACCAACAGACTGCCATGCAGAGGGTATCGGGTTCCAATCCACGGCGCGCACCAATGACTTATCGGAGTTATGTGCGTATTGAATTGTTAATTATCGCTTGTCCCATGCCTCGGAGAGCACGTTAAGCCTTCGGTCCCGATTGTCATGAAGATCTTTGACAATCGTTACAGGGCGGTCGAATAAACTGACACTAGTCTAAACCATGGAATATCACTATCCCTTCGGGTTGCGGAGGTCAGACAGGCAGTCGCTCCGTGGAAAAGCTATTATTCAGCCAAATCCGTTCGACTAGTAAGCGGAACCCAGATTGAAACTGGGATAACGCTAAGAGGATGATGAATAGACGGCATACGAGCAGAAGGATCGCCTGGATAGGGATGGGGGAGAAGGAATAGGGGATAGAGCCTCCGGCACTAGATTTTAAATCTGTTGCTTTTCTGAGTTTTAAAGTACATCTCAATAGCCTGTTGATGTCTTTTCTACGAAAATATTCACATGTTATAAAACTGGGATATTAATAAGTAATTAAGTAACAACTGTAAATTAATTTTTGCCGTGTGGTTGACGGCATAGAATACAAGTGTCACCACCCCCTATCTTCCCGTGGGTGTCGTAAGAGGCGACTAAGGGATAACACGATGCAAATACCATCTTTGCGTAGAGACGGAAAACTCGACATCAAACCCTATATGACTGCCTCGTTGGTCTCGCGGCATAAATGTCCTGGGTCGGGCAGTGTTAATGGGTTTTTCTATCACGAAATTCTCAGTAGCCGCACGGAGTCTGGAAATGTGCCCGTTACGGCAATAGGCTCGCCCCTTATTACGTGGGACTAAAGTATATCTGGCGAAAAGTGGGTGTAGAAATACACCTCTGCCTACCCCTTCGGGGATAAAAGGCGTGACGTTATGTATGTATGTAAATTAATATAGCCAAAAGCTCTTATAAGAGTAGATTACGCTGAAATACATGTATAACTTAGGTAAATTATTTTTGCACAATTAAATAAATAAATAAGTTTTAGGGTAAATAAATTAAATACGCAATGAATCCACAAAATAAATTTCGTATTCAATTTATTTCCAATTCAGAACATGGTAACGATATTTCACATGAAACTTCAAACGCCAAAAACCCTTTATGAAAATAAAACATTTTATTTACGTATTTGCCCAACCTAGTATTAATTTTTTAAATTAAAATTAGAAGTTTGACAAATGTTCATCAATATTTAGCCAAATTTCATGTGAAAATTTAAGACACCGTAAACCAACCAAACACGTTAAAGGAAAAGTTTTGATTATAAATAGATTTCAACCTTTATAGTTTAATCATTTTGTGTAATCGTTTGAGCCAGCAGTTTTTTTTCTAGAAAATATGTGGAAAATTATTTTATTGGTTAGTATTGAGATAGATATTAATATTGTCAAATGCGCCATGGGTACACTAAACTTAAATTAAACCTTACTGGATATAAAAACTTATATTGTAGTGCACATATACTCACAAACAGGCAACAAAATACATAAAACAAGCAAAAGGGTTACCTTATCTCAATTTCACATAAAACATTTAATCTCTAATATAATCTTAAGTTATAAGCAAACGTAATGTAAAAACATCCCATAACGCTACCTGAAATACGCTCTCGGATAACCATAAACCAGCTCTATCTAAATAACTTCCAAGTTTCGTATGTAAAACTGTAGAGATATAGGTACGCGTTGCGGATATTAAGTCACATCACTATCTTGCAGTATCAAAATATACACAATTCAATATCCAGATTTGAATATTTGGTATTTTACATAACCGTTCCAAGTTAAAACGCGCACGTATAATATGATATTTTACAAATATGGGTATATAAACGCGGGTTTTCGTCTATAAACCGATTCAACATGGTTGTTTTGTTGGATATGGTACACGTGAGGACTTATCGGTGCGTCTGTTGGAGCTTATCTTTTAGATACGCGAAGGCATTTTTTACTTAAACCATATTCGGCAGCACAATTTAGCTACAAAGCTTAAGATATCCCTACGGCGTAGGCTGTAAAAGTTAATATAAGGTATTTCTTTAGTCATGGACAATTTTTCTTGACATATATTTTTTAATGATTGCGACGTTACTTTTCTCTGTGTCTCAATGCGATTTGTTTTTGTAATAGTGGCTCTACATACAACTAAAATAATTTCATCTCTGCCCGTCATTTGAGGTTCGATGGATAGTGTGAATATAATAATATTATATCTCAAGTAATTTGTTCAGTGAAACATCAGCTGATTAAACATGACTTTCATTCTATTAAACAAACATGTTTCATTTTACTTAAAGAAACTTAGCTAAAATAATAATTATTTCACACATTTTCAAAATGTTAGAATTGTAAACCCATTTTATCTCTGAACAATAATATATCATAGTTTCACAAATACCTTTGTTTGAGAACAATATGACTAGAATTAAAATAAGACACGCTTGAATTATAATCTGCGTGAATCGTAACATCTACCTAATGTAATTTCGAGGAATTTTATTGAAGATTATTGTGTTCCATTTATTCTCAAATTAAAATAAAATTTCACTTATCATCACGCCTTTTATCACCGAAAGGGTAGGCAGAGGTGTATTATACACCCACACTTCACCAGTTATGTTTCAGTCCCAATGTAATAGGGGGCGAGCCCATTGCCATCTACCGGGCACATTGTTAAACGAGCGATAATTAACATTTTTAATGCACACGTAACTTCGAAAACAGGGGATCGAACCCAAGACCATCGTCTCGGCAGTCCGTTACGTACACCACTGGGCCATCGCCGCTCTCTGTTTTAACTTAAGAAAGAAAATCTGATAGGTAGATATGATTTGTAGTACAAATCGTATCGATTTGTATTTATTAAAAACGATGTAGTTTGATATAGTTGATTGAATCAGGCGGAACTCCTTGAACTCTTGCGAACTTGGCTCAGTCGTTGCCCATCGTTCCTGAAGATGCCTCGTGCAGAGGCGAAACATGTGTCGAAGAATAGTCGGCGCATACAGCGGGATACTGCAAGTTAGGTATCTTCCTGGAACCCATACCATTCCTATATCCCTTATCCTTTTAGAGGAGTTCGGTATTGTCAACCTTTTTCTATTGCAATAGTTGGGGTGGTCAATCCGAGGGTGCGTGGTGGGTTCCTCTTTCCTTCCATTAGATGTAGTTTGCTTTCTTATGTGGGCTCAGTGGCGTGCCATTGGAGAGACCTATATCCAGCAGTGGACTATGTCAGGTTGATGATGATAAAGAGTGAGATCAACTCTTGTGAATTAGATTTTAGACCTCTACATTATCGTTCACTCATCCAAATGATAGCCTGTGCAAGTGATGCTTAACTTTGCTGATCTATTACTGACTTCAATTTATAAAGTAACGTCGAGTGCTCGAATGGGGCAGTGATTGAAACAGCTTTAAAAAAATAAAAAGAAAAATTATATCACAAACTATAATCTCTTATTTTTACATTTAGATATTTTATTAATTACAGATACATTTAGATATTTTAGAAGTTTTGCCGACAAGTACAACAAATATATAGACCACAAAAATATTTAGAATTACGCATGTTCTTTTAAACGTATCTATAATAAACTTGAAAATAAATCAAGCTTTTCGTATTAACACCTTTATACATGACATTTCTAGAAATTTCGGTACAAAGGATTATCATGAAGTGAGTTCTGTCCCTCAAACTCTCTGTAACATTCAACTATAATTTAAAATGCCAACTGCCTGTATAAAAATATTCCATAACACTCATTGCGTTACAAATACCATTAAACGCGATTAGAATTTTAACCGCAATACTTAACTGAACTCGTAAGTAAACTGTTCCGTGAATAATGAACATTAACTCGGTGACCTTGAAGATACAAATATTTTTGATATGCCTTATTGAAGAATCAAGGGCAACGTTTAAATACAAAATTGGGCTTGAACTTCATGTAGCAACGCTATTAAATAAATGCCGATTATTGCTATGTATTCTTTGTTTTTAGTTCATCATTACCATCAGCTCTGTATAATATACAGATTACCTATCTCATTGCTGTGCACTTCCATCCTCTCACTTAGTATAATCGATAATGTCTACCAAGCAGTGCAAATGCGGGTTGGTAGACTTCTTACATGTCTATCGAGGAAATAGGGTTGTTTCCAACTAGTCAAATCAAGTACTTTAATGAAATGTCAAAAACAACCTTTGCCAAGGGTTTTGTATGAAATGTGACATAGTGACGTCATAGTGGTTTGCTGTCAAGTTGAATACTAATCATCAATAAATTGACGATAAAAAATGTTAACTAAAGCTTTAAAATTTATTGATGAATGAAACTACTATTATTTTCGCATGTTTCACTAGATAAAAATACCTACTTGTATAATTTATTTCACTTGCAGGAAACTTCCCTATTATGGAGAACTCTTAAATATTATGCAGGATTCCTCGCGATGTTTTCCTTCACCGTTAAGCAGGCAAAATTTTAATACTCAGTTAACTTTAAACTGCCTCCGTGGTCCAGTGGATAGCGTATGCAACTGCTGATCGGAGGTCCCGGGTTCGATTCCAAGTTGACCAACGCTACGCTGTCTTAAGTAGTATAGTTTGTTAGCGTGGGTCGCCCAATATGCAAATTAGAATACTGTTTAAACTCTATTTCAGAAATTAGAAACTGAACTGCTTTTAATGAACTTCTAGTTTGCATCGTAATTGGGAATTGATTGCATGGCTCTGTTTTATGTGATTGAGGTCCAGTGAGTGCGTGGAAAATATGTAGGCTGTGTGTGTGATGAAACAGCCTAGTTATGGTGAGGCTTAAAGACTGCTCCGCGGAGGAGTCACGAGTTTGAAAATATTCCGCACACCAACACTGACTTTTTGAAGCTATGTGCTATTATATTGTGAAGAAAGAAAGGTACGTAAGCAGCGATAGCCCAGTGGTGTACGTAACGGACTGCCGAGATGATGGTCTCGGGTTCGATCCCCAGGTACCCCAGGCACACACCTCTAACTTTTCGAAGTAATGTGTGTATTAAAAATGTTACTTATCGCTCGCTTAATAATGTGCCCGGTAGATGGCAACAAGCTTGCCCCCTATTACATTGGGACCGCAACATAACTGGCAAAAAGTGAGTGTGTAATACACCTCTGCCTACCCCTTCTTGGATAAAAGACGTGAAGTTATGTTATGTTATCTATTATGTAAAGAAAGGTATGGTATGCCTCCAAATAGAGGAGATCCTCCAAATAGACGAGACCGACGACTTTGTGCTCTTCAAAGCATGATAACGCTCCGATGTAAATACCACACAAAGTGACCATCCATCCAGAAAGTAACCTCTACAAGCGTGGCTTAACATTGCTGATCTATTGTGAACTGCAATTAAGCTACACTATAAACACTACATCTGTATAGAAGATATGCACTGTAGTTTTCTCTTAGAATCACACAATTATATCCAAGCAACCTACTATAGAAATAGACATATGAAAAGTGAGTAATAACATGATTAGTCTGCCGACGCTTTCACTAACTGATTACTACTTACGTATCAGCACGTGTACTGCTAATATACTTAGATAGTTACTGTGGTCTTCATACCTTAAATACTTCAAGTTGGAATACAAAAAATATAATTGTAAAGATGCTGCCAGAATTACCTTTCGTTTTTGAAAGGACAAGTGTCCGTTTAATCAGGGGTCTCCTTCGCCATAAAGATCTTCATGACAGTCAAGACAAAAGGCATAACGTGCTTTTCGAAGTAGTGGCTCTGCGTTGTAAGCGATAATTAACAATTTAATACGCACATAACTCTGGAAAGTCCGTAGTGCGCGCCGTGCATTCGAACCCAATACCCTCTGCATCAATCAATCGATGCAAAACAATCTGTACTTCTACTATAACATTACTGCTCTAGAACGTAAAATATTTTATAAACTATTCTAAAAACAGTATTGAACTGTTCATATTATCGAAAAGACGTCATTTGCCGATCATGGGCATACTTGCTATTTATAGGGTCCTCTATACAAAAATAAATTACTAGAAGACGTCAACAAATCTATTTTCTCATTTATAAGTATGGTTTCTTTATGTAGAGAGGCGTCAAGGACTTTTGCGGAGCATAATCATGATATATTCTCTAAGAACCAACGACGCCCTCATATATTATTTGCGGGTACGCCCTGACTAGGCGTATAGTCGGCTGGTAATTGTTTGCTGGTCAATTGGTGGATTATACATATTTTTTGGTGACATGTTGTTGTATCTCAGCTTTGAAGAGCTGAAAGATCAATAAAAAATGGGAAAGGCCAATAATACTTTATTGATTTTAAACGCGGTGTCTTGGTTCTGGGCAAGTCAACATCACAATGAATGCTTAAACATAAACAAGGTAGTTCCTAGCGTTATACATAAAGATGTTAAGTATATTAGCCTCAAGACGTACATTGCTTGACATAGACCTCTCCCAAAATTCTCCACAGAAATTATTTTATAAATATAATTATTTATTTATAGGTAGTAAAACCTTGCTGATTTCAGCATGAATGGGCCGTCTCGACCGGGGAAGTACTCTCACAGAAAATCGACGTAAAGTAACAGTACCTAAACTGTTGCGTTTCGTTCGGTGAGTGACATTGCCGGAGGCCCTATCTTCTATTCCTTCTCCCTCGTCCTATCTCTTTTGCCAACTCCAAGGGGCGGCAACGTACTTGTGACTCCTGTGGTGTTGCTTGTGTCCATGTGCGACGGTAATTGCTAACCATCAGGCGATCCATCTGCTCGTTTGCTGCCTATTGTTATAAAAAAAACTCATCTTGAGCCACCCACATCCAACCGTTTCCCGCAATCCCAACAACATTATCTTAGTTATTGCTTAATGAAACAAATTTGCAACGACGTTTCAATTAAAGGCTTTCACGAATTATAATTCTGATGATAATTTGATGTGTTTATTGAAAAGACAACGCCCACAGTAGAACTAAATCCTGTGTCGCGGGGGACTTAACAAACATACAACTAACAGACACAATGAACACCCAGACTCAAAACAACAATTTATGTATCACACAAAGTGTTGTCTCGTCTGGGGATCGAACCCACAACACTCGGCGCAGTGTCCGCTTAAACCACTAAGCCAACCGTGCAGTCAGACACTTATCATTAAAGATATACATATAATTATGATAATTTGGTTCTACGCGACTGACAAAACGCAGCTCCTCTTCTGCCAAATACGGCCAGTTCCTTTTTACTCCTTAGAAAATACTTTGAAAATGTTCCTTCACAAGTCTAACTTGAAAGCCAAATTACTTGCTTTGTGGGCAACACCTAAATTGCTATAAAACTTAACTTTTCCTGATTTCTTCCTCAACAGTAAGTATAAGTTATTGATAAGGGTCTGCCTCTGCAGGAATTGCCACTGGTGACAGGTATTTGGCAATCAACTTTGTGCCTCATAATAATATGATGTCTTGTTTTACATGTTGTTTTGTTTCTTGTGAGTGTGTGGCCTACTCTGGTATCGTAATTTTCAGACCACACAAAGGTTTCCAATATGGCATAATGATGTTTGTCCGTAGTCATGAACTAGGAAATATTTACTTGCCTTCTGAAACGCAATAGTACTAACTTAACCAATGTATATAATTGCATATGCAGCGATAGCTGATGGAGAGACCGACAGACTGCTACGCAGAGGGTCTCGGGTTCGAATCTTCGGCACGCGCCAATGACTTTTTTGAGTTAAATGCGTATTAAATTGTTAATTATCGCTTGCTAAACGGTGAACGAAAACATCATGAGGAAACCTCTCTTCATATCTTCGTGGACGCCAGCAGTCGGTTAGCATTGATGAAACATCGTCGAATTGGTGTGATCTGGATGCTGGTGTTCCACAAGGCGGAATTCTCTCTCCACTTCTATTCTCATTGTTTATTAATCTCATAACTCGTGAACTTCAGTGTGCGTATCACCTGTATGCTGATGACTTGCAGCTTTACTCTCAGGCACGGATAGACAAGCTGTCAGATGCAATCGGTAAAGTTAACCAGGACTTATAAGCAATAAAGGTGTGGTCTGATCGATTCGGTCTTTGCGTGAATCCATCCAAATGCCAGGCTATCGTTGTAGGAAGCTCGCGCATGATTTCTAGAGTAGACTTCATAAGCCTGCCATCGGTCACTTTCAATGGATGTGTAATACCATTTGCTACAACCGTGAAAAATCTCGGTTTATACATAGATGCCACCCTTGACTGGCGGGCTCAGATTGCAGCAGTTAGCCAGAAAGTTTTCGGGACTCTTCGCTCTCTTTATCGCCTGAAGAACTTTCTGCCTTCAAAAACTAAAGCAATGCTTATGCAAACTTTAATCTTCGCCATAATTGACTATGGTGATGTTTGTTATCTCGACCTGAATGCAGATCTGCTCAAAAAACTTGACCGACTTCTCAATTATTGCATTCTAATCGTTTTCAATCTTCGTAAGTTCGACCACGTCTCGAAATTCCGTACAGAATTAAAATGGTTGCCAATTCGTCAGCGACGGAATTAGCGTACATTGACGACCTTATACTCACTTCTCCACTCCCCTAATGCCCCTTCTTATCTAATGCCTAGTTTCTAATATCTCTGCTTCAACCATGTTAAGAACTTGCGATCATCTAATAATCTTCTTCTTCTTTGTCCAACTCACACTTCTAATCTAGTTCATTCTTCTTTTCATATCCAATCTATCCTACTCTGGAATGCTCTCCCTCCTGAAATTAGGATGGCCACTACTCGAGACACATTCAAGTTCAAGGTTCGTCAGTTATATCGTGGATTGTCGGAAGCTTGTCAGTAGCAGCACTCTACTCTTATTACCTATTAGCAGTTTTCATTTTTGGAATATTTATGTTTATGTAGAAATTATAGTTATAATATTATATATATTATTTATTTATTTAAGTATATATAATTAATATATTTAAACATGTATATTTATTCGTATATATGTATGTATGTATGCTGTATGTATATATAGGGCGTTTATATTCGTAAATATGTATGACCTGGTATACTTAATATTCTATTGTTTTCTTGTTTTAGTCTCTAAAACACACCTGCCACTATCATCTCTGCATCACCCTAAGGTTGACTGGTAGAAAATGCCTTTGGCATTAAGTCCGCCTTGTGCAAATTGTATTGCAGGAAGTTTAATAAATAAATAAAATAAATAAAACCTGCATGTCTGAGAATTCTCCATAATGTTCTCAAAAGACATGTGAAGTCTACCAACCCGCACTAGGCCAACGTGGTGGACTACGGACTTACCCTTCTTATAGTGAGATGAGGCCCGTGCCCAGCAGTGGGACAGTATAAAGGGCTGATGATGATGTATATAATTGGTTACATGCGGTCACTCATTCAAGTGGTGACCTGTGAAAAAGTTGCTTAACTTTGCGCTTCTATTATGAACGGCTAGCGAAGTCAAATATTGTGTTGTCAAAGAGTGTTGTCTTTCTCAATTTTTTTCTTGATTGAATTGAATTTGAATTTCGAAGTTGTGAATAAATGTTGTGTCTCTTTCATCGCACTACGAATAATTTTGAGGGCATTTTCTTTTATGTAGTTCATCTGCTGGAAAGCGATTACCGCCGACCATGGGCTTCTACAACATCAAAAGACTCACAGACTTTTGAAACGCAACAGTATATTAAATACTGTTACTATACGTTTATATTCAGTCAATCCCCGGTCGAGCCTGCTCTACTGCTTTCAAAGTGTCATGTTGATTCAGAAAAAACCTTGCGCGCGTAATAAAAATAAGAGACAATCCTAATTTCACAATTCCCAACAGCTATTTCCCATTTTCCTCAATACTTACTCTCAGCTTACACTCAACAGACACTTAATATTTCTGTCACTCCCAAAACGTTATTAACTCAATCCAATTTAAAAGCATTTTACTTAACCTTGCCGAATATGAACACTCACAAACAAAATGTTAAATTTATTCAAAACACTTTGAATTATACATTCGGTAATGTATCTGAAAAATTGTTTAGCGGAAACAGCTTTCAGGTATATTATGTGGGTAAAGAAATCCAATGTTGGCATTAGTGATGGGCTTTATGGCATGCGGATATCTCGGATATTGGGTATCACTAATACCTAAAAATATAACGCGGATAATGACAGGCATTGAATATCGAGATTAAATATTTTTAGATGTCTTATATAGAATTTATACATTTTGATTCTGAATATATCGTCGAAATTTTAAATATACCGGAATAAAATAAATTTCATGTATATTATAGGTTTTTTTGTACTTTTCTTTTTACACAATTATAAAGTAGCTGTATATTAAAAAACATGAGTTATGTAATCGTCTCTTTCTCACTCCGATAACACTTTGTTTTTATACACTAATTTGGAAGATATTTAGACAAAGAACTGGGTTATATGTAGTTATGCTCAACTATGGCAGAATATTGGTCTTAATATATCGCTACAAGAATAATGCAGTCAATAAAATGTAGCGGTATTGGGTCAACCGTAATAAGTCAGGCAGACCATAGCAGTTGTGGAAGAAATTGTCTTGTGAGACGAGTATTAAGCGACCGAGAGTCATAAGATGCATATGTCATAATATTTTATATAATGCTGCTTAAGCTTGCATCGAATGGTAAAATGGAGGGTGAATCTTAGACACAGCCGGATGTTATGCAATGATTCTCATCTTTCTGTTGTGTATTATAGAAAATGACGTTTCTTTTATTTTATAAGATACTTGTGCTACTTTTGATTTTTTTATAGTAATATTCGAAAAACGAGGCAGCGATAGCCTAGTGGAGATACCAACAGACTGCCATGCAGAGGGTATCGGGTTCCAATCCACGGCGCGCACCAATGACTTTTCGGAGTTATGTGCGTATTGAATTATTAATTATCGCTTGTCCCGTGACCGACGGCTTAACGTGCCTCGAAAAGCACGATAAGCCGTCGGTCCCGATTGTCATGAAGATCTTTGCCAATCGTTACAGGGCGTCAGTACCGTCTAATAAACTGACACTAGTCTAAACCATGGAATATCGCTATCGATTCGGGTTGCGGAGGTCAGACAGGCAGTCGCTCCGTGGAAAAGCTAATATTCAGCCAAATCCGGTTAGACTAGTAAGCGGAACCCAGATTGAAACTGGGATAACGCTAAGAGGATGATGAATAGGCGGCAAACGAGCAGATGGATCACCTGATGGTAAGCAATTACCGCCGCCCATGGACACAAGCAACACCACAGGAGTCACAAGTGCGTTGCCGCCCCTTAGGGTGGGGAAAAAGGACAGGATTAGGAGAAGGATGAGGGAGAAGGAATAGGGGATAGGGCCTCCGGCACTAGATTTTAAATCTGTTGCTTTTCTGAGTTTTAAAGTACATCTCGATAGCCTGTTGATGTCTTTTCTATGAAAATATTCACATGTTATAAAACTGGTATTTGTTAACTACGCGATGTTAATAAGTAGCGACTGTAAATTAATATAGCCAAAAGCTCTTATAAGAGTAGTTTACGCTAAAATACATATATGATTTAGGTAAATTATTTTCGTACAATTAAATAATTTTATTTTCATTTTTATAGTTTCACGCCTGTATCCCCGAAGGGGTAGGCAGAGGTGTAATATTACACCCACATTTCGCCATGAATTTTTAAATAAATAAAACAATTAAATAAATAAATAAGTTTTAGGGTAAATAAATTAAATACGCAATGAATCCACAAAATAAATTTCGTATTTAATTTATTTCCAATTCAGAACATAGTTACGATATTTCACATGAAACTTCAAACGCCAAGAACCCTTTATGAAAATATAATATTTTATTTACGTATTTGCCCAACCTAGTATGGCATTCTAAAGTTATAATTTTGACAAATGTTCATAAATATCTAGCCAATTTTCATGTAAAAATTTAAAGCACCATAAACCGACGAAACATTTCAAATGAAAAGTTTTGATTTTAAATAGATTTCAACTTTTATAGTTAAATCATTTTGTGTAATCGTTTGATCCAGCAGTATTTTTGCTGGAAAATATGTGGAAAATTATTTTACTGGTTAGTATTGAGATAGATATTAATATTGCCAAATACGCCACTGATATACTACACTCAAATTAAACCTTACTGGATATAAAAATATATATTGTAGTGCTCATATACTCACAAACAGGCAACAAAATACATAAAACAAGCAAAAGGGTAACCTTATCTCAATTTCACATAAAACGTATAATCTCTAATTTAATCTTAAGTTATAAGCAAACGTAATGTAAAAACATCCCATAACGCTACCTGGAATATGCGCAGCTATATCTAAACAACTTCCAAGTTTCGTATATAAAACTGAAAATCTACGCGTTGCGGATATTAAGTCACATCACTATCTTGCATTATCGAAATATACTCAAATAAATATCCAGGTTTGAATATTTGGTATTTAACATAACCATTCCAAGTTAAAACGCGAACGTATTATATGATCATTTACAAATATAGTTTATACAACGTGCATTTTTGTTGGATATTATACACGTGAGGACTTATCGGTGCGTCTGGTGGGACTTATTTTTTAGATATGCGAAGGCATTTTTTACTTAAACCTATAAATACGGCAGCGCAATTTAGTTAAAAAGCTTATAATATCCGTACAGGTATAAGGCTGTAAAACTTAATATAAGGTACTTCTTTAGTCATAGACCATTTTTCTTGAGATATATTTTTAACGGTTGCGACGTTAATTTTCTCTGTGTCTCAATGCGATTTGACTTTGTAAAAGTGGCTCTACATATAACTAATGTCATCTCTGCCCGTCATTTGAGGTTCGATAGACAGTGTGAATATAATAATATTATATCTCAAGTAATTTGTTCAGTGAAACATCAGCTGATTAAACATGACGTTCATTTTATTAAACAAACATGTTTCATTTTAATTAAAGAGACTTGGCTAAAATAATAATTATTTATTATATTAATACATTTTCAAAATGTTAGAAATAGTAAACCCATCTAATCCCTGGACACTAATACATCATAGTTTAGCAAATACTTTTGTTTGAAAACAATATGACTGGGATTTAAATATGTAAGACATGCTTGAAATATAATCTGCGTGAATCGTAACACCTACCCGCCAGAATTTCGAAGTAGTAATACTTTAATTTAGTTCCATTTAAAACTAAAATTAAAAACTTTAACTTATAAAAGAAAATCAGATAATTGAAAACGATGGAGTTTGCTTTCTTATGTCAGCTCAGGGGCGTGCTATTCAAATACAAATTTAAATTCAAAATCCTTTATTAATTTGGGTCACAATGTGACGCTTATGAACGTCAAAATAATAAATTTATAAAATAATTACTTATACTCAAATTTAAAACATTATTACTGTACGCTTCTACATTTACATTTACTGCCACGTTCGCAAAGCAATAGGTAGAACCATGAGAAAGAACAATACTTTTGGTTAGCCTCCTCAGAATAGACATGGTGAACAGGAGCATCCACTTACATTATGTATTTATACCTAATAATACAGGCAATCCGCGAAAGTGATCAGAACCATGATGGAAATGATGCAGTTAAATATTAAAATCGAATACCAGCCCGCAAGACCGTCATCGACCAGTCATCGCAAGTAGCACCCGTTCACGAGTATGACGCATGTGACAGCCATCATTCCTCTCGCCATATTAGAAGGACAGGGATGACCCGACACACGACGCCACCACAAGAAATGACATTTTAGTGAGCATGACGACAACGGTATACGAACCAGCAGTAAGAAACAATTTATTGGTATACTGACCATGACCGCCAATTACCTCCACTTTCCAGATCGTTATTATTAACATAAGTTAGTGGAACACGTGAAGGAATGCAAATGTAGAAAGAATTTTGTGAAGGTGACAAGTGAACAATGATATGATCAGGGATAAATAATGTTAAACTACATTCAACAAATCATAAAATATCCAAATCCTGCAAAAATCATGTGTTCACGAGGCACCTCCACTTAACATGTAAATAAAATAATCGTGAGTTAAACAAGCCTAAGCCTATCCCCACGGTGTCTTATCATTTAAAAATTCCTTAATAGTGTAATAACCCCTTTGTAAAAGAAAGTTCCTAATTGTCCGTTTGTATTTGTGCATGGGTAAATTCATTATTTCAAGAGGCAATTTGTTGAAAAATCGTATACCAATCCCCGCAAATGAGTTCTGAACTTTATGTAGACGGTAGTTAGTTCCCACCAGTTTATGCTTATTCCTTGTGTTCAATTTGTGCAAATCACTATTTTTGTGGTATAGAATTAAGTTTTTCTTGATGTACATTAAGTTAGCATATATATATTGCGATGCAACTGTCAATATATCTTCTTCTTTAAATTTATCACGTAAAGAATCTCTAGCACCTAACTTATAAATTGCACGTATGGCCCTTTTTTGAATGACAAAAATAGTCTGTATATCAGCAGTTGTACCCCATAACATTATTCCGTAAGACATTACGCTGCGAAATAACTAAAGTAAACTAGTCTAGCAGTATCTATATCTGTGAATTCCCTAACTTTTGTAACTGCAAACGCTGCAGAACTAAGTTTTACTGCGAGACAGGATATTTGGGCGCCCCACTGAAGCTTACAATCTAAAGTTACACCTAAGAATACGGTTGATTCGACTAGTTGAATTGTTTCCTTATTTAAAATTATATTAGTAGGAACACTTTTGCCATTAGGCAAAGAGAATTTAACACATTTGGTTTTGCTTGAGTTGAGTACCAAATTATTTGTCGAAAACCAATCTAATACTTGTGCAAGAGTGTTATTGACGGTATCAAAGTTACTTAAATTACAATCAACTTTAAAAATTAATGACGTATCGTCGGCAAACAAAACAATATCACATAAATTTTGTACAAAGAACGGCAAATCATTAATATATATTAAAAAAAGAAATGGACCGTGAATAGAGCCGTGTGGAACGCCCATTCCTACTGGCAAACCTAGAGACCTACTCCCATTAACATCTACATACTGAATTCTATCACTAAGGTAGCTGGCAACAAGATTGAGTGCGGTATCTCTAATACCATAAAGTTTCAATTTAAGTAAAAGTGTATTATGTTCCACACAGTCAAAGGCCTTTGATAGGTCACAAAAAACACCAATGGCATCCTTCGAGTTTTCCCAAGCATTAAAAATATGCTTTAACAAAGTTACACCGGCATCGACGGTGGAGCGACCCTTAGTAAAGCCATACTGTTCACTGTGAAATAAATTATTTGTGTGAAAGTGGCTCTCTAGTTGATGCAAAATAATCTTTTCAAAAATTTTACTAATAACAGGCAAGATAGAAATTGGCCGAAAATTACTAGAGTCGCTCTTTGACCCCTTTTTGAATAATGGTATTACTTTACTGTGTTTCATTAGATCAGGAAATACTCCTGTATCTACGCATCTGTTGAATATTGCAGCTAAATATGGAGCTAAGCTAGAAATAATTTGTCGCACAAGTTTAACAGAAATGCCCCATAAGTCAACAGATTTTTTATTATTGAGCGTCTTGAATACCTTCAGTATGTCATTGATGTCAATATATTTAAAATTAAAAAGCACATCACACTCATTCACATTGCCCCTAACCAACATTTCTGCTTTGCTTGGACATGAATCTAGACAACTGGTTGTGTTCACTGGTATGTTTATGAAGAAATTGTTAAATGTCTGAGCAACATCAGTTTTCCTAGTAATAATTTCACCATTAAATTTTAATTCATAATTGTTATCTACCAATTTAGCTCGACCAGTCTCATTGTTAATAATGCTCCAAGTAGTTTTAATTTTGTTCTTGGATTCTTTGATTTCATTGCTTAAATATAAGGATTTGGCTAAAGTACATGTCCTCTTAAAAACCTTTGAATAATTTCTAACATATTGAATAAAATTAGGATTAAAATTGTATTTCTTCATACCATATAGATCATACAACCTAGCTCTACTTTTGTATATACCTACTGTTGCCCAATCACAAAAATTTACTTTAATGCTCCTTGCAAACGTCTTCAGTTTAAAAATTTTATTGTACTCATTAAATAAGCATTTATATAATTCATCGGGATCATCAACGGTTAAGTCAATACTGGCGATCTTGGCAGCAACATCATTACTAAAGTGTTTGAGCCGAGCAGAGGTCATTGGCCTACATGTAATTTCTTGTACTTTAGGGGTTGTATTAGTTGGAATTACAACCTTTTGCCCGCAGTGATCCGATGTCAAGTCAGTAAAAACAGCCTTACTTAAATAAAGACAATTGCAAAAAACATTATCTAAGCATGTAGACGAATGTGAGGTTATTCTGGTTGGTTCAGAGAACAAAACATTTAAATTAAATGACCTAAATAAGCTAACTAACCTTGTACAAATTGGTGATTTTTCTAACAAATTGACATTAAAATCGCCGCATACGATTATAGACTTCCTACTAGAAATTATGTGTTTTAAGACATCCTCTATAATGCTTTCAAACTGAGTAAAGTCGCTTTGTGGTGATCGATACACACACACTATAATATGTTGTTCAAGCTCAGCACAAGAAATCTCAGCAGTGCGCTCGATAGAAAGTTTAGCTATATCCTTACGTTCTTTACATTTCAAACTATTACATACATATACCTATTAGAGAGCCACCACGAATAGCCTTATTTCTTACGAATGCACTTATAACTGAGTAATGTTGATTGTTAAATATTAATTGGTCACCTCGCAACCAATATTCTGTAATACATAAGAAATCAATCTTATGTTTATTTAAAAATAAATCTATTTCTAATTCTTTGCCAGATAGGCCTTGTATGTTTTGATGAACTAAGTTTAAAATACATAAATGCCTATCTGTTGTCTCATCTAATAGTTTAAACTAATAGATGTGTCAATACTACTATTGGTATATCTACCAAATTCCTAAGTACTCTAGTAGTACGCCTGTCAGTATATAAATTAAATGCTAATAATTTAGCAAGTTGTCGCCTATGTACATAAGAAAGATACATAATATCTTTTGTTAAAAAGAAATTACTAATAAAAATATTAATGTCAAAAAATAAAATACTGTCACTATGACATGTCCAATTGTACAATAATAGATTTAATTTGCCTATCTGCCTGTTTTGGTCATCTGTGAGAGCATATGAATAAGGCAATGCACAAATAATAAAGCTACATCCTATTTTTGAGCTAATATCTATCATTAAGTCTGTTAATTCTATGAGACTGTTTTTGGAGACTAATGAGCTGTCACCATACAATTTGATGACAGTAGTTTGTGCATTCAAGTCGGCATTCTTAATCTTATCAACTAGGATACAAGACTGAGCTCCAGGTGAACAAAAGTTCTGTACTGGTTGCTCAGTGTAATGATCAATTTTATTAAGCTCCCTAAACCCACTCCCAGTTGGTCTGAAAAAATTATTACATTCTTACTATCAGTCTTTACTGGATGCAGTTTGTTTTGTGTATTATACTGACATCCATGTGCATTCAATTCTATTGATTCAGCAGGTGTAGTCGCACACTTAGTTGTACAACTGGAACAGTAATTATTAGAGTTGGATAATGAGATAAGTTGTTTTAAATTTTCTCGACCAACTCTTGAAATTTCTTCATATTTTAAGATGTATTCATGAGTCTCATTCTGTTGTTCCATTATAGTTCTAGTGAGTTGAGCTTGTAGATTCGATATTTGTGCTTGCAACTCACTTGTGTGTTGTTCATATAACAACCTACCAGAAACTAATTCTTCATTTGTTTCCTCAAGCTTTAATAAAAGAGACTCACACTCTTTATTTAATTTACAGTTATCTTGTGCATACTGACTCAATTTGGTGGACCACTTAGGACCAGATCTAAGTTTCTTAATTAATTTATTTAACTTAAACAATTTTCTAAATTTATTCTTACTAAGACATTTTTTGAAACAGTTACATTTAAGAGCTTTTAGCACATTAATTTTGTCACCCAGGAGCTCAGAGAATAAGTTGTGAGTAGCAGTACTGTTAAAGGCCGGAATTGAGTCTTTTAGAGTTGAAATTCTGCCATAAGCCTCATTGAGACTTGCTTCTAACTCCGCGGCTAAGTTGTCTGGAGTAAATTTCGTCGCAGCTGCTGAAACACCTAAATTCTTCTCGTAGTCTGTCCCGTTGATCCAAGATATGCTCTTTATGCAGCTCCGTGAGTTGTGTCTTCAGCTCAGATATACAGTCATTCACAATTTTAATTTCTTCTTCACAGTCAACGCGTTCCCTTAATAGTTGACTGTTGTCATCCTTGTACTTCTTTAACTCGAGCAGAGTTATTTTAATTTATTTTCCGCCTCCTTGGCCGTTGCCTTCCGAGTCATCATATGGGTAGACATGGCCAAGGATTCCAAATTACCTAAAAAATAAGAAAACAGCTGAGCAAAGTCAAAGAAGAGAAGAGATGTGATGGGGCTTGAGTATTATTGTATAGACAGAATAAATTAGAAAAGTTACAAAAGAAAAGGGGGGTATATGAATAAAAAATATATTAAATTAATTAATTGTAGAAACTAAGAAATTGAGAACAATTTAGGTAATTTGAATACTTTAGAGTAATTACCTAATACTTTTACAAGGGTTCTATTGAAATATCTCAGCTGATGAACTTAATCAACTTATTAATAAAATGTAAGTAGGTATACAAGTTACAGGTTTAAACCAATAATAGCTAATACAGAAAAGTACACAAATATATGAAGTACAGACAAGAATAAACAGTGTAGTAATTGTGAAGTGTATCTGTAGATTGTGTTTGTCTGGGGCTGTTGTTTAGTCCTCGATTTTGCTTCCACATATAGTCAAGCAAAAGGAGACAGAACTGAGCCAGATGTGTGTTGGACGTAGCTCAGACGGGGGTGAGCCGAGTAATTCGGTGTTGTGGAGTGTTGGATAAGTTTTAATAAGTATTATACTCCCCGGGTTTAAGCCGTAGCATCTGCTACGGCTTAAACCCGGGGAGTATAATACTACTACTAGATTTGAATTTACAGATTTACATCTGTAAATTCAAATCCGTCCGTTGACACCAAGTCTCCGTTCTGTTCGCTCGAACTTTGGCCGTGTATTATTATACTTTTTACAAACACAATTTTAACAATAACTTCTTGTCACTATTTTATCAATATATACTAACTTATATGTTAAATAATCAATTAAAATTATATTAAATCTTTTTTAATTACGGAGCTAAAATTATTGAATTAAAATATTAGAGAGACCTATGTCCAGCAGTGGACTATGACAGGCTAATGATGATGAAGAGTGAGACCAACTCTTGTAAAATAGATTTTAGACCTCTACATTATCGTTCACTCATCCAAATGATAGCCTGTGCAAGTGATGATTAACTTTGCTGATCTAATACTGACTTCAGAATCTTGCTATGAGCGCTATAAAGTAACGTCAAGTGCTCAAATGGTGCACTGATTGAAACAGCTATAAAAATTAAAAGAAAAATTATATCACAAACTATAATCTCTTTAGATACATTTAGATATTTTAGAAGTTTTGCCGGCAAGTACAAGAAATATATAGACCACAAAAATAATTAAAATTACGCATGATCTTTTAAACGTATCTATAATAAACTTGAAAATAAATCAAGCTTTTCGTATTAACACCTTTATACATGACATTTCTAGAAATTTCGGTACAAAGGATTATCATGAAGTGAGTTCTGTCCCTCAAACTCTCTGTAACATTCAACTATAATTTAAAATGCCAACTGCCTGTATAAAAATATTCCATAACTCTCATTGCGTTACAAATACCATTAAACGCGATTAGAATTTTAACCGCAATACTTAACTGAACTCGTAAGTAAACTGTTCCGTGAATAATGAACATTAACTCGGTGACCTTGAAGATACAAATATTTTGATATGCCTTATTGAAGAATCAAGGGCAACGTTTAAATACAAAATTGGGCTTGAACTTCATGTAGCAACGCTATTAAATAAATGCCGATTATTGCTATGTATTCTTTGTTTTTAGTTCATCATTACCATCAGCTCTGTATAATATACAGATTACCTATCTCACTGCTGTGCACTTCCATCCTCTCACTTAGTATAATCGATAATGTCTACCAAGCAGTGCAAATGCGGGTTGGTAGACTTCTTACATGTCTATCGAGGCAATAGGGTTGTTTCCAACTAGTCAAATCAAGTACTTTAATGAAATGTCAAAAACGACCTTTGCCAAGGGTTTTGTATGAAATGTGACATAGTGACGTCATAGTGTTTTGCTGTCAAGTTGAATACTAATCATCAATAAATTGACGATAAAAAATGTTAACTAAAGCTTTAAAATTTATTGATGAATGAAACTACTATTATTTTCACATGTTTCACTAGATAAAAATACCTACTTGTATAATTTATTTCACTTGCAGGAAACTTCCCTATTATGGAGAACTCTTAAATATTATGCAGGATTCCTCGCGATGTTTTCCTTCACCGTTAAGCAGGCAAAATTTTAATACTCAGTTAACTTTAAACTGCCTCCGTGGTCCAGTGGATAGCGTATGCAACTGCTGATTGGAGGTCCCGGGTTCGATTCCAAGTTGACCAACGCTACGCTGTCTTAAGTAGTATAGTTTGTTAGCGTGGGTCGCCCAATATGCAAATCAGAATACTGTTTAAACTCTATTTCAGAAATTAGAAATTGAACTGCTTTTAATGAACTTCTAGTTTGCATCGCAATTGGGAATTGATTGCTTGGCTCTGTTTTATGTGATTGAGGTCCAGTGAGTGTGTAGAGAATGTGTACGCTGTGTGCGGGACGAAACAGCTTCTTAGTAATAGTGAGGCTAAAAGACTGCTTCGCGGAGGAGTCACGAATTTGAAAATATTTCGCACATCTCCACTGATTTTTTGAAGCTATGTGCTATTATATTGTGAAGAAAGAAAGGTATATAAGCGGCGATAGTCCAGTGGTGTACGTAACGGACTGCCGAGACTATGGTCTTGGGTTCGATCCCCAGGTACCCCGGGCACACACCTCTGACTTTTCGAAGATATGTGTGTAATAAAAATGTTAATTATCACTCGCTTAATAATGTGCCCGGTAGATGACAAAAGGCTCGCCCCCTATTACATTGGAAACATAACTGGCGAAGTGGGTGTGTAATACCTCTGATTACCCCTTCGGGGATAAAAGGCGTGAAGTTATGTTATGTTATGTGTTATGTAAAGAAAGGTATGGTATGTCTCCAAATAGAGGAAATCCTTCAAATGGACGAGACCGACGGCTTTATGCTCTTCGACGCATGATAACGCTCCGATGTAAACACCACAACAAGCGACCATCCATCCAGGAAGTAACCTCTACAAGCGTAGCTTAACATTGCTGATCTAAGGTGAACTGCAATCAAGCTACACTATTAGCACTACATCTGTATAGAAGATACGCGCTGTAGTTTTCTCTTAGAATCACACAATTATATCCAAGCCACCTACTATGGTAATAGACATATGAAAAGTGAGTAATAACATGATTAGTCTGCCGACGCTCTCACTCACTGATTACCACGTATCAACACGCGTACTGCTAATATACTTAGATAGTTACTGTGGTCTTCATACCTTAAATACATCAAGTTGGAATACAAAAAATATAATTGTAAAGATGCTGGCAGAATTACCTTTCGTTTTTGAAAGGACAAGAGTCAGTTTATTCAGGGATCTTCTTCGCCATAAAGAACTTCATGACAGACAAGACAAAAGGCATAACGTGCTTTTTGAGGTAGTGGCTCTGCGGGGTAAGCGATAATTAACAATTTTATACGCACATAACTCTGAAAAGTCCGTAGTGCGCGCCGTGCATTCGAACCCAATACCCTCTGCATCAATTAATCTATGCAAAACAATCTGTACTTCCACTATAACATTACTGCTCTAGAAGGTAAAATATTTTATTAAACATTCTAAAAACAGAATTGAAATGTACATATTATCGAAAAGACGTCATTTGCCGATCACAGGCATACTTGCTATTTATAGAGTCCTCTATTCAAAAGTAAATTACTAGAAGACGTCAACAAATCTATTTTCGCATTTATATGTATGGTTTCCTTATGTAGAGAGGCGTCAAGGGCTTTTGCGGAGCATAATCATGATATATTCTCTAAGAACCAACGACGCCCTCATATATTATTTATGGGTACGACCTGACTAGGCGTATAGTCGGCTGCTAATTGTTTGCTGGTCAATTGGTGGACATATTTTTTGGTGACATGTTGTTGTATCTCAAGAGCTGAAAGATCAATAAAAAATTGGGCAAGGCCAATAATACTTTATTGATTTTAAACACGGTGCCTTGCATTATGTCACGGTTCTGGGGAAGTGAACATCACAATGAATGCTTAAACATAAATAATGTAGTTTCTAGCGTTATACATATAGGTATTATTTTAGCCTCAAGGCGTACAGTGCTTGACATAGACCTCTCCCAAAGTTCTCCACAGAAATTATTTTATAAATATAATTATTTATTTATAGGTAGTAGAGCCTTGCTGATTTCAGCATGAATGAGCCGGCTCGACCGGGGAAGTACTACCCTCTCACAAAAATCGACGTAAAGTAACAGTACTTAAACTGTTGCGTTTCGTTCGGTAAGTGAGAGTGGCGGCGGCCTTATCCTGTAATCCTTCTCCCTCATCCTATCTCTTTTGGCCCATCTTAACCCCAAGGGGCAGCAAAGCACTTGTGACTCCTGTGGTGTTGCTTGTGTCCATGGGCGGCTGTAATTGCTTACCATCAGGCGACCCGTCTGCTCGTTTGCCGATTACTAAAAAAAACGCATCTTGAGCCACCCACATCCAACCGTTTCCCGCAATCCCAACAACATTATCTTAGTTATTGCTTAATTAAACAAATTTGCAACGACGTTTCGACTAAAGGCTTTCACGAAGTATAATTCTGATGATAATTTGATATGTCCTAAAAATAAAACACTTATCATTAAAGGTATATTATAATTATGATATTTTGGCTCTACGCGACCGACAATACGCAGCTCCTCTTCTGCCAAATACGGCCAGTTCACAAGGCCACTCAACACATATTTACTCCTCAGAAGATACTTTAAAAATGTTTCACAAGTCTAACTTAAAAGCCAAATTACTTGCTTTATGGGAAACATCTAAATTGCTATAAAACTTAACTTTTCGTGATTTCTTCCTCAACAGTATAAGTTATTGATAAGGGTCTGCAGGAATTGGCAAACTTTTGACAGGTATTTTTGGACAATCGACTTTGTGCCTCATGATAATATTACGATGTCTTGTTTTACATGTTGTTTTGTTTCGTGTGAGTGTGTGGTTTATCTTGTGTCCGATATGGCAGAACGATTCTTATCCTGAGTCAGGAACCGGGACCGACCGTTTGCCGTGCCCTCCAAACTACAGTAGCAATCTGAAATAAATTCTACACGTGGTCACCCATCCAAGTGATGAACTGTGTAAACGCTGCTTAAGGTTAAATTTCAAGACAAACAGTGCTCCAGGATGGGACAAAATACCAACTAACATTCTGAAACAAAACATAGAATCTCTCGCGCACATTTGTGTAATTTAAGTATAGAAACGGGTATATTTCCGCAAATGTTGAAGAGATCTGTTGTATGTCCAATTCACAAGTCCGGTGACAAAGATATGCCCCAAAACTACAGACCCATATCGCTACTGTCCAATCTGTCGACGATACTTGAAAAACTTGTGAACTAAAGGCTGATCAGATACCTTGAAAGTAACACAAAAACCAATATGGGTTCAAAGCAAAAAAAGTCTACAGAGGATGCGGTTTTGACACTTACAGGTCAGTGTAGTAACACTGACCTCCCATCTGGATAAAGGAGACAAATGTCTGGGAGTGTTTCTTGACCTTCAGAAGGCTTTTGATACCGTGTCCGTGCCCACAATACTAACTAAAGACTCGAAAACATAGGTGTCAGAGCTGTGATTCTGAAATGGTTTAAGGACTTTTTATCCGACAGATCACAGCGAGTGCGAGTTAATAAATATGACAGTGACTTTGCTACGTATAATTACGGTGTTCCACAGGGTAGTACTATTGCGCCAACTCTTTTCCTTCTATATGTCAACAATCTATGTAGTGCCACCTTGCCGGGCATGGAAATTCTTGTGTTTGCTGATGATACGACTTTGCTCTTCCATGGTAAGAATTGGGAGGGAGTCTTCAAACAAGCAGAAGATGATTTGGCTAAAGTAACGAAATGGCTAGAAAATAGACTACTTTCTTTAAACACTAACAAAACCAAGTACATCTGCTTTGGTAAATCCATGACATCAAACCCCGTTTCTAAACAGGCGCTTAGAATCCATACATATCCGTGTAACCGCTCAAGCGATCGTGGCGGTTACGAATGCAGGGTTCTTTCTTGCACCACCCACGTCAAATACCTGGGTGTTATACTGGATGAGAAGCTCACCTGGACATTCCGTATAGCGTCACTCGCAGGCAAAATAAGAAAGCTAAAAATCTACGTACTGTTGCTGATCAGAATCTCCTAATTAAAACGTACAGGTTTTAATTAAACATTATATGAATGTTTGATAAGATACTGCATATGTGCATAGGGCGGGGCTTGTAAAATCATCCTTATTACAGCGGAACGAGCCCGACGAACAGTACTTAAAGTACTTATGTACTTACCCTTTTGGCATCCAACAACCCTTCTTTATGCAAAATCCAAACTCGAAGTGTATCCAGTAAGAAAAATATATATTTACGAAAGCGTTAGAAGATACCACAGGAAGACTACCCCAACAATACTTGAAATAACCAAGAGAAGAAGTCGCTGCCTACAACCTCGAGTTAAAACATCGTTTGTGCAAAAACAGTACTCATTTCTAGCACCACTCTTATACAACGCGCTCACACACGCACATCATGCATGGGTTTCATTTTAAATTTTTTGTTTGTATAATTTTGGTTCTTGTATATTGGCATTATCGAAAACAACTAATTGCAGGACACTGACTCCTGTAAAACAGTACTTAACTAGCTCAGGAGTCAGGGATACAAATTTATTGTAAAAGAAACGAATGTCAATACTCTTTATTGACATTCGTTTCATTTACAGCTGCGGCTGAAATTTTACAGTTTTGTCCATAAAATATGTTTCAGTCCCTGTTTACATGGTCATTGTAATGACTAAAAGTGGACCTTATGGTAGACTTATAAGCTGCGAAGTCTCAAGTGGGAGGACTGGCTCTTGCTTTGGAGGCAGTAAAGACAAATTTAATATATTTTTGTTACTGAGGACGAAAAAACTAAAACACAAAAATTTGCTGCAAACATCATTACATTTTCGCTTGTAACTTTGTTATTAATACGCTTTTATTTTTATTTTACGACTAAATTCTACGGGACAAAAGTTGATAAGAATTTAATTTGCAACACATAATGTTTTGATTTTTTTCAGTGCGGCCAACAGTTTCCCAGATAGACTAGAAAACCCATTTGTACCACTTTTTTCAAAATAGCAGCCGCAGGACAAAGGCTGCAACCCCACAAACTTGGATTTGAGTTTACACAATTTTTTAAATTATTTTGACATCTTATTTTTTCTTTTTTTATATACTCACACCTGTATCCCCGAAGGATTAGGTAGAGGAGTTTTTAATACACCCACATTTCGCCATGAATTTTTAGGTCCCACGTAAATGGGGGGCGAGCCTATTGCCGCCACTCCGTAGCAGCAGCTACTGAGAATTTCCAAACGGAAAAACCCAATAACACTTTGCCCGACCCGGGAATCGAACCCGAGACCTCCCAATCCCACGCGCACATTTATGCCGCGAGACTAACGAGGCAGTCGAGACAGTATTGACATCTATGAAATAATAATGCGTCCTCTGACAAATTGTCAATTTCAATGGCCTAGTAAACAAACTGTCCATTTACGGCGATATTCAGTGAGAGGGAGTCGGCAATTTTCTAATACCTTCAAAGTATCTTGTTGATTTGGCAAAAAGCTCACGCGCGTAATAAAAATAACAGACAATCCTAATTTCACAATTCCCAACAGCTAATTCCCATTTTCCTCAATGCTTACTCTCAGCTTACACTCAACAGACACTTCATATTTCTGTCACTCCCAAAACGTTTTTAACTCAATTCAATTTAAAAGCATTTTACTTAACCTTGCCAGTTTATGAGCACTCACAAACAAAATGTTAAATTCATTCAAAGCTCTTTGAATTATACATTCGGTAATGTATCTGAATAATGCTTCAGCGGAAACAGCTTTCAGGTATATTATGTGGGTAAAGAAATCCAATGTTGGCATTAGTGATGGGCTTTATGGCATGCGGATATCTCGGATATCGGGTAAGTATCAATAATACCTAAAAATATAACGCGGATAATGACACACATTGAATATCGAGATTAAATATTTTAAGATGTCTTATATCGTAGTTAATTTAAAATATACCGGAATAAAATAAATTTCATGTATATTATAGGTTTTTTTGTACTTTTCTTTTTACACAATTATAAAGTAGCTGTATATTAAAAAACATGAGTTACGTAATCGTTTCTTTCTCACTCCGATAACACTTTGTTTTTATACACTTATTTGGAAGATATTTAGACAAAGATCTGGGTTATATGTAGTTATGCTCAACTATGGGAGAATATTGGTCTTAATATATTGCTACAAGAAAATTGCAGTCAATAAAATGTAGCGGTATTTGGTCAACCGTAATAAGTCAGGCAGATCCATAGCAGTTGTAGAAGAAATTGTCTTGTGAGACGAGTAAGTGACCAAGAGACATTAGATGCATATGTCATAATATTTTATATGCTGCTTAAGCTTGCATCAAATGGTAAAATGGAGGGTGAATCTTAGACACAGCCGGATATTATGCAATAATTCCCATCTTTCTGTTGTGTATTATAGAAAGTGACGTTTCTTTAACTTTCCTTGTGCCACCTTTGATTTTTTTTATAGTAATAGGCGGCAAACGAGGCAACGATAGCCTAGTGGAGATACCAACAGACTGCCATGCAGAGGGTATCGGGTTCGAATCCACGGCGCGCACCAATGACTTATCGGAGTTATGTGCGTATTGAATTGTTAATTATCGCTTGTCCCGTGCCTCGGAGAGCACGTTAAGCCGTCGGTCCCGATTGTCATGAAGATCTTTGACAATCGTTACAGGGCGTCAGTACCGTCTAATAAATTGACACTAGTCAAATTCAAATTCAAAGCGTTTATTGCGAACCAAGTGTACAAACATAGGTGTTCGGTTACAATTATAGTGCTTAAAACTTAGTGCCTTTTACAAGCATTGCAATATTATCTAAACAAAAATTACAAAATAGAAATTCACTTATAATAATTGCAACTAATACTTATATTTAATAGTCTTAACCATGGAATATCGCTATCCCTTCGGGTTGCGGAGGTCAGACAGGCAGTCGCTCCGTGGAAAAGCTAATATTCAGCCAAATCCGGTTAGACTAGTGAGCGGAACCCAGATTGAAACTGGGATAACGCTAAGAGGATGATGAATAGACGGCAAACGAGCAGAAGGATCGCCTGGAGAGGGATGAGGGAGAAGGAATAGGGGATAGGGCCTCCGGCACTAGATTTTAAATCTGTTGCTTTTCTGAGTTTTAAAGTACATCTCGATAGCCTGTTGATGTCTTTTCTACGAAAATATTCACATGCTATAAAACTGGGATATTAATAAGTAATTAAGTAGCGACTGATTAATAAGTAACTAAGTAGTGACTAATTAATATAGCCAAAAGCTCTTATAAGAGTAGTTTACGCTGAAATACATATATAATTTAGGAACATTATATTTGTACAATTAAATAAATAAATAAGTTTTAGGGTAAATAAATTAAATACGCAATGAATCCACGAAATAAATTTCGTATTCAATTTATTTCCAATTCAGAACATAGTTACCATATTTCACATAAAACTTCAAACGCCAAGAACCCTTTATGAAAATATAATATTTTATTTACGTATTTGTCCAACCTAGTATGGCATTCTAAAATTAGAAGTTTGACAAATGTTCATCAATATTTACCCAATTTTCATGTAAAAATTTAAGACACCGTGAACTGACCAAACACGTTAAAGGAAAAGTTTTGATTATAAATAGATTTCAACCTTTATAGTTTAATCATTTTGTGTAATCGTTTGATTCAGCAATTTTTTGCTAGTAAATATGTGGAAAAATATTTTATTGGTTAGTATTGAGATAGATATTAATATTGTCAAATGCGCCATGGGTACACTAAACTTAAATTAAACCTTACTGGATATAAAAACATATATTGTAGTGCACATATACTCACAAACAGGCAACAAAATACATAAAACAAGCAAAAGGGTTACCTTATCTCAATTTCACATAAAACATTTAATCTCTAATATAATCTTAAGTTATAAGCAAACGTAATGTAAAAACATCCCATAACGCTACCTGAAATACGCTCTCGGATAACCATAAACCAGCTCTATCTAAATAACTTTCAAGTTTCGTATATAAAACTGAAGATATACGCGTTGCGGATATTAAGTCACATCACTATCTTGCATTATCGAAATATACAAAATTCAATATCCAGGTTTGAATATTTGGTATTTTATACAACTGTTCCAAGTTAAAACGCGAACGTATTATATGATAATTTACAAATATGAGTACATAAAACGCGGTTTTCCGGCTATAAACTGATCCAATATGTTTTTTTGTTGGATATGGTACACGTGAGGACACGGTGCGTCTGTTGGGGCTTATCTTTCTGATATGCGAAGGCATTTTTTAGCTGAAAAGCTAATAATATCCGTACGGTTATAAGGTTGTAAAAGTTAATATACGGTATTTCTTTAGTCATAAAACCCATTCTGACTAAGGTATATTTTTTGGTGATTGCCACATTACTTTGTACTGTTTCAATGTGATTTGACTCTATAACAGTGACGGTACATTTAATAATGACCTGTCTAGGCGTCATTTGGGGTTCGATGGGCAGTGTGAATTTATACATAACTAGTTGCTGCCCACGTCTTTGCTCGTGGATAAAAAGAACTTTGTATTAGAACCTTCATACAAACTTGCAAGAGGCCTTAAACCATATTAATGCCAGCCCTTTAAAAAAATCCGTTCTTAGCAGACGCCTACTATGTATAAGTATCTACTTCCCTGCCAAAAATCAATCATTATAAGTCCAGCGATTTTCGAGATTTCGTAAACAGTGAACTTTCGCTTTTATATAGATGGTTTAACTGATGTTATTTACACAGTTAGACATCAGCTTAGTTAGCATTACTTTCATTTTATTAAACAAACATACTAGTTCATTTTAAAACAAAGTCTTAGTTAAAATAATAATTATTTCAAACATTTTAAAATGTTAGAAATTGTAAACCCATTTAATCCCTGGACAATAATACATCATAGTTTAACAGATACCTTTGTTTGAAAATAATATGGCTGGAATTTAAATGAGACACGCTTGAATTAAAATCTGCGTGAATCGTAACACCTCATCTCTGAAATTTCGAGGAATTTTATAGAAGATTATTGAGTTACAATTCAGTACAAAATGAAAATTAAATACTTTACCTTATGAAATAAAATCTGATAAACAAGAATTTATGTACATAGATTTGTGTAATAATATTTATTTGAAAGGCAGGATTGAGCTTTTACTATCTGTTTGGCTAACGTACCTTTTAGATCCACTGAATGTCTCCAACATGATCTAACGATTTGGATGAGAACTGAGATTGATAACTTTACGTGCCCTCCGGCACATCGTTATAGCAATCTTTGCATCTACTCATGTGCATCTATTACGACTGGCAAGCGATCTACGCTATGAGTGCTACAAAGAAACGATAATTGCTCGAATGCTGCATTGATTTAAATGGTCCAATAAAGGAAATAATTGTAACTATAATATTGTTCGCCAATCCACTGCTGAACCTCTCCTAATAAGCGCCACAATGTCATTGTGAGTCATTAAAAGGATTTCAACGACTATACAACGCTGGTCAGACCGGTTGGTGTTAAATTTAAACTTTTGAAGTCTTTAACGTTAGTTTTATATTACCTTTCGGAATATATACCACGTACCTTTGTTTCGAGTATCTGATATCGGTACGCTCGCCAGTAATAGTGTAAACAGTAGTGGTAATATTCGCAATAATAATGTTCTCCAACCGATTTCGGCCAGGTGTTTTGTCTTCACAAGAGACTAGCCAACTGAGCGGGACATATTATTATAGTGCACAAGTGTGTGCGCAAACACAAGTGCACTCTGTGTTCCCTCTCTCTCACAGTCCAATGGAACGCCACATGCAAAACGACCGAAAGAGATTGAGCCCAGGACCAACGGCTTAACGTGCTTGCCAAGGCACGGGGGTGTAACATCGCCAACTCCTTGACTCCGAAATTCTATAGGAGAATTTTTTACAGAAAATCCCAATATCACTTTATGTTCGACAAGGGAATCGAACCCGAGACCTCATGATCCGCAATGGCTTACTCTACCACAGGACCACAGAGGCATTCATCCACTCTTCTGCAATACTTCAGTAGGTGTACATACGTGTGCTAAAACCATAGAAACAGTCAGTATTATTTAATACCGTTGCTGCGTGAAGTTCAAACCCAAGTTATTTATTTGAACATTGCCCTTGATTCTTCAGTAAGGCTTATCAAAAATATTAGTACCTTCAAGGTCACTGAGTTAATGTTCATTATTCACGGTACAGTTTACTTACTTAGTTCAGTTAAGTATTGCGGTTAAAATTCTGATCGCGTTAAATGGTATTTGTAACGCAATGAGAGTTATGGAATATTTTAATATAAGCTTCAAGTTGGAATTTTAAATTATAATCAAGTAAACGTTAAAGAGAGTTTAAGGGACAGATCTTATGTTATGATAAAAAAATCGCATTTACGTAACGAAATTTCTAGAAATGTAATATTTACTGGTGTTTAAGACGTGAAATATGATATTTTTAAAAAGGGGAAAAAATTTGAAAGTTGTTTTTTCATAAAGATTATTTAGTTATAACCTTTGAAAAGAACTCGCGTTAATTTCAGATAATTTATGGACTAAATATGATTATGAATTGAGGAGAAACTTCACATAGGGTTTTAAGTATGAAATTGCCGTTTTATTGTAATAGGTACTTTGAATTGTTATAGAATCTTCATGGTTTGAGGTTTTTGAATGAAACTTTTTTCACATGGTTTCTATGATATTATTCTTTTAAAAATGTGAAACATTTGAATATCGACTTGCAATCGTTTTTGTTATTCAACGGCCATTTTCAATATGCGAACTATAGATAGATCTGTAGATTTTTGATTCATGTTTGACATATTTTGTATGAAGCTTATGTCAAAAACGAATCTAAAATCTACAGATCTATCTATAATTCGCATATTGAATTCCGTAGTTAGACAAGAAAGATGGATTCTGCGAAAATTCAAGTGATTCTTGAATACGAGTTTCGACGCGGAAGTAGCGCGGCAGAAACAGCTGGCAATATCAATGTTGCGTTTGGAGAGGGTTCTGCTAATGAACGCACCGTGCGATTTAGATTGTAAAATACTGGAATGTTGGAATTTATTAATGGCTCTATAGGGTAAATTGTCGAATCCTATCAGGGACAAGATTTGCTTTCACGTGATCTATGATTTGTGTCCAGTTGAGATGTTTTAATAACATGTGCGTACGAGATTTAAGTGAAGCCGTAGCTACATACAACGAAGGCCATCTGTTGTACTATGACGAAAACAACCAAAATTGGCGACATCTAACGAACACGAGGGAACTACACAACCTATCGCGCTAATAAAGTACTTGCGGAGACTGCGCCTTGGCAAACGTAGCGTAGGACGCCTTCCGCTTGGGTGAAGTGACGATATTATTATACGCAAAGTGGCTGGCAGCGGCTGCACACGAAATGCCGAAAATCGAGCTCAGAGTCGTGCCATTGGAGAGCTGTATATTCAGAAGTTGACTATAGCAGGCTGATGTCGATGATGATGATGGTCAGAATGCAGTCCAGCAGGCATCCTCCCTCTAGTTAGAGGAAAACCCGGGTATACTTTGGGATTCCCCCGGTATAGAAGAGGCCCTGTTCTAGCAATAAATGTTTAAATGTCGAATAACTGATAAATCAATCTGTCTAGCGGTCTTTAAGCGTCTCTTTCTGACCTAAGCGCATAAACAATTTGACGTTCATCTGTGCTTCTTTGTGTTCAAAATTAAAAAATAAAACTGAATTTGTATCGTCAGCAAAATGTTTTTCCTGAAAGTGATGAAAATTACAATATATTCATTCAAAATTCGTTGTTAAATTTTGGCATAATTAATTTCATCAGTCACCTTGTGCTGTGCGGTTTTGTGAAAATTTGAGATAAAATAAAATTACTCTGTCATTTTGAGAGTATCCTTTTTGAGCTACCACAATGACTGAGTAATTTTCTAAATGAAAATAATGTTTGAAAACGAATCTTTGAGGCGTGAAAGCTTAATAATAATAATTTATAATCTGGGTTATGCTTGCGGATGTTTGAGGGAAATACAAACTTAGTGTTGTACTTTAGATTATATTAACAATTTGTAGAGCACTGCTATTGACAAAGAAGAAATGTTAACAAATTCGGGAAAACAGGACAACATATTTAAAGCGTGGGCGATTCAAGTCCAATCAAAATTCTAAAATATGTAATAATGAGATAATTAAAATAAAATAACTGAATTTGAAGCGAAGCTAAGCTAAAGTGACAATGGGCGTATAGCTCAACGAACCAATGGCCGATTGATTATTAAAAGTGCACTATATTTTTGTCCGTAAATTATACAATAGCAAATTTTTTTTGTATGTACAGACATTAAGTAACTCATAAAAAGCCTTTTGAATTGAATTTTTTGATCGTGCTTATTTGTTCTTAGCGCCTGTTATCTTCAGATTGAACTATATGTGACTATGATTTGGGGTTCTATTAGTTTACTCTGAAACCCCAGAAAACTGGCCCACTTTACGTACGCACAATACTTAGACCATTAGTGAAAACTATACAATAAAAAATTTCCCTCGCTTTCTATGCAATATCGCTTCAATTTCATCTGCAGCGATCACGTTTACAGTAAATACATAAATATAGGGCAATTTGTGGATAATGGTTTACGTGCAATGTCTTAGAAAACATTTCTTTAGATATTATTGAACAAATGTATGTCTCAATGCCATCTTTAAAAAGTGGATTGAAATTATGGTAGTAGGCCTTTTTGTGCCAAATGTAATCACAAATGTGTTGTGTGTTGGTATTCTTGATTACTACTTATTGGAGGCATCGGCATATTATTATTATCATTTCTGATGGCCCTACTATTTTTACAGCCTTACGGAGTCCACTGCTGGACATAGGCCTTCCCTAATTTGCGTAATAATAGCATGTATCAATAGAGGGATTCGACCTCCTAAACCACACTGGTAGTGTATTTTACTTAGTTGCATTTTACAACACTCATGACATAAAAATGAGGTAGTGACACTGTATTCTTAATCCGTCACCACTCGGAGAATGAACTGATGGCCAAATTATTATAAGTAATAGATAAATACAAAAAACTGTTTTTTTTTGCCCAGTACGGAAGCCTGACTGCTATGGATTTAGAAAGGAATTTTTACGAAGAAAGGAACTAATTTGTGAATGGATAAGACGTTCTAGGACTTTTTAGGGCAAGGTATTCTGCTAAAAAACAAGGTTTAGGTATTTTAGGCAGGGGAATAATAAGTGCTTCTTTCCTCGCTAAGGGAAAGAGACACAAGGAAATATACTGATTAAGTATGTTGCATAGGACGGGAAGGATTTCATCTAGGATGGGTAGGATAGTATGTTTTTATTTATTTTTTATGGTAATGGCGGCAAACGAGCAGATGGATCGCCTGATGGTAAGCAATTACCGCCGCCCATGGACACAAGCAACACCACAGGAGTCACAAGTGCGTTGCCGCCCCTTGGGGTTGGGAGAAGGATAGGATGAAGAGTGGGATGAGGGAGAAGGAATAGGGGGATAGGGCCTCCGGCACTCTCACTCATCGAAAGAAACACAATAGTTAAATACTTCCCTGGCTGAGCCGACCCATTCATGCTGAAATCAGCAAGGCTCTACTACCTTCAATAATAATTACTGTACATCACTTATAATCCCGACAATTAGAAGAGTGACAGTGAGTTTTACTTACTCGTGTTTCGGGTAATTCTACGCTCTTGCATTTTGAACACGGACCTAATTAGATAGATAAATCATCAATCAATAAATTTCTTAGTATATGCGTAGGTAAATATCCAACTCAATATTGTGATTCAATTGGAAGTAAACTCGCTACTCTGCTTTCATTTGCTCGGTTAGTTAATAATATAGTGTGAGTGCGAAATGAACGCAAACTATATACGTGTAGTCTGCATCGATATAATAAGCTGTCTGTGTTTTAAGAAAACAGGATTTAGCCTACTCTCACCCTTTTAGAGATCCGTATGTCGAACCCACATATTATTTTTATATTAGTAACTAATATTACAGAAAATAATATTACAAAAAAAGGCAGCGATAGCCGAGTACCAGCGATACCAACAGACTGCCATGCAGAGGGTATTGGGTTCGAATCCACGGCGCGCACCAATGACTTTTCGGAGTTAAGTGCGTATTGAATTGTTAATTATCGCTTGTCTCGTGCCTCGGAGAGCACGTTAAGCCGTCGATCCCGGTTGTCATGAAGATCTTTGACAGTCGTTAAAGGGCGTCAGTACCTTCTAAATAAACTGACACTAGTCTAAACCATGGAATATCGCTATCCCTTCGGGTTGCGGAGGTCAGACAGGCAGTCGCTCTGTGGAAAAGCTGATATTCAGCCAAATCCGGTTAGACTAGTAAGCGGACCTCAGATTGAAACTGGATTAACATTAAGAGAAAGAAGAACTAATATTACAGAAAATAATGTATACATTATTTTCTGTAATATTATGTCGCTGGATGGTATCGGATTCCTTACGTGCGAGTTCTACTCGCATTAGATAATTATTTTTTTGAATTTTTTTTCTTATTTATACAAGTACCGCTTAGCTGCACGTTAAAATAACTGACACTAGCCTATAGTGTCAGTTATTCTAAGGTACAGCTGAAAATAAATGAAAAATATCAACATTTTATTATGGGCATCATTGCAGTTATCCCAGTTGCATCCAAAACTTACACGCCTTGGAGCCCAGCTTATTAGTCTAAACAAATATTACAGAATACAAATTCATTAAGAGTCTAAAACTCAAATACAAAACAAACAATTACATCATTTAGGTGACAGAGTTACACTTAGGTTCGTCAAAATTAATTTAAGCTTCGCTTTTTATAAATAATACCAAACATAGGTACGTGTAACGTCTTAGATATTATTAGAAGTTTAGAAGTTCTTGGACGAAACTTTGGCTACTCTAATTAAACGCCAAGTAACCGGTATACTTTTTAAAAGTTCTACTCATAAGTGTTGGTACTGTATATAATTAAGGGCATTGCAACTTTATGAAACGGCTACATTATATTGCTCTCAGCGTTAAATTGCAACTCAAAAATATGTGAAACGTGATCGCAGGAATAATAAAATTGTTCAAGGAATTTAAAGTTTAATTATTCTTTAAAATATTTCGTAAAATATAATTGTTATATTGCTTGGTATATATTTGAAGACAAAAACTAACATGATACAAAAATGTATAATAAAAAATTGGTTGCCTGTAAAGTCGGTATACGGGCGAAAGTTTTACGTGACAACGACTTTGAGTGGTAAAATAATTTTAATGTGAATATTCATTCGTATAGTAGGAAGAAGGATGAAAGACGCGTGCCTTTCACTTTTTATGTCTGTCTCTCTCGCTCTTAGGCGGGACGCGTGCCTCTCACTCGCTCTCATTGTGAGCGCATAACGTGAGCGGAGCGTAACGCAGTTTCTTGAAGTGTCACCCGGCAAACCAATTTATAAGACGTTGTCACGTCAAAAATTCAAAGATTAAATATTTATAAAGCTATCATCGCACGTGTGTAATCCAGGTTTCATCCAAGACTTTCGTCAGTTTTCTATTTGACAAGTTAAGCACTAACATATCCACAAAGCGATTACGGTGTGAAAACCGCATCTCAAAGGGATAGCGATATTCTAAAGCTTAGACTAGTATCAGAATAAAGGTACTAACTCTCCGTAACGTATGTCAGAGGTTTTCATGGCAGCCGGGACCAACGGCTTAACTTGCTCTCCGAGACAAAGGGAAAACGGTTATTAACAATTGAAAGTTTTAATAACGAGTATTCTGCGCTTTTATATAATTTAGGTATCCCTCAGAGATGCTTTATTAATAATGGATCTTTGCACGTATTTACTTAAGTCAATTATAGTTACTTAGACTTAAAATCAAATGCATTGTTTACCAAGTTGTTTGATATACAATGAATTAATACGTAAAATTGCGTTTATTTCTTGCTCAAAAATATTCATTAATTTAACGTTGATTGTCGATATTGACAGTGAAATTTGATAGACGTTTCACTAATAGATTTCACCGAAATAGGAGCCAATATTAAATTCAGCGGTAAAATAAAACAGGAACGAGAAATTATATAGAATTACCAAGTTTATTGGAAACTGTTATGCAATATGGAAACGGTTAGTCCGTGTGGTGATGGATTAAGAATACGGAATGTCACCACCCCATATCACCCTATGGATGTCGTAAGAGCCGACAGAGGGAGCATATTATGCAGAAAACACAATAGAAGGAAAACTTGATACAAACCCTATACCAACCCGTTTGGCCAGCAGTGGACTGGCTGTGGCAGTGAAAGGCTGATAATGATGATGATGATTATGCAGTAGATATCGAAGAGCCTATTACAGTCTACTACTGGACGTGGACCTCCCTAAGAATTGAGGTAACATAATAACTAGAGTAACAAATTCCTACAATTGACGTTCAAAATAGCGTGGTGACCAGCCTAAATAGACGACGGACGGATTGAACCCAATAAAAAACTACACTGATGGACTCATAAACTGCATCAAAGTAATAGGCGACTTTGAAATATTTTTTTTAACCAAGTATGCAAACTTTCTATACAGATTTAAATTGAAACCTCTAGATTGGTTCGTGAACTTTAAAACAGCGTAGCTTCATATCCTTAAGTTTAAGTTTGTGTACTGGAAAGGACCTTAAGACTTTTTTGAAGAAAAAACAGAAATTTAAGGAAAATTGGTTTAATAAAAAAATGGTTTTAACAATAGACACAAACTTTATGCAAGGGTTTATTTATGTTTTAATAAAGTGTATTACCTCCACGTGCCCTTATTACGGATTCTAATCGGTGCCGCATAGATTTTATTAGGGTTATTAAAAGATCTTGCGGAATATTGTCCCATTCTTCTGAAAGTGCTGTTCTTAGTGCTGCCACTGTCGTGCGCACAGGATTTCTCGCATATACAGCACTTTTTAAACTGTCCCAAACATGCTCAATTTTTTTGTTTTTTTTTAAAGACAACTCCCGCACTAGGAAGAAATTCCTGTGTCGCTGTGTCAATGTGATTAAGATCCGGGCTGCGTGCTGGCCAATTCATTGTATGTATCCCAATATCTTCGCAATATTGTCGAACTTGTGCAGCAGCGTGCGGCCGGGCATTATCCTGCATTAAAGTAAAATTTTCGCCTATGAATCCCATGTAAGGCACCACGTGATCTTCTAAGATCTCTTTTATGTAGCAATGTGCAGTCAAACCCCCTCTATTACCGTTTTGACGGACCATGTCTATGAACACAAGTTCTGTTTGCCCGTTCATCGATATGCCACCCCAGACCATACACGAACCGCCTCCAAAAGGAACACGCTCCTCAATGGAACTTTGAGCATATCGCTCCCCACGTCGATGATAGAATCTTCTGCGACCATCTGCACCATATAAACATGTCCTACACTCGTCCGTGAACAATACGGAGGCCCATTGCTCTTCTGTCCAATTTAGGTGATCACGCGCAAATCTTAAGCGAGCTTGTCTGTGAGCTACAGACAACTTTGGATGGACCGTTTGCTGGTCTAAAAGGGGTGATATCCGCTTCCTTAAACCTTCTTATTGTTCGTGCACTCACATTTACTCTACGCACTTCATTAAGCTCTGTTTTGATGTTAACTGACGTGAGGAAACGATTTCGCAGGGAAGTTGTAACAATAAATCGGTCATCACGACCGGTGGTTGCTCGAGTCCTGCCTATACTACGTCTCCTTCTGTAAGAACCTGTCTCCACAAACCTTCTGTATATTCTAGAAACCGTAGACTGGTTTAAATTTAAATTTCTACCAATCGTTCGTTGATCCAAGCCCTCCCGCACCAGTGCTACAATTTGAGCCGCTTGTTCGGACAAAATATCCATACTATGGTTCAAAAACTCTCGATGAGTTAAAAAACTAACCCAACAATTCTGCTGTTAACAATAATTCAATTGACAAAAGAATAAAAAATCAATGCGAATCAATTTAAAACTTTGCTTTAAATAACACGCAAATCTGATACTACGAGTAAATTTTCTTTTCCCGGCTATATTCATTTGTTTTACTGCAGTTCTATTTTTAAATTTTGCTTTTTTTTAAGATTAAGAGCCAGTCTCTCCATATTTATATAATTTAATCTAAAAATTTTGCATACTTATTAAAAAAATCATTTCAAAGTTATCCTGAACTTTGATGCAGTTTATGAGTCCGTCAGTTTATATTCATCTCTTTCACTTTTTCAAAAATAACATTCCAGAACTTAAATTTGAATGAGACAACTGAATTTCAATCGTGAAATGCGGTGTTCTCCAGTTGTAAAAATGTTTTCCCCCAAAAATATAACGGATAGAAGAATCAGCCATAAATACATTCTTACCTAAATGAATTCTAAAAACATAACACCTTTTTCGATCAGTAGTGTAAAAATAAATACCAAATTGTGAAGAAATTGAAATAAACAAAATAACTGTTCTAAACAAAAATATTTTAAAGCATTTCGTTGTTGATTGTATCTCGTTGATTTCTCTTTAAAAATAAAGGAATTAAGTCTATTAGACAGAACAGGAACACTAATAAATTAAAATAACTATTTACTGATTCGTATTATAGGAGGAATAAGTCTTATTAAAAAACAAGCAGCGATAGCCCAGTGGAGAGACCGACGGACTGCTACGCAGAGGTCTCGGGTTCGAATCCACGGCACGCACCAATGACTTTTCGAAGTTATGTGCGTATTAAATTGTTAATTATCGCTTGCTAAACGGTGAAGGAAAACATCGTGAGGAAAGGAAACCTGCATGTCTGTGAGTTCTCCATAATGTTCTCGGAAGACATGTGAAGTCTGCCAACCCGCACCATGCTAGCGTGGTGGTCTATGGCCTTACTCTTCTCATAGTGAGAGAGGTCTGTGCCCAGCAGTGGGACAATATATAATTATAAAGAGCTGATGATGTGAAAAAACAAGCAATGAACCTTACAATTTCGGTAGTCAATTAAAGACAACGCTCATCACATTAAGGCACTCCCATAAAAGTAGGAAATTCAAAATTAAATTAATTGACAACACCGAAAATTTCAATGATTTTTTGCGAATTTTAGGTTTTAAGAACTTTATTCTCATAAAAAAGATACAATATCCACTTATACTACTATTTTAGTGTTATTTACAACAAAATGTCGTGATAAAATATAACTTCTCAACGTGAATTGAAGTATTTCACAGCGTATCTACCCTTTTTACGATCGTTGTCTTTTCCTATCGACAAATTTGACACTTGATGAAAATGTGACAGTATTAGTTTCACGGACCTATAACACATGACAACAAATCTATGCGGTCTTTGCTAATCTAGTTTTTATACAGATCAATGTACCTAAGTTACGCTCTTGTGCATGTTTTCGATTATAGTATGTATGCACTTTGTTCCTGGTAAGCTTAATCTTATGCAAATTAACCAAAAATGACAACCGCTTAGAAATAATAAAATCTCGGTCGATCTTTCTGGCCAGTAGTAAAAAAAAATTATTTATCTCGGCCTACAACTCCTAAAGTAGTTATTTAGTTTGTAATATTTGTGTTTTAATTTTTAGTTCGTTATATCTAAACAATCGAGTTAGTATTAAAAATAAATTTAAGTTTTGTGGAAAGCAAAGCCAAGCGACTTGGTCTTAATTTTATTGTGGCATTTATAGAGCGTTACTGAGCTTCGGACTATGCATAAATTTATTCTTACCAGGTACGAGTAAGTTGAGACGAGACCGACTTGGCTAAGCCATTCTTGCCCGCCATCTTTGATCTATATCTACCTATATTATAAAGCTAAACACTTATTTGTTTGGTTGGTTAAACGCGCTAATCTCAGAAACTTCAAGTTTAATTTGAATACAAAAATAATTTGTGTTGTATGTGCCCATTTATCGAGGAAGACTACATGCTATGTAACATTACGCTATGAGACACGGGTGCGGAGCAGTAGCCCTTAATAACGAGGGCGTAACCGCAGGCTTAGCTAATAGTGTAATAAAGCCACGTTAAGGGCTTCTAAATCACTGCTACTTCTTGAAAATCAAATTCGTGACTGATGATTTTAATTAAAAATTGAACTTTATTTACATACTTGGCTCGAAATTAAAGTAATTCCTATTTAATTTTCTTAACTGCACAGGCTGTCTCGTGTTCCGGGGCTTTGAAAATGTCGAGACTTTGCATATCTTACTACTGAACCAGGTTATACTTACCTGTCTACAAAGAATGATGATGGTAGTAGAGCCTTGCTGATTTCAGCATGAATGGGCCGGCTCGACCGTGGAAGTACTACCCTCTCACAGAAAATCGACGTAAAGTAACAGTACTTAAACTGTTGCGTTTCGTTCGGTGAGTGAGGGTGCCGGAGGCCCTATCCCCTATTCCTTCTCCCTTATCCCACTCCTCATCTTATCCCCTTTCCCAACCCCAAGGGGCGGCAACGCACTTGTGTCCATGGGCGGCGGTAATTGCTTACCATCAGGCAATCCGTCGGCTCGTTTGGCGCCTATTACTATAAAAAAAAGATAAGTGTTATACAAACTCCAACACCAGATTTCATCGCACTCATCCAAAAATTAAGAAAGATAAAAATACAAAAGCACCTTTCCTTCATCATGACTGAAGTATCCCAAATTTCGACGTCATCGTCGTGAGTATTACGAATTTAGACGAAAGGTTGAGAGACGGTCCTTAATTATACAGTCCTGTTTTGTTTTTAAATATTGATAAATGTACATTTTACTTAAGACACGAGAGAAATTATTAAATTTATTTAACACAGCGTAAAAAGTTGAGCTAATAATGGTAATGAGGTTTTATGATTTCAACTTTAAAAATCGCTTTGTAGACCCAGTGTCATGATGGCTTATTCTCCTGAAGTGAAGTTTGATTTTCGGTTTACGCAACATCTTCTTATATTTTGCTTTCTCTAAATAATATGTAATAGCATGAAATAAAAGTGATATAAAAATTAATTTATGCAAACTGATCGAAATCTTGCACAGTGATGACTAAGGGTATTGTAATAATATTATAGCGTATAGTTGTTTCACAGGCTGCCTCCGTGTTCCAGAGGAGAGTGTATGCGACTGCTGGTCGGAGGTCCCGGGTTGGATTCCCGGGCCGGGCAAAAGTGTTACTGGGTTTTTCCAAATTCTCAGTAGTTAGCAGCACGGAGTCTGGTGATGTGCCCGGTAATGGCAATAAGCTCGCCCACTATTACGTGGGACCTGAAAATCCATGGCGAAATGTGGGTGTTATATTTACACCTATGCCCTCCCCTTAGGGAATACAGGCGTGAGTCTATGAATAAAAAATAAATAAAAATAGTCGTCTCACATTGTACTCACATATTTAGACTTTATTTCATAAACTTAGATGTTCTTTATTCTTTTGTCTGGACGTTAACGACTATGAGTTTCTTTGGGATGTTTCTTATCAGGGCAGTCAGTTAGGAAACACCGGTCTCATCTAGGTATTTTTTTAAAGTATGACTTATTTTGAGTGTTTGTAATGAACCTATGAACAAATAAATGATTTGACTTTGACTTTAAGAGTTATATTTGATTTATTTTTATAATATAATATTCTACCACATACACACATCACCATCTATAGTATTTTCGCTGTATGATGATATGCATGACAGTTCATGACTGACAATTATAGTGATGTAACCTAAGGAAATTTTAGCGATTATTTATAAATATCGAATTAATTGGCAAAAGACACGGAATCGTACGTAGTTACCGATTTTAGATCTTCGAAATAAATTCATATTAAAAGTGTTTTGGCATATACATTCACAAATAAAACGCAGTAATTTAAAAAAAAAAAATATTCACTCAGTATATAATATATAATACAGTCACTGTCACTCGAAATAAAACCTCATATCTGAATCAGAATCTTTTCCAACTGAGATAATTAATTGCTGATCTCGAATTCGGTTGAGGTGGACATATTTTATCCCAGTCGGTAAATATTGTCGATTGTATTTTTTCTACAACTGATTAATTTTATCAATGTAGGGAACTCATTTCTCTTATGATACCCATAAATATGGTTTCGGATTGCCACCACATCGAAAGTATCTATGTCAGTTATTGAAGCTTTACGCTCACGTTTCTCCAGAGTGGACAGCTTCTTGTCTTCAAAACCATTTTCTCCGAATTTTTCTTTGGTTATTCGAGAAACTGTAGCCTTGCCGATGTCCAGAGCTGCCGCAACTCTGTACACAACACTGTCGATCGGTATTACCGGGCCCCCGTTTGCACGCTCTCGTTCAAAGGAGGTCCTAAAACTATCTTTTTTGTTGTTTTCGGCATTGTACGTACCAAATAAGACACAACAATAAGATACAAATTTACACGCCAATCAGACAGAAACACAAACCGCATACAAGGCAGATGCACTCGTACTGACGTATTCGATTACAAGATGGCCGCTCCTGTTCATCGAGATCATGTCGATTCAATGGTGTCAATCTCTACTGACAGAGGTTCCGTTTCATTCATCTGACATTTTGAGGATTATATTTTAGTATATTTAAATAATTTATTTACAGTTAATAATAATTATAAAGATAGAGAGAGACATACTAGTATCAATTTACTTTGTAATTTTTAATAGAATTTTTTTTTAATAATTGTTTTTTTTTTGCCAATTTATTTTCATATGATGAAAGAAGTATGCGTAATATGTAAAATGAGAACTGTCACGCATATCATCATACAGCGAAAATACTATAGTCCCAAACTAAGCTGAGCTTGTACTATGGGTACCAGACAATGGATAAACGTACATATATACTTTTTTTTGTAACATACATACATACATAGACTCACGCCTGTTTCCTGGAGGGGTAGGCAGAGACTACGGTACGCCATTTGCAACGATCCTGACATACCTCTCTTGCTTCATTCACTCCCATCAAGTTTCTCATGCATGCTCTTCTGTTTAGGGTACTTCTGACCTGTCCTTTTTTTAGGATGTCTCCAATCTGGTCAGAGAACGTCCGCCTAGGTCTTCTCCTTCCTCCTGTCCCATTCACACTTGCCTTATATATCTTCTTTGTCAGTCTTTCGTCATCCATCCTCTCCATGTGCCCAAACCATCTTAACATGCCTTTCTCGATGCTTGTCACTACATCTTCTTTTACCCCACACCACTCTCGTATCACACAATTCTTTACTCTGTCGGTCAAAGACACTCCACACATATTTCTCAGTGCTCTCATTTCTACAGCATTTATTCTACTTTCAAGTCTCTTCTGCCATACCCAACTTTCACTACCATACATAAGGGTAGGCACTAACACCCCTCTATACACAGTCAAACGCGCCTTTTTGGACACGTTTTGACTGTTCATAAACGCCTTCAGAGCTCCATTCATACTATTACCTGCATTAACTCTTCTTTAAATATCTTTTTCATTCTTACCATCTCTTGTAAACAACGTAGCTAAGTAAACAAACTCATTCAATTGTACTTTTTTGTAAATTCATACATATTATACATAGAAACACCCAGACCAAGACAGACATCCATGTTCATGCGCACAAATGTTTGACTTGAGCGGGAATCGAACCCGCGACCTTCGGCGTAGCAGTCGCTTACACTCCCGCTGCGCCAACCGGTCGTCTATATAGTTATAATAAAAGCGCTAGTCTCGTAGAAAGACCGACAGACTGCCACGCAGAGGGTCTCGGGTTCGAATCCACGCTCACCAATGACTTTCAGAAATTATGCTTATTAAATTGTCAATGATTGCTTAATTGACGGTGAAAGAAAGCATCTTGGAGAAATTTGAATATCTGAAAGCTCTCTACATCTACATAATGTTGTCTAATAACATGTGAAGTGTGCCATCCCACGCATGGTCAGCGTGGTGTACGGTGTCCTTTTTTATAAGTGAGTTGAGGTTGTTCCCAGCAGTGCAGCAATTTATATATTGGGCTGATGATGAATTATTATACTGAGCTTTTGTCTTATTCTACGCCATGCGAGCCTTTTTCAGGTAATGCTGGCTCAAGAAAACACCCGCAAGCGCATGCCATGTTGGAAGAAAACTACTACTTAGGCAAACGACATGATAACGATCAATTGTGGAAGACCTGCGTTTGGCCAAAGCGCATGTGACTAGAATAAAGTACCTAGATTAGATAGATAACATTATTTCCAGTTGCGTGTCTTAAATTAATCCGCTTCAGATCTTTTCAAAAAACGCCACTGCTAATAAATTTTATGTCATAGGGAAGATCTTACTACATACATACATATACATAGATAGGCTCACGCCTGTTTCCCGGAGAGGCAGAGACTACGGAACGCCATTTGCAACGATCCTGATATATCTCTCTTGCTTCATTCATTCCCATCAGATTCCTCATGCGTGCTCTTTTGTTCAGGGTACTTCTAACCTGTCCTGTTTTTAGGATGTCTCCAATCTGGTCAGAGAACGTCCGCCTAGGTGTTCCCCTTCGTCCTGTCCCTTCCACACTTGCCTTAAATATCTGCTTGGTCAGTCTTTCGTCATCCATCCTCTCCACGTGCCCAAACCATCTTAGCATACCTTTCTCGATGCTTGTCACTACATCTTCTTTTACCCCATAACACTCTCTTATCACACAATTCTTTACTCTGTCAGTCAAAGAAACACCACACATACTTCTCAGTGCTCTCATTTCTACAGCATTTATTCTACTTTTATGACTCTTCTGCCATACCCAACTATCACTACCATACATAAGAGTAGGTACTAACACCCCTCTATGCACAGCCAAAAGTGCCTTTTTGGACACGTTTTGGCTATTCATAAACGCCTTCAGAGCTCTTACTAACATTCAATTAACAGACAGAAAGAGCAACCAAACTGAAAAATAATTTATGAATCACACAAACTATTGTCTCATATTAGAATAAAATCCACAACATCAAAGGCGAGGCGGTTACTCAAACTATTATCCCAATCGTGCAATCAAAACTGATTGTTTAAATCCAGAGTAATTTTAAGGACACGATGTTAGCAAATTCTCCAGACCTATATGTATATAATATGTGTAATGTGAAATTTCATATCTACGATTACTTTCTAGAACTAACATGGTTGTGAAATAGTGCTACGATAAACAACGAAATTTGAACTAGAACGTATAAGTTTATTTTATTAAAATAATAATCAAATTTATAGCTAACGTGTTAGGTGGTATTCACACTAAAACTAGGTAAGCGATGCTAAGATATTTTTATAGCTTCGTTGCGTAAGAACTGATAACAAGCTACGTCCGTGATGAATATATTGTATGCGTATTATGATGATAAAAGTATTTCATAGCTACGTAGATTTGAATTTTAGTCATAAAATGCGATTTACGATGGATTAAATATAGGGATCAAAAAGAAACAAAATAAATGGTCCTGACAGATTTCAAACTGTCCGATCAGAAAATAGTAACCAAGCAAAGTACTGTAGATAGACATATTTTTTAAGACACGCAGAATTGCTTATACATACATACATAAAAATCACCTCAGAGCTCAGGGCCTTAATTTACCTGTATAACAACTTTAAAAGATACGTTATTCAAATACGTTAGAGGTGATTTTGCTTCAGTTTATATAGGTGTTTTGGCATTAGTTACATCCGCCATGATCACGGGATGACAATCACTTAAGGACCAACTAACTACTGGTACTTTCGGTTATGTAGCAAATAAATTAATATCAAAACTATAAATCTTAACACCGCTTACAGCTACCATTATGATACCCTCCTAAAACTACGTTTTAAAATTATACAGCAGAATTTATGACTCCCTTCACGAATAGTTTATTTTAACGCGAGATTGAAGAAATGAGGCGTGCGGTGGGTAATGTATGAACTTTTAAAATATGGAAAATTTAATACATGCGCGCTGATCTGGATAGGAATTAATTGAGCTTGTACTTGAGATAGCAAAATAATGTTTTAAAGAGAAAGTCTAGAATGAAAATCTATTACCTTGACGCCATTAGCGCGCCCAGTTTTCGTTTTTAGAAGAATACACCAAATAATATAGAATATGAAAAAAAAAAAAAAAACCTGCCTCACAGGATACGCTTTGTAAAGAATGTTTTCTACACAGGTATATTCGCAACAGGTGGGCTAGTATGGCAGAAATCAAATGTTAATGCCAACTCACATTAATCGAAGACATGCGAATAGGAGAATTGATCAATGCCAATAAGTTGATCTTTCAAATCGGCTAATTTTCGTTTCTTCGATAGAATAAGTTTTTATGGACCGATTTTGTATCCTCGTGATGATCAAAATGTCAAGAAAAAATATACGGCTCCTTTAATTCGCAAGTCAGACTTATATTTACCTAGGTTTTGGAAAACTTGTAAATTCATTATCCTTTTCTTCCAGTTATAATCGCCATACTTGGTCTTCTGCAAGTATTGGAAGCGAAGTCATCGTATCGAAAAAAAGTTGTGAAGTACCCAGCAGACACACAATTTTGGGTGACAGACTTCTTCGTCAAAGGATGCAAGAATTTCTTGGAGGCATGCCCTAAAACCTATAAGTAAGATGCTTTAGCATTTCTTAACCGAAGAACTTCTAAAAACATATAAAAATATTTTTATAGAGAAACGTTTGAGTACAAAAATTGTTCTTTTAGACTATATTCTAGCATAGCTCGTTTGCTTATCGACCAAGTAGTTAATTTATTTAAAGGGATATATTTTCATATACTTGATTCGAAGAAAAATTAGGTACTACTAAATATAATAATTTAATATTCTACCACATTCACACAACACCATTTAGTCCCAAACTAAGCAGAAGCTTGTACTATGGGTACTAGACAATGAATAAACATACTTATATCCTTTTTTTTGTAAATACATACATATTATACATAGAAACACCCAGACCAAGACAAACATCCATGTTCATGCACACTAATGTTTGACTTGAGCGGGAATCGAACCCGCGACCTTCGGCGTGGCAGTCGTTTACACTCCCGCTACGCCACTGGGTCGTCAAATATGTCGAGGAATCGATATTTTAGCACTGTTGCAAATACCAATCTATTAATACCGTAGTATTGGCGATACGACGGCAGGGTTGTAGAAAACCACGTAATGCAGTATTTTGATGTTCAAGTTTATAAAACATCAATATAAATTTCAATGCACCACTCTCATTCATTTCAGTCTTGGCGCCTGATTTTCCTTGTTCATCTTCTAAAATGCAATATAATCCCAACTTTGTTGTAAAACTAGTGTTCATCTTTTGTCACCATTTCAGGAAACAACCAATCTGCGCTCAAAGTTACGATGGCAGTTTCTCAAACTTCAACAATTACTGTGAAATGCAGTATGAAAACTGCAATACTTGGAGAAGTAAGTATTAATTCCTTTTGTTTGATTTTACACGTTTTTCGTTTCATCTATACGCTTTGTAAACTTTTTTTGTGAAATAAAAGCAAACGAGCGAATAAGGCAGGGAACTGGTAGCTTTTTGCCCGACTACTAAGATGGGTTATGTTACCACAGAACGGATTTGTATTAATTTTAATGTTAATATTTTGTTAGTTTTGTCTTGATAACCCAAGTATTTTTAGATGAAAAACAAACATGGTTACTGTGAGACTCTAAAGTTAAGTTAAGTTAAAGTAAAAAAATATAATTATATAAAAAAATATAATGTTCAATATGGGTATCAAATTAAGGGGTTCACCTCGAAGATTTCAAATTGTATAAAGTCATTAAAAATAAATACAGGAAGAAATAATAATGATATTTATTCTCTATAAAAAATAAGTGAGGCAGAATAAGATAAAAAATGCAAAATTCACGTCTTGTTGTTACATAATAATTATTAATTTTAGGAAATCCCTTCCTAGTGCACCCCTATGGTCCCCAAGGAACATATTAACTGCCTAATTCTAGATTTTTGCGCCCTACAATTTCGACTATGCGTTGTCTGTGAGTCAGTCAGTAACAAAAGGATTTTTTACACACAGATAACAAAGTATGTGCTTCTTTTCGCATTCAAAAAATCTACTCCATAAAAAGAAAGTTAACAATGAAAGCCATTTTGGAAGCAATTTCCAAACATTTAACAGTAACTTTCGTGCCAGTATTTTTCATTTAGTACGCATACCAAAAGCAATAGGTAATGCAAACTCTTGAATAAAGTGAATCAATTAGTAATACAATTAAGCTTTCATTAGAGCTTCCAAGTGGTACTCAAAAATCTAATTGAAAACCACAGGATAGACCGAACTATTTATTTTTGCCGTCAAGTTTTAGACATTTATTTTGTTCTATAATACGTTTAGTTAAGAGTTAAGGAGTTTTTAGTGGCCTATAAAATAAGTCGTGTTTGAATAGGTGTGAATTGAACAGAAAAATATAACCGGGCAATTGTTAGTTGTATTCATACGTGAAAAGTACCGTACTCTCTCTCTCTCTCTCTCTCTCTCTCTCTCTTCAGCCTGTCTCGACCCTTTGGGTGTAGGCCTCCTTCAATCTACGCCACTCGTCGCGGTCTTGTGCGATCTGGCGCCACTTTGTCCCTGCCATCCTCTTGATGTCATCGTCCCTACGCATTTGAGGTCTTCCTGGAGGTCGTTTTTGTTCCTACGGTCGCCACTCAAGCAACCACTTACTCCACGAATCAGCCTTGCGCGCCACGTGACCTGCCCATTCCCATTTCAGTCTCGCTAAGCGTTTGATAACATCAGTGACCTTGCTCTGTTGTCTCAGCCACTCGTTGGTTTTGTGGTCCCTCAATGTTACTCCAACCAGTTTTCTCTCCAGCGCCCTCTGGGCCACGCTGAGCTTACCCAGTCTATCTTTGGTGAAGACCCAGGTTTCAGCACCATAGGTGAGAACTGGAAGGATACATTGGTCAAAAATGCGTGCCTTTTGTTCAGCCTTAAGGTTCATTTTGAAGGCGAACTCCAGATTGGAATAGGCCGCCCAGGCTAATCGTACGCGTCTGTTTATTTCGTTGGCTTGGTTCTTCTTCCCGGTCACTATTTTCTGTCCCAAGTACACGTACTTCTCCACTTTCTGGATGGTGATGTGGTTAACTTTAATGGTCACTTCAGAATCTGTGTTGGTCATAGTCTTCGTTTTGCCTAGGTTCATCTCGAGTCCACATCGGATTGAAGCGTCGCTTAGCTCTTGAATCATGGCTTGAAGTTCATCCGGGTCATTTGCCAACAAAATGATGTCATCGGCAAAACGCAAGTTATTCAAGCGATGACCCAGTATGTTTAATCCGCGGTCTTTCCAGTTCAGGCTTCTTAATATGTCCTCTAGCACCAGGGTAAACAATTTTAATGACAGCGTATCCCCTTGTCGCACGCCTTTCTCAATCCGAACTGGTTCAGTGAGTGGTGGTAGGTTGACTTTTAAGGTAGCTTTTTTGTACATATTTTCGATCAGAGCCGTATATCGATGGTCTATACGTCCATTTTGTAGTGAGTCTAAGACTGACCATGTTTCAACACTGTCAAATGCTTTTTTGTAGTCTATAAAGGCTAACCACAATGGCATCTGATACTCAGTCGTTTTCTCTATAATGATTCTCATCGTCAATATGTGATCTAATGTGCTGTGACCACTTCTGAAGCCGGCTTGCTCCACAGGCGGATACGAGTCAAGTTTTTAAGTACCGTACTATCATATTAGATACACCACTATTTAATTAAAAGGTGAAATATAGGCCCTATGTAAAATTGAAACCACTGCATATGTGTCTACCTGGATCCCATCAGACCTTCAACGAATGGCAATGGGATAACATACGAACTCTTTTAATCAAAAAACATTTTCCAAATAAATCCAACCAAAACATACTTACTTATTAATTACATATAATATATTTCGAACAAACAAAAAACAGGAGTAGAATTTAATCAAGGAAAAACAATTAGAACATTACAATATTTCTATCACCATAAAACCACTCTAATTACAAAACAAAAATCACACCATCAGTGAAAACATCATGTCTACAAAATAACGACGCAACGCCTCCCGCAAATAAATATAAATTCAAAGAAAAGCAACATTACGCAGAATTTACACGTCGCTTTGTACTATAGGTACGTCGGAGGCTTAAGGGTGTAGACACATCTGCTGAAATTACGCAACGCATATTTGGCATGTAGAATATCGTAAGCTATTCAGTAATGAAGGGGAGTAAATGCCTGCAAATAATGTACCTACTTAAGTTAAATCAAAGAATGTGTGCTCTATAAGTTTTAGACCTCAGACATTTTATGAACAAACTATATCAAGTCTGGTTAAATTATAAAGCAGGCCTCGGAAGTCCAGGCCACTTTCCGGGCCACAAAACAAATGTCTTAGACGCAACGTGAATAAACCTAGAATGATGATGATAGCATCGCAAGGAAACATCAAGCCAAAAGTTAAGGTGCATTAAAATTTAAAATGTTTGGTCGGATAGCTATAGCGATATAATACATTACGAGTATGGCAAGCTGAAATGGACATGGCAAATACTCTGCGTCGCTGAAATTCGGACGCGTAGTTTCCGCTATATATAGCACCACACTTAGATTTGCGTGTAAATGTAGCGTTTTTTCTACACTTTGTGACACGCGAAGCAATCTTTTCGTCAAGAAATGGCGACGGTAATGTGTTCTAGATATTTCTGTCGTGGAAAATTTCACTTAATGTTGGCAGAAAAGTCGTGATTGTGAGCTTTGTAAATTTAATTTAAAAATTAACTTTTAAGTATGCATTTAGGGAATACATATTACAAATAATATAAACTAGAGGATGCTCGCAGCTACCCCTGGTCATTTTATTTAACCGTTAACGTTAACAGCTTTTTTTATCGATCCCGTTGTAATTCCGGGAAATTCCTGGTCCTCGGCCATGCCAATTTGAGCTTCTTACGCCCAATAGTTTTGGCTGTACGTTGTCTTTCAGTCAGTCATTAACGCAAGAATTTCATAAATAAAGATACATAAGTGACTGACTTATAAGTCTACTAGCTGACCCAGCGAACTCCGTATCGCCTTTTTAGGAGTTTTTATTTAATTGCCTTTTTTCCAAGCCCCTTTTCCAAAGTTACCATTGACTTAGCGCTTAATCTCTTATTATTTCAGAGTCTATAAATGATGAACAAACAAACATCGATTTTTATATAATATTGAATTCCCCATTCCTTAAAATATCGGAGACGATACCCATATCGAGTTTAAAAAAAAATCCTGTCCGCCATCTTTGATTTCCTATCCGCCATCTTTAATCACGAAATAGATGTTGTATTTGGATTCACCATCCCTTAATTAAATCATTAGAGACGATACCCATATTGATTTTAAAAAAAAATCCATCCGCCATCTTTGATTTCCCATCCGCCATCTTGAATCACGAAATAGATGTTGTATTTGGATTCCCCATCCCTTTAAACATCGGAGACGATACCACATATTTCCACAGAGCGACTGCCGCTTAACCTCCGCAACCCAAGGGGATAGCGATATTCCATGGTTAAGACCAGTATCTGTTTATTTGAGGGTACTGACTCCCCGTAACGGCTGGCAAAGATCTTCATGACAGCCAGGACCGACGGTTTAACGTGCTCCGAGGGGCAAGCGATAATTAACAATTTAATACGCACATAACTTTGAAAAGTCATTGGTGCGTGCTGTGGATTCGAACCCTCTGCATGGACTGGCATTGGTACCTCCACTAGACTATCGCTGCCTCTCTGCTCCATCATTTACCATAATGAAATTTTGGCCAGCTGAACTTAAACCTGGTCGTAAGAGCTAGGGAACAGATGGAGGTCCGGGACGTACAAAAACTGCAACCACTGACGATAACCTCGCTAAATTTCACCAAATGGTGCTAGACAACCGCTGAATTGAGTAAGAGAGATAGCAGAGGGTACGAAAATGACCAACAAATGTATGAGTTACATATAAAATCAAGATTTAAGCATGAGCAAGCTCCTTGTGCGATGGGTGCCACGTTTGCTCACGTTAAGACCAACACCGCGTTCGAATGAACCTTTTTTTAATGGTCTGTTTGCGTTAGGCCTAAGCCTAATAAATCCAAGTTTTATTCCAATTAATGACTGTAAATAAAACCTGGATACACCATAAGGTATACGCCCAAATCAATAATACATTCCAAACAGTAAATTGCTAAAGAGGAACCGACTCCAAAGGACAAGGGCCGTTTTCTCGGCTGGGAAAGTGATGCTGACTGTTTTTTGGGATGTTCATAGAGAGAGATCGAAAGGGATAACTATTACTGCAGCATACTATGCTTTATTACTGGACAAATTGAAGGTAGGAGTTGTGCAAAAATGTCCACATTTGCAGAAAAGACTATTACTGACATAAATCTTCGTATATTATATATTTATTTTCTCGCTGATTGCCTCCATGGCACAGTTAATAAACTATGCCTCTGTTCGATTGAGAGGTCTTGGGTTCGATTCCCGGGTTAGGTAAGAGTGTAGGTACTTAACTGATTTTTCTGAATTCTCAGTAGTAGAACGAAATAAAAAAAACGCAACGTCAATAGACCCCATTTTACGTAGGACCTAAAACTGCATTACATGGCCAAATGTGGGTGTAATAATTACAACTTCTGTCTACCTCTTCGGAGTATTGGTTTGCCACGTCACGCCTTGCTCGCTATCTCGCGAGGTATTTTCTCACCGGCTTTCATAATAGGAAAGGGGCGTTTAATGGCCAAACAATTATATTAACTAATTTTTCTCAGGAATGCGTGGAGGTATCAAACTGAAATTTATACTAAATACTCGAATCTACGGTTCCATGGAGCTGTAAAAAAATCAAACTTCTAATCCAACGCAATCAAAAGATACAGCCGTATATGCTGCAAATTGCAGCATATTTTCAAACTCGCATTGGAATCAAAACCTACAGGGTACTTCCCGTGAACTCAGAATCTTGAAATTTGGTACGAAGCAACGTCTTATATCACTTATAAAGGAAAAATTGCGAAAACCGTAATTTTTAGTTACAGCATATAAAAAAATATTTTTAATAAATTTAAAGTTACTACCCCTTTCTCTTGAACGCGTGGAGGTATTAAATTGAAATTCATATCAAATACTCAAGTATATAACACCGTAAGGCTGCAACAAAATCAAGCTTCTATGTCAACGCAATCAAAAGAAAGAGCAATATAAGCATATTTTCAAACTCGCGCCTACTCGCAAGTGAATCAAAACCTACAGGGTACTTTCCGTGAGCTCAGAATCTTGAAATTTGGTACTAAGCAACGCCTTATAGCACATATAAAGGAAAAATTGCGAAAACCGTAATTTTTTAGTTACATCAAATAATAAAAATATATTTAATAATTTAAAGTTACTACCCCTTACTCTTGAACGCGTAGAGGTATTAAATTGAAATTCATAGCAAATACTCAGATATATAACACCGTTAGGCTGTAACAAAATCAAACCTCTATGTCTACGCAATCAAAAGAAAGAGCAATGTAATCATCTTTTCAAACTCGCGACTACTCGCAAGGGAATCAAAACCTACAGGGTACTTCCCGTGAACTCAAAATCTTGAAATTTGGTACGAAGTAACGTCTTATATCACATATGAAGGAAAAATTGTGAAAACCGTAAAGTTTTAGTTACAGCATATAAACAATTTTTTAATAAATTTAAAATTACTACCCCTTTCTCTTGAACGCGTGGAGGTATTAAATTGAAATTCATATCAAATACTCAGGTATATAACACCGTTAGGCTGCAACAAAATCAAGCTTCTATGTCAACGCAATCAAAAGAAAGAGCAATATAAGCATATTTTCTAACTTGCGCCTACTCGCAAGTGAATCAAAACCTACAGGGTACTTTCCGTGAGCTCAGAATCTTGAAATTTGGTACGAAGCAACGCCTTATAGAACATATAAAGGAAAAATTGCGAAAACCGTAATTTTTTAGTTACATCAAATAATAAAAATATATTTAATAATTTAAAGTTACTACCCCTTACTCTTGAACGCGTAGAGGTATTAAATTGAAATTCATAGCAAATACTCAGATATATAACACCGTTAGGCTGTAACAAAATCAAACCTCTATGTCTACGCAATCAAAAGAAAGAGCAATGTAATCATCTTTTCAAACTCGCGACTACTCGCAAGGGAATCAAAACCTACAGGGTACTTCCCGTGAACTCAAAATCTTGAAATTTGGTACGAAGTAACGTCTTATATCACATATGAAGGAAAAATTGTGAAAACCGTAAAGTTTTAGTTACAGCATATAAACAATTTTTTAATAAATTTAAAATTACTACCCCTTTCTCTTGAACGCGTGGAGGTATTAAATTGAAATTCATATCAAATACTCAGGTATATAACACCGTTAGGCTGCAACAAAATCAAGCTTCTATGTCAACGCAATCAAAAGAAAGAGCAATATAAGCATATTTTCTAACTTGCGCCTACTCGCAAGTGAATCAAAACCTACAGGGTACTTTCCGTGAGCTCAGAATCTTGAAATTTGGTACGAAGCAACGCCTTATAGAACATATAAAGGAAAAATTGCGAAAACCGTAAATGTTCAGTTACATCAAATAATAAAAATATTTTTAATAATTTAAAGTTACTACCCCTTACTCTTGAACGCGTAGAGGTATTAAATTGAAATTCATAGCAAATACTCAGGTATATAACACCGTTAGGCTGTAACAAAATCAAACTTCTATGTCTACGCAATCAAAAGAAAGAGCAATATAATCATATTTTCAAACTCGCGACTACTCGCAAGGGAATCAAAACCCACAAGGTACTTCCCGTGAACTCAAAATCTTGAAATTTGGTACGAAGTAACGTCTTATAGCCCAGATAAAGGATGCGGAATGCTGAGGACCGTGTGCTGTGGTGCATGTTGGGAGGGCCTATGTCCAGCAGTGGACTGCGATAGGCTGATTGAGATTGAGATTTCAAATAATTACATAGTCTTCAAACCTTTTTGCTAATTATTCTGTACTTTATAAGTATTTTTGTAATAGATTTCTAATAGTCACTAAAAGCTTTGTAAATCAATAACTTTGATAAAAAATCTTACCATCATTCATCAGCAGACTTTTGCAAGGCTGCTGCAAGGCTGGTATAGGTATTTAAGTTATATTATAAAATAAGCGATATATGTTAATATAAAATAAAGGATTACTGATTACAAACGACAAAGACCCCTTTTTCTTTTATTTATGCTCCTCCAGCTTACCATACTGTAATGTTATGGATTTCATTTGGCAATAAAAATACCATAACTATGACTGGTGAACTTTTACTTATATACCTACAGGTTTGTACGGAACCCTCGGTGCGCGAGTCCGACTTGCACTTGGCCGGTTTTTTTACTACTGATGAATTCGAATAACGAAAAATTACGCATCTATCAGATCTATATAAGAATGTACATTAGTGGGCCATTTGACACCTAGTTATTTTTCAGGGGTATAACTGGCCCAGTCATAAAAATACGTTCGGGCGAGTGCGGCTCCAACATTTGTTCAAACGGGACAACTCGCCCGCGGGCGAGTTTTCGACCGGGCGAGTTGTAATCTAACCCACAATTTTATGGAAACGGCTCTCATTCGCGATATTCAATTAATGTAAGGTATAAATACCTATGTTTTACCGACGATTCGGCCGTCTTACAACAGCCATGGTTGCGGCAGGAATGATGTCATCACTGCGTCGTCCTTGTGAACGACGCAGTGATGACATTGGCATTAGCACGGGTTTCGGTAGCTACCCTCACTTGTTTAGAATGTTTATTTTTATCTTATTTCGTTACCTCGACACACAACACTTATGACGTCTACACACTGGTGAGCTGTGTTACTGCGGCGGTGTTAATATTTGTTGATTAATGGACTCCAAGTCGTAGGCAGTCTGTATCAACCGGGAGGATGGATACAGACTGTATGATTTTTAAACCGTTAGGAATAAGCATAAAAAAAACAAAACAGATTTTATCGAATTTATGAAATTAATTTTAACCATGACCATGATAAATACTAGAAATGAATAACGCATATTATAGCTAATAAAAAGCAACATCTAACCAAAATTAAAAAAATAGTTGACAAAGTTTATACGTAGCACAACCTAAAATATTCTTATTCCAACGAGTTTCGTAATTAGATTCTCAAAACATACTATCTTTTTCTAAAACTGTTTGCAAAACAGAGATATTATATATTCGTAAAATTTACAAAACTGTTTCAGTTTATCGTATAATAGAATAGAGAGCAGTTTTTTTTATTTCTACGAATGCTTTAGGTCCGCTACACACCTGCAGTTGTAACTGAGCGATTTAAATATTTACCTAAATACGCTGTTTGAAGAACGTATTTAGATAAATATAAACGGAAGGCAGCTATAGCAAAGTGGAGAGACTGGTAGACTGCTACGCAGAGGATTGAGGGTTCCAAATCATGGCGTGCACAAATGACTTTTTAAAGTTATTAAATTGTTAATTATCGCTTGCTTAACGATGAAGAAAATATCGTGAGGTAACCTGCATATATAAGAGTCATCCATAATGTTCTAGAAAGACATGATTATGTGCATTTTGCCAACCCGCACTTACCCTGCGTGATGAAACGGGGAGAACTGGCACAAATGTTTGACTTGAGTCGGAATAGAACCCGCGACCTTTGAAATGGCAGTCCTTTGCACTCCCACTATACCACCGGGTCGTCACATACGTACGTCGTCAATCTTCATGCCACTGACTTACGATGTGTAGAAACGTTAGGGACACTGTCATCTCGACGGCGTTACATTTTATTGATATTACGTGAGGAACAGTCAAGCGAAGTAATAGCTCATATTTGTTCGTGATTCGCATGCCTGAGTTATGAGGATTTATGCCCGCAGACACAGAAGTACCAGTTTTATTCAGCTCACATAATATAAGTGCTTAGGCAAGTAGGGATCAGACAGTTTTTAGACGTATGTATGTATATTACAATAATGTCCACCAGGACAGATTTTCGCCTAGGTCAGTCATATGCGACTAGTCAACTGCGTAGAACATATCAAAGTTCACAAGTACGAGGGGAGTTCAATGTATTCTCGGTATCGAGGTGATATACTAATGATAAGGGTAATTTAATTACCTCATTAGTTAATGACACTCTTTGAGGGTATAAATACAAAATTTCATTTAATTGCCACCATTAGTATTCAAGATGTCATTGCGAAAAGACAACTATTATGACTGATTCGACAATGATGAAAAAATCGAGCATCGTGCAGTGATAAAATTCTTCACAAAACAAGGAAAAACTCAAAAAATTATCCATGAAGAAATGGTGGCTGTTTACCAAGATTCTGCGCCTTCATTATCTACAATTCAGAAGTGGTCAAGTGAATTCAAACGGGGTAGAGAGAGCATTGAAGACGACCCCCGCGCTTGTGAACCAATTTGTGCCGCTACTGAAGAAAACGTCAAATTAGTCGAAAAACTTGTACTTGAAGATGCCCGTGTAAGAGTGAAAACATTAGCAAAAATGACTAAGCTATCCGTGGGTACCATTCACACAATCCTTCATGAGCGCCTGAATTTGTCAAAGGTCAGTGCAAGATGGGTGCCGCGAATGCTCACCGCGCTACAGAAACAAGTGCGAGGCTGTTGTAAGGAGTTTTTGGACCTCTGTGGTGAAAATCCGCAAAGTATTTTCGATCGGATTGTTACTGGTGATAAAACGTGGGTTCATCACTATGACCCTGAGAGCAAGCAAGAGTCTATGCAGTGGCACAAAAAAGGATCAGACCCGCCGAAGAAGTTCAAAGTCACTCCGTCCGCAGGAAAGCTCATGGCCACGGTCTTTTGGGATTCTAAGGGAATCTTGCTAATCGAGTACACAAAAAAAGGTCAAAGTATTACTGCTGCATCATACGCAACCACCCTGCGTAGTTTAAAGGAGGCAATTAAAGAAAAAAGACGTGGAAAATTAACCGCAGGTGTGTTGCTGCTTCACGACAACGCGCCGGTTCACAAGGCGCGCCTTGCCCAGGCTGCTGTGCGGGAGTACGGATTTGAAGAAATCAATCATCCACCCTACCGTGCGGACCTGGCCCCTAGTGATTATTATCTATTCCCTAATCTTAAAAAAGACCTTCGTGGAAAGCATTTTTCGGACGATGAAGAGTTGAAGGGAGCAATAAACGAATATTTTTCGGGCCATGAAGAAAAATATTTTTCGGAGGGAATTGAAAAGTTACTTTCACGAACAAATAAATGTATTGAGATGTTAGGGGAGTATATTAACAAATAAAATATATTCAGAATTTTCCGCCTTTTCCTTCATACCTATACCGAGAATACATTGAACTCCCCTCGTATATGCGCAAACACAAGTTCATTTTCTATTCCCTCACTCTCATAGTACGACGGAACGCCACATGTGACACGACCGGAGACAGCAAAGGGGTGTAAAAGCACCTACTCCCAGACTCCGAACTTTTATTTGATAATTCTTAAACGGAAAATCCCAATATCACTTTTTCTTCGACCAACCCGGGACAACAATTTGTGTGATCCACAAATTGTTCTTCTTCAGATCTTTTAAGATCTCTGTGTCCGGTGATTGAATGCAGATTGGAAGGTTCTGGAAATGTAGGATTTATTATATTTCTTAGTTTGTGTATGTAGAGACTTATTGAAATAATATATTTTCTTTATTTCTACCTTATTGTACAGCAATATCAACATTTTAGTAATTTCTACCACCTGTATGGAGGTCAAATTTGTGTGAAAACAGTGGTAGTTGTATATCTGTCCAATTTAATACACAAATAACGCCCAATCTGTTACTCTTAATAATTACTCCACACAGCTTTACTGAACAATAAATATTCGTTGTTGAAAATAACGCATAAATGAATGGGCACCGTCAATCTAGCAAATTACATTTCACAAAGTGATGTGTGTATTTTCAGTAACAATGGTTATCAAAAATACTTTTAACATTTCTAATTAATTAAGCATTTGATAGATTTAACTGCTGTACGGTAGTGAATGAAACAAATTGTGGATCACACATAGAGTTGCTTATAAGTTGATTAGACTCCACCTAAAAATAATAGAGATTTACACCTTAACATTTCTCAGGAATATTGTACAAAAATGCGTTCAGTGGTTTTTGAGTTTATCGCATTCATACAGACAGGTCGCGGGCGGGCACTTCTTTTTATATATATATAAATAAAGGTAAATATTTAAACCGATATAACACCGATAAATCAAATCGTTTACCAAAAAGTTTCATTTCAAAAGCCCGAGGGCATAAAGCATGTTGTCCCCAATGGTTTTAATTACTCGCCGTTAAAACAATCAGTTTGTTTAATTGCCATTTTATTTCTTTGTCACGCAGATAATTGGCTACATGTTAAAAGTTAAAATTAATTGCATTACTGGACATGAATTTATGGTTAAATTAAAGGTTAAATGAAACGTTGTGTTAAATGTAAATTAAACAGTATGACAAATATTCTTTGATCTTTTTGATATTTATCTGCTGTGGGTACTCGGTTTCATTCCTGGGTTAAATGTTTACGGATTTTTTCAATAGACTCCTTTTATAGCTATATAATGCTACATAATTAAGCTATATTTCAATATAGCTTAATTATGTAGCAGTAGAAGATATAGTGACAAGCATCGAGAAAGGTATGTTAAGATGGTTTAGGCACGTGGAGAGGATGGATGACGAAAGACTGACCAAGCAGATATATAAGGCAAGTGTGGAAGGGACAGGACGAAGGGGAAGACCTAGGCGGACGTTCGCTGACCAGATTGGAGACATCCTAAAAACAGGACAGGTGAGAAGTACCCTGAACAGAAGAGCATGCATGAGGATTCTGATGGGAGTGAATGAAGCAAGAGATATATGTCAGGATCGTTGCAAATGGCGTTCCGTAGTCTCTGCCTACCCCTTCGGGAAACAGGCGTGAGTCTATGTATGTATGTATGTATTTCAATATTTGTACATCTTACGAAGAATAAAAAAAATAAGTTTAAAAACTATAACCCTACTACGTCAAAAAAGGGTCTTAAAATAACGAAACAAGAAAATAGCTCATACAGATATAAATCCAGAAAAGTATAAGTACAGGAATGTTCAAGCTAGAGCCGTGGTCGCACCTATTGTATACATGAAGTTACCTGCCATGTTTGTTTAAGGCAGGTGAGTGTTCCTGGCACCCACAATGGGTATACAACTAGTGCGACCACAGCTCTAGCTTGAACATTCCTGTACTTGTACTTTTCTGGATTTATATCTGTATGAGCTATTTTCTTGTTTCGTTATTTTAAGACCCTTTTTTGACGTAGTCGGGTTATAGTTTTTAAACTTATTTTTTTTATTTTATCCTTTTCCGTATCCCCATGTAAACTTACCGTGCAATATTAAGATTGACATATTTAAAGAAAGAAAGGAAGAAAAATAGGTAACGCAAAGCGTCTGAACCGCGTGAATTGTAAAAACAACCGCGATTTAAAGCTATATTTTGACTGAAACAGTTTAATATATGTACATATTCGTAATGTGCTCACCAATACCTTTCTTTTGATACCAAACGCGTAATGATTATCGCAGTTAATTTTTTTTTGAGGTTGGAATTTGAGCTATTAATTCCGTAATAGAAAATTGGGATAAAATTTATATAGCCTATGTCACCCACGCTATTATTACGAATCTATTGACACCCCATTTATAAAAATCGGTTCAGTAATTTAGGTGCTACGGTGGAACATACAAACATATATACATAGACTGCCAAAAACATAACCCTTCCTTTTGGCTTCGCCGTAGTCGGGTAAAAAGACAGCGATAAGTATAAATACTCTGCAACGATGACACTTCAGCAGACAAAGAAGTCGTTCAAATTTGAACAAATCTTTGTAGAGTGCAAAAAAAGGTTTCTACGTGAAAAAAAAAACCTACAATACATGACACAGCCTTGGGTAAACACATAGAGACTAATATATTTCTGGATTTGGTTGTTTACAATACTTATTTATGGGCCGATTTTTCAATCCTCAGATAAAGAGATGAATAACTATTCCACTGATAAATTTATTGGGCTGTATAACAGTCCGTTAAACTTGTGTCAATTTTTCAATAGTCTTTTATTCCGTGGGCAACTATCTCACCGAATAACATCATCGTACCCGTCACTAACTTCAGAGAGGTGAAACAAATATATCAGAAAAGTGCATGTAAGAGCAGAACAGGAAATTAGAGTAGGACAGGAAATAGAAGCTTTATTGCCTGTCCTGCTCTCACTGTCAAAATGATGGTTGTCATTATTTCGGGGTTATGTTTGTTTATGTATGTTTGGACTGTGGAATTTGTGTTGTGCTGTTCGTTTTCAGTCAAATTATATTATAATAACAATGCCATTTTTAAAAAGAGACAGCGTTCCTCAAATTTGAATGCGAGATTAAAGCCATTCAACTACTAGTAAGTTTAATAGAAAAACACAAGTATATTATAGAAATTAAAACGACTGATGCGGTAACTAATCAGGACAAGGCAAGGATGTGCGTGGAAAGATAGAAAGTGCTTCTAATTCATGTGGTGTGTCTACAAATAACCGTTAGTGCCAAAAATTAAAGCTTAAATACGTGAGTCTAAGAAATCACCTCTTCAAAAATGAGCCAACGCTCCCAGCATGACCATAGAAAGAATTTTGGGCTTATGAACGTAACAATATATTACCGTTAAATAGTATTATGATGTAAATTTTGGAAGTTGAATAATTGTAAATTAGTTTTTAGTGAAATAGTTAGTTAGTACTTAGGTATTTAAGTTGTTATTAGTTTTTGAAAATATCAGTCTGTATTTTTATGCAATAAATATGTGTATAAGGTATAATAAATGTTTGAAATACATGCTATAATCCAATATAGGCATTAAAATGATCGCCCCGCGGTCTTACAATTCTTTATCACCTTCTAGGTCGATTAATATACCTATTCGTGTATAATAGCCTCCTCTTCGATTGTTGCGTCTTCAAAATATATTCATTATATATTTTCCATATTTCGTAATACCACTCCCATTATCCAACCAAATGAATCTCAACGTCAACTTAACAGTCAGATAAGCGGTTATCTGACCGAGGATCGGACTGTTAAATTTATTCCTTAGTTTGGTGAGTTATTCGACGAATAAACCCTATCTGACCATTGAAAAACGCAAAATTACGCTATCCTTAGAATAAATACTATCTGGTTGTTTAACTGAGGATTGAAAAATCGTCCCTTATACAAGTAAAAAATTTATTCTAGATGACGCTACCCCCCTATTTATTTACCCCCCTATGTACAACATTTTTAATTTTATTGTACAGTTTCGTCGGCGTGGTCACACTGTATAATTTTGCCAAATTTCAGCTCGTTAGACTAAGTGCTTATAGTTTGCGCGTAAAACACGGACGGACAGAAGAACGGACAAACACTGCGAAACTGTAAGGGTTCCTTTTTAATAACTCATCATCATCAGCCTTTAACAGTCCACTGCTGGACTAAGCCTCTCCTTTGAAAGGAGGAATTGGCCTACCACGCTGGCCAAACGGGTTGGTCTATACCAACCCGTTTGGCCAGCGTGGTATAGTAGGTAGTAAGTAACTGTGGAATCCTAAATACAACTGCAATAAGATCCTTAAACAGAAACGTAATTTCAATGCGTACTACTCGAGCAAACTCAATACAAAATACAAAAGGCAAGTTGTTAAACATCATCACTCTTAAGAATAGACTTATCTCCAGAAAACTCCGTTTCACGAAGTGTTTATAGCATATAACTCGGGTGATATAGCACATAAAACGAATAGAAATAAACTTGAGGTTACAAACAGGGTGATAAAACTGATGCAATCTTCAATGGGGGTTTATGTGGTGAGAGGTGATAATGAAGTATTTTGTTGGAGCTTGTAGGATGTATATGCACTCCCGTTTTTATTTACTTCTTGCTTTTCCCCGTGGTTTTTCGAACTATTTTTGGTATTTTGACAACAGCGTCACCTACTGATTCATATTATAGGCTACTAGAGGATGGTGATGGCGGAAAATTCAAATATTTAAGTGTTTTCGCCCGTTGCCGTAGGAATTTCGGTAAATAATTTCTTAGTGCTGCCTTACTGCTTCTAACGTCATTGACTGTCTGACATACAATGCACGTTTTTACCCTTGGCAAGCGTACAAGTGTACTAAGAAGGGATTTTTTTGAAATTGCCACGGCATCGGGACGAAATTATTTTTTTAATTTATTTTTTATTTATTTATAGGCTCACGCCTGTATCTCCGAAGGGGTAGGCAGGGGTGTAATATTACACCCACATTTCGCCATAAATTTTTAGGTACCACGTAATAGGGGGCGAGCCTATTGCCGTTAGCGGGCACATCACCAGACTCCGTGCTGCTACTGAGAATTCGAAAAAAAACCCAGTAACACTTTTAACCCAGTAACACCCCGACTCGGGAATCGAACCCAGGACCTGCGGGATCAGCAGTCGCATACGCTATTCACTGGACCACGGAGGCAGCAGATAAATTAATGGTTATATTTAAAAATATGTGCGGGTGTAGCTGCGGGCATCCTCTAGCACAGCATTTCCAAACTAATAGGTATATACGAGACACATGTACAGGACCTGTATGCAATCTACATCATCTATGTTCTTCTTTTGCCTACCCTGTTCCCATATTACTTGGGATCGGCGCAGAATGTCTTTCGCTTTCATTCTCTCCTATCAAACGTCCTCTGATTATTCACTCCCTTTTCATTCATGTCATCCTTCACACAATCCATCCATCTTTTCTTTGGTCTTCCTCTAGCCTTATATCCTTCAACTCTTATATTCATCACCTTTCTAGTCGCATGCTTTTCTTCCCTCCTCATTACATGCCTATACCACGCTCGACGATTGCCTCTCAGCTTTTCTTTCACCGGTGCAACTTTCAAACTTCATCTAATATACTCATTTCTAATTTTATCCATCCTTGTCACTCCACTCATCCATCTCAAAATCCTCATCTCTGTTACATGTAATCTTCTTTCATCCGTATTTTTCATGGCCCAGCATTCCGATCCATACAGTGCGACAGGTCTTATAACGGATTTGTATATTTTGCCCTTTACATCATCTATCTATTAAAAGAAAAACATCTTCTGCTCCAGCGATCTTTTTTGGGTCCCAGCAAACTCTACAAACATTTTATTCTATTTTAAGAGAAATCATTTGAAGAACGCTGTATATAAAACCATTAGTTCTAGTTTTTACACAAGGAGAACTAGTCTGTCAGTATTCAATTTGTAATGTGTCAACCTATTTCTTTTTGAAAGCGTTACTAGGTATTTGCTTTTCACGGTACTTTAACGTTGTGCGAAAGAAAAATGATTGGGCATTTGATAAACAGTGTGGTAGTACATTATTTTGTTGAGTCCAACTCTGGTGTCGGCGGTAATGGGGCATATGTAGGTCTTTGACGTGTTCTAAAGATACTGGTCCTGAGACAAGAACACAGGAGAATAAATAACAGTACTTATCATCAGACATCTGACAGACAACGCAACCGAAACTATTAGGTGCAAGAAGATGAATTTGGTATGTCTGTACCATGAAGAGTGTAGCCACAGTGTAGGGAGACTTAAGAGAGGATATTTGGTAATTCCCTCTCTAAAGGGGTAAAATAGGTCCATGCGAGCAACACCGCAGGTGAAATGTAATATATTATATGAAAGCGGCTGTTGAATTTCGAATATATTATTATTCTTTTAGCATATCATAAAATAATGAAGTAATTTATTTCGACAAATTGTTATTTTGCTTTTTATTTATGCTTGTTATTAACACGCTTTTATTAGGTCGTCGTGTATGTAACTAACTATGTAATGGAATCTAAGCTAACTAATTTAACCATCTTCCAAGGGTCGTAGCGTAATGAAAATTGGCAGTTGTATGTAGTTTTGATGACACTACAATAATATGGTACTGTCAAACTGATCTGATGATGGAGCCGGAAGACATGAACTGGAACTTTATGATGAAAAATCGTATCATAGCTGTTTTGGATTTTTTATCCCCCCGAAGCGTTTTGGCCACCATCGAGGCATCTCAGACACCCGTAGATGTATTTTGGCCACTTTCGAGGCTAGGCTTTCGAGCTTAGTACGGGCGCGTAATATTTTCGTTGAAATAATGGTGATATTTCTATTTATTAAGTTAATATTGTATATCAAAAGACGCGTAATTAAATAAGCTTTAGAATTATATTAAGGAACACCAAATAATATACTTGAAGCCCACGCAAGAGCGGTATAAAGCGCGCCCGGTATAATTTTTTCCCGCCATTTTCGAGTGCCCTACTATATTTCTAACATATTCATATTTCTCGTCGTTTTTTTTTATTATGGGAGGTATATAAGTATTGTACAAAGTATTGTACACGGTTAGAAAGGTAATTTAATTTACTTCCAGAGAAAATAAATATAATGAAAAGAAACATTTTAATTTTAAACATAAAAAATATAAAATATAAATTATTGTTAATTGCCGCCAATTTTCGTATTTTATTTTTTCAAACATTTTTTTTGTTATATATCAGATACAAACCTAGATAAGTTTCTTTTCAACTAGATTTCCAATTAAAAAAACCATATCTGGTTAGAATCCGATAAGAAATATTCTTCTTGGACTTTGCACAATTGTTTACTTTTTCCCGCCAAAAATAGCCGCCATTCCTCCCAAAATTTTCGAAAGCCAATATCTCAAGAATTATAGGAGTATTATACATCATATGATAGGTTTATTTATATACTCATAATAAAACAATTATTCATAGCATAAATGTAATCTTATCTATATATTTTCATTCAATAAAAAATAAATTCCGTTTTTTCGGTAATTGAATGAATATAGCCTCTTGAATTAAATTATTACACAATATTTGTTTATTTTTTACTTTTATTTTATAATCAATTAGTTCATTCACATTTAAAACATAAAAATATCAAATATGATTATATTATTTGTTTACAATGATGTTTTGAATCCATAATTACGCCCAGCGCGCAACATGTAAAGACAGCGAAATATACAAAATTTCAAATGCTGACATTTAAATACTTTTCCAAGCAAGTATTGCTATAATTTTATATCTTTTTAAAGCATTTGCCACCAGGTATACAAAATAACAAAAGTAAGTAACTTATAACCCATATTGTTATCATGACAAACAAAAATGGCGAGTAGGTCGTCGATAGACGACATTGTTTACAATAGGATCAAGTTCGGCGGGTCGCATAAACTAAACATTCCGTCATTCAGTCACCATTCAAACATTACTACAAAGCCTATTTAATCTACTTTCATAAAAACATCACTTCAAATATCAACACCCGAGTGACGAGTCGTATGTTTAGTATGTAAAGTGAGTAGAGTAAAATCACTTAATGGTCTCCTGATTGAAGAGCTAGATTGTTTTAAGCTGACAGATAAAACACCATGTAATACAGACGCACAGGCAGAGATTGAGAGGATGCGGGCTCATTTGCCTACTTTAAATAAATGTATAAATGTTAAAAATATTTCTTTATCAAAGACCAAAAAGTATAAAATAAATTAATAGTTTAAAAAATATTAGAAAAACACGCTTTTGTAAATGCACGTAAAAACAAAAAATAAATTATGAATCGTTCAAGTTGTCTCTTTTTCTGGGCTGAAGTGTAAACTATGTGTTCGTACGTTCATAGTATTCAATAAATTTCCACAACGGAGTAGAATTTGGTTTAACCTTCTCAGAAAATAGATAAGAGTGATAACATTTCGTTTTACTGTCGTATGTACACCGTTTTTCTTTTGAATAATAAGTCAAAGCCGTTCGGTACAACAAATTTACATTCAACCATTGCATGTATTAAGACATACAAATATACATTAACGAGTGGCTTGGGGTTTTTTACGTGGATGAAATGTTTATCCGTGTGGTTGACGGCATAGAATACAAGTGTCACCACCCCCTATCTTCCCGTGGGTGTCGTAAGAGGCTACTAAGGGATAACACGATGCAAATACCATCTTTGCGTAGAGACGGAAAACTCGACATCAAACCCTATACGACTGCCTCGTTGGTCTCGCAGCATAAATGTGCGCGTGGGATCGGGAGGTCCCGGGTTCGATTCCTGGGTCGGGCAGTGTTATTGGGTTTTTTTTTCACGAAATTCTCAGTAGCAGCACGGAGTCTGGAAATGTGCCCGGTACGGCAATAGGCTCGCCCCTTATTACGTGGAACTAAAGTATATCTGGCGAAAAGTGGGTGTAGAAATACACCTCTGCCTACCCCTCCGGGGATAAAAGGCGTGACGTTATGTATGTGTATGTTATGTGTATGAAATGTAACAGGAAAACAGGATCAAGCAACTAAGTAGGAAATATGTCTAACCCTTTTTTATGGTAATTTTTTTTGTGTGAGCTACCTCTGGTGTCCGAATTTTTCCCAAAGGCTTTCGATACGGCCTAACGATACTAGTCAGCAGACAAGGATCGATTCCGAAAGGTTTACGTGCCCTCCAAAGCACGGTAGTACTCTGGTGTTAATGCCACACGTGGTCACCCAAATGCCAACTTGTACTTAACTTTGTCGACCAATTACAAACAGCAAGTCAAGTCAGGTTATGAGAGCCACATTTTTTTTGGTGGAACTAGCTTACTATTCTGGACGTATTTTCGTTGCAAATAGTACCTATATAAATTGATAGAATCCCACAACAGCTAAGAATTCCTTTCTCTAAGATGAAAATGTGACGTGAAAATTCTATGAAGATATGTAAATTTGAATTTCCTTATGTTTCAGATTGGCACGTTTACAAGCGAGAGAAATGCTGAATCATTTGTTATAATCTAATAAATCAATAATTGTAATTGGCTTTTGTTATTTCTACACCTATTTTCTTTATAAATGTGTGGTTTTAGTGACATTTCCCTTAAAATGTATGGTATTTTAGTATAGTGGCTTGCCATTGCGTCGAGAGTTGTTGGTTTGAGTTCCACAGGACACTACACTTTGTGTCCATTAGAAATTGGTATTATAGCCTGGGTGTCTTTTATGTTCGTTGATTGAATGTTTGAGAATTTATTCGTAGTATGGGAGATGTACATTTACAAAGAAAAGACACAAAAAGCATAATCGTCATACAATGTACGTATTATGTAATGAACTTGCGACAAATTAAAGTTCCACTTTCACCACCTTCATCACCTTGATTCCACCGTACGCTTAACACGCAATTTCCTGCCTCGTACGACCAAACTGTAGAACCAGCTATCTGCATCTGTCTTGCCAAATAGTTCGACATCGCCGAAACGTTCAGTAACACATATTTTGTGCTGCTGGTGGAATTGCAGGTGACTATGGCAGTGGTGATTACTTACCATCAGGTGACTGGTTAGTATATCACGTAAGTACAGAACAGTAAAGAAATCGGTAGAACATGAAACCTACATAGTAAACTTAGAAAAAGAGGCGTGCTTTCTCTCTGTAACTTAACCTTTAAGTATGGACGTGTAGCCTCACAGGCTCCGGTCGCATGTTGGTTTCTAAGTTTTGTGAACTTCCCCTTGCTCCCCATACCTGAGCTGCTCAGTAGCTTCAGATTTAGTTACGAAACGATCAGTAAATTACGAGGTTGTGTCATTCCATGAAAAACACGTGGGTAAACTTTATTTAAAAATCACATGTAGCCTGTCAGGGTACACGTCCATAACTACGAAATAAAATATATACAATGGTGATATGGTAACAGTGGATGACCAGACACTACCACTTATAAAAAGGACAACTAGTGCATGTAGAATATGTCCTGAAAAGAAGCATAGAATAACAACCCACATTTGTGTCCCATAGAACAAGTCAGTCTGCTTACAATGTACTAAATACTGTCAATAATTTTATTAAGTGTAAACAGCAGTTGTCAAAATTTTTGTTATTTGTGGTCCGAAGTGATGTTTTTATTTTTTGAGTTCCTTGTTTGTTAGAATTTAATCAAAATAAGTTTAGTTTTGTTTTTTTTAATTGATTAACTGCAGAAAACATAACTACACTTAAAACTACCCAAAGACTGTCCCGATGTTGTGATTTTGTATGTTCCTTGATTTTTAAGGTATGTCCTTAAGAATCAAGGAACATACAAAATCATCAATCATCATCAATCAATCAGAACGTAGATTATATTTGCACATATTTTCACTATAACTAACCCATGCTTCAAGTTAAATATAATTTTGAAGCTCGTTTGCATAATCTTGTTAAAAAAACCACTAGGAAGTGTAGGAGCCTGTGAGACTACACGTCCACGGTAATGCTATAAAAATGTGACGTCTGTATACTTAAAGGTAAAATTTCAGCAACACTCAAATAGCTTTCCATGATATGAACATACGCAAAAGAAAAATGTGTTATGAATCTTTCAAAAATGGACGACCTCAAAACGAACTCGTTAAGAGAGGTTAGTAAAGAGAACACGATCTCTCTGAATATGCTGAGAGAACTAAGGAATTGCTTAAATGCTGCATATGTATATGCAGTTTGCTTGCCGTGTTTGCTTAAACTTGCATTGCTAGGTGGAGTGCAAAGCGTGGTAATCGAATCATCGATTATAACCCTATGCCTGAAGTTATGAACGTATTGGGCGGCAAAGATTTCAACGTGGTTCTTTTACATTTCATTTTTAGGGTGCACTAGTAAATGCACTCCAAAAATTCAGTGTTGCGCGTGGTGGCTATGAACCATCTGTTTGTTGTCTGTTGTAATAAGTATTACTAACTATTTACTGTTATCTTTATTTTCTAAACCTACAACACTACAAAAATACGACACAATCTGGCCCAGGCTTTTAAGTTTTAAGCCAGAAGAAAACCTCACGTTTGCATTCCAACTCAATTTTTTAGCGCATTTCTGACAACTCAGGTCAATTACAAAGGCTAGTAAACCTTCAAATATTATAGTCAGCAACTGACACTTTTATTTAGTCTTATAAAGAGCCGCAAACCAGCTGAGAGCATAAAATGTAACGACCCTGTGAAACATTAAAATAATGATGATTGCTTTGTAAATGTAAAAACGTAACGTCTGTGACTCTGATAAGGAATGTATTTTTACTGCTTTTATGCATGAGTTTCTCTACACTTATGGCACTGTGAAAATGTGGGCTTTTACTGATCTGGTTATTTTAATAATATTCGAAGTAATTATTATTTTAACTCAAAATTCTTACACGTTATTTGCAGAAATTATACATCCCAATTCCATAAAAAATATTCACATTGTAACGTAAAAATACGAAAGACCAGATGGTCGGACATATTTTTTCATCGTTATAATGAAAATATACGCCCGTGACAATTATGATGGCAGGACAAAATTAACTGTTGAACGAAATTGGAAGCTTTTTCCTTGTTATTTTCTTCGAATCTAAGGGAGGACGCATGATATTATGTGATAGTTTGTATTATGGCAAAATCTAAATTTATTTGTAGTAAAATTAAGCATTCAACAAATTTAATTAAATAAACTGGGAGCATGATAAATAATGAAACAGGAAGAGCACGACTACGGGAAAACCAATTTGAACTAAAAGAAAACAATTTATTAGTCACTAACAAAACTCAAGTAGCTCATATGTTCAATAGTTTATTTGCGGGCATACCTTTAACAACTACTAGTTCTTTACAATTATCATCTTTAGACGCTGGAATTTTTTTGCTTAACAGTGTACCTGAATGCAAGAGCGTGTTTAGATTCGAGCACGTTACCCCACGAGATATATTGATCGCTTATAATTCAATTAATATTAAAAATACCGGCGACTTTTGGGGCATTTCAGTTAAAATTTTAGGTTGAAACTCGACAGGCATAATAACCGGCCACTGTCCACTCAACAAGCACCTATTCAACATAGGCGTTACGGACAGTCCACTGTGCAGGGGCTGCATGGAAACCGAAGAAACACCCGCTCACGTCGTTCTGCACTGCACAAGCGTGAGCGATCAACGAGCAAAGCTGCTGAACAACCCCAGAACCATGTGTGAGGCATTGAACGACATCAGCCAACTAATGGCTTTCTGGAAGGAGCTAAGGTGGTATGAGTAGTCGGCGTCAATCAAGTCGCCACTTACGCACAATGGCCCAAATAAGTGGCTAAGTGCGGAAAACCCACGTCCAACTAAACTAAACTAGGTTGAAACTCTTGCGCCTTACTTATCTATAATCAAAAGATTTAAGACCTTCCTAGCACCTCCACTAACCCACATTTTTAAAATATGTTTGTCTGACGGTATGTACAATACACAAGAATGGAGATACAAGTTGTGTAAACAACTACAGGCCCATTTCAATCTTGCCAGCATTGTCTAAAGTTTTAGAAAAACTAATAAATAATCGATTAGTAAAATACTTGGAATCGAACAATATACTCTCAGACAGGCAGTTTGGTTTTAGAGCGCAAAAGTCAACAAACCAGGCCGTTCACATGGTTACTGATCACATTGTGGCTAACCTGGATAAAAGGATGCATACTATTGGGATCTTTCTAGACCTTGCCAAAGCTTTTGACTCTGTTTCAGTTCCGGTCTATTAAGAAAGCTTGAGTATGTGGGAATAAGAGGCACACAATTGAAACTACTTACTGACTATCTTAGCGACAGATGTCAGTGTGTAAAACTAGGTACAAACCTCAGTACGGATATCCCTAATCCCCCTTCGGGGTGCCTCAAGGGAGCATTTTAGGAGTAACTCTGTTCTTAATATATATTAATGACCTATGTAACCTAAGTCTACATAATGGTGTCATTGTGTCTTATGCAGATGATACGGTACTATTATTTACAGGAAATACTCATACTGAGGTATATACACATGCTCAACTAGGTTTCAATACTGTAAATAACTGGCTTTTTGACAATATACTACTAACAACTCCGATACTGAGAATTTGCTTACTGTCATAAAATAATTACCTACCATTGAATAGCTTCGATTTTAATTATTATTGCGTCAATGTTAAATTTAAGAGTATGCACATTTGTTATATTTTGCACAATTATATTACGTAAGAACAAAACAGCCTGAAACACAGGTGAAAACCTAGTTCAGGCAATTAATTTTAAACCTAGATAGCAAAGTAAAAATAACCTATACCGGCCTTAAACTATATGTTAGGTATTTATTGTTTATTAGATTATAAAGTATTATAGTATAAGATTATCCAGACATAATGTATCCGTCCACTGAAATGTAAACATTTTTGAATAAAGATTATTATTATTATTATTATCTATAATTTGTAATAGGTAAATGCTTTGACCTAGACGTATTTCCGGATTTGATGAAATTAAGTAAAATTATACCCTTATTCAAATCTGGCAGAAAAAATGAAATTAATAATTTCAGGCCCATATCTATCTTGCCGGCATTTAGTAAAATATTTGAAAGGATTCTTTTAAAGCAGCTATTAAGCCACTTCAATTTAAATAGTCTGCTTCACAAAGATCAATACGGGCTTACTAAAGGTAGATCCACTACTGATGCGGGTGTTGCTCTTATAAAACATGTTTATAGTGCTTGGGAGTCATCAAAGAATGCTATTGGAGTGTATTTGTGACCTATCTAAAGCATTTGACTGCGTTCAGCACGACACACTACTGCGTAAGCTCCGCCACTACGGCGTAGAGAAAACCGCACTTAGTGTTGTCGATTTGTACCTGCGAGAGATTTCAGTGTATCGATGTAAATGGGACTACATCTTCTAAATTACCTATACAGCTAGGCATTCCACAAGGCTTAATTTTAGGTCCTTTTCTATTTCTTGTATATATTAATGACTTACCTGCTTATTTAAAAAACATCTGTGATGTCGTAATTTTTGAAGATGATACGTCACTTATTTTTAAAGTAGATAGGAATAGAAATCAATTTGATGATGTAAATAATGCACTATTACAAGTTAATAATAATAATAATATAATAATATCATTCATTGCGTCAAACATGGTAGGTAATACATAGGTGTTACAGTAGATTTGTTTCACATATTTGGCTGTTATACAGCGTGCAACATCAAGATTAAGACAGTGAACTATAAATCATAAAATATAAATTAACAACATCTATGCCTTATTCGTTCTATGTTATAAAAGGAGAAAGACCAAATACGGCCTGTAGCGGCCAGAAAGTTGTGAATCGTTGAAATCAAACATATAATTTTTTTAAAATTTACATCGTTTTCGTTTCTTGATAGAGTATCGGTGAAAGAATTTAGTTTTTAAAGATTAATTATTTTGAATAAGCTATGGTAATAGCGGATGAATGTCTTATGTTGCCAGCATTAAAAATTAAATGAAGTATGTTAGGCAGAAATTGTTTTAAGGAAATAATATTTTTATTACTATATTAGAAAACAATATATTTTATTTACTTTATAAGTATATTTGTAAAAAGAATCAAGAAATTTACAATTTATTATACATTCCATAATTATTAATCGGTAAAAATCGTTTTGTTTTTTAATCGATAGTAGAAATATTTTTTCAAACCATTTGCAATACTTTTTTTATCTGTTATGTCATTCGTGTTGCTACTGTTTATCGTAAATATTTTGCTCTAATTTATTGGTGTTTTCGTTCGGTTTTAATGTAATGTAATTGAATATAAATTCAATAATAATGATCAGTACCTTCTACCCATGCTAAGAATATGCAGCGGTGTTTGTGATTGTGGTTAGCTTTTTTGGACGAGTATACATAGTACGAGGTTCCCTAGTACACAGTTGATTATTCATTATTATTGAGTGGCCAATAAATTGATGTAGTTTTTGTTCTTTAAGACGCAAAGACATACTTTTATTTACATCTGGTATTATATTTATGTTAAAATTCAATTTTGAGTTATATTTAGTTGCGGAATAATTGCCATTTCAAATATCTCGTATCTTATTTCCACCAAAAGTTATTTAAAAAGAAATTATACAGGTTAATAGAGTAGTCATTTATCTTCAAAACACACATGGTGTTGTGTTTGGCCGTGCCAGGCCCATAATGTATGGCCAAATGGTACATCTCCTTTATATGGATTTTTATTTAAAAATTCTTCAATAGAATAATAACATTCCCGCAACAACCACTTTCGTAATGCCCTACAGAAATTATTGTATGGCAACACAGTTATTGATTTAGGCAGTGAGTTATAAATTAAAGGGGCCATATAGACGCAACTTTTCCTGAACATTTCTGATTTGGGGGCGCGTATTTTTTTTTAGTTACACAATGGTTTACAGCAAACAACCTAAAGTTGGTGCCACGAGAAGATAGACTTTTTGTAAACAAACATTCAGAGCTTCACAACCTTTTTTCAAACAGTTGTATTTTAGATTTTATACTTTTTGAACAGTCTCATTTTTTCAACACCTAATCATGCCACTATGTTTTTAAATTTATATTGTTAAATTTTAGTAAAATAAAAATATTTGATTTTGTGTTTGAATGGTCGAATGTTCATAAATTTGCAGATTTTTTTGTCGTTTTACACTTAATTTATTCTGTAAATTAAGGAAAAACAGAGTACCATGTATGTAAATCATAGAGTAAATACATATTACTCTATTATTGACATGATTTTTTTTTTATCATAGACTATAAAAATATTAAAATATTAAATTATCGACCTTCAATGAATAATATTACAGATAATTAGCTAGTACATTGCAGAAAAATTCTAGGCATGGAGATTATACGTTGTCTGTGAATGAAATCGTCAGAATGGACTTAAACAAAATCCATGAAAAGTTACGGTAGTCTGAAAACGCAATTTCTTTTTTTTAGGTATAAATAATTTTCTGCGCGACTAATAGTTTACCATCTGCTATTCTGCACCTGCTTTTTCGAGATACCGGCAGCGGGAAGAGCGTCGCGATCCTATAAACTTGTATTTAACCCTTCTTGATAACTAAAAATTTAAATTTCTCCTCTGATAATTGCATGTTAAGCCCAAGAATGTAACATTTCAATGAACTAACGCCAAATGTTGACATTCTAGGCGTCAGTACCTTAAACCATCAAAAAATCCTGTTGACAGCGCATTATATCGATAAAAACCCGATCCATTGACATATTAGTTTCCAATGACACGTATCTATGTACCGTTGCGCTCATTGGATTTGACATTATTTGTATTTGACAGAACTATCGCTAAGTCACTTAGTAGAAATTCTTTGTTTACAAAAAGTCTATGTTCTCGTGGCATGGACTATAGTACTTAACTAAATGCGTTAAATTTGTTTTACCTAACGTTAGACAACTGGGACCTAATATTATGCTAGATAGGGAGGAACTTGACACAGTATCTAGACTCTACAGTGTTCCTAGGTATTACATTAGAGTTATTAGATAATAAGTTACAATGGGGTGCACATATAGCATGCCTTGCAGGAAAGCTCAGCTCTGCTGCGTATGCCATCAGAAAAGTTAGGCAACTTACTGACATCGACAAGGCTCGTTTAGTATATTTTAGCTATTTTCACAGTGTTATGTCCTATGGCATTTATGGGGCAAAGCTGCGGATATTCAGAATATCTTCGTTCTACAGAAACGAGCGGTACGAGCAATATACATGTTAGGTGCAAAAGATACTCTTAGGGAACGCTTTAAGTGCATAAGGAGGCTAAGAACTCACGGAGCGATTTTCACCCGCGACCGCCACGGTTGCAGGCCCGCAGCTTCTGTAGAATGCAGATATATATGTAAAAAATTAAAGAAAAACTCACGACGTGATTTTCGCCCACGGCGTGCGCGGTTGTTTGCGGTTTCCGCTGCACCGGCGGGCAACTAGTGGAATCGTGCGGGCCGCGGTCGCGGGCGAGGGGCGGGGTGTACAGAAATCCAACGTCATTTTGCACCAGCCAGTGACTTGTGGCATCGTGACAAATGTTTGTGCATGTTTAAAATTAAACAAACATTATAAAATGGATATTGAAATCGATCTACTAATTACTTACGTCTTGCAACCGCCCGTCTTGCGATCATCGCCCGCAGACGTGGCGTGTGGCGCCCGCGCACTCTGCGGTCGGTTGGCGATTTCAATATCCCTTTTATGTTTGTTTAATTTTAAACATGCACAAACATTTACCACGATGCCACAAGTCACGGGCTGGTGCAAAATGACGTTAGATTTCTGTACTCATCGCCCATCGCCCGCGACCGCAGGTCGCCAACCGACCGCAGAGCGCGCGGACGCCACCCGCCTAGGCTGCAATTGACCGCGGCCCGCACGATTCCACTAGTTGCCCGCTGGTGCAGCGGGAACCGCAAACAACCGCGCCCGCCACGGGCGTAAAACGCGTCGTGAGTTGTGCTTTAATTTGTTACATATACATCTGCATTCTATAGAAGCTGCGGGCCCGCAACCGCGGCGGCCGCAGGTGAAAATCGCTCCGTGAGTGCTTAGCCTTACAGTAGCCTCGCAATTTTTATTTGCAAATTTGCAAACCAAAATCATTTATTCATCTAGGTCACAAGGTAACGCTTATGAAAGTAGTTTTTAAGATTAAATTACTTACGTCTTCTACATTTACTGCCTCGTTCGCAAAACAATAAGTAGTACCACAAGAAAAAACGGGCAGTAGGTAAAAATACAGATGCGATTAAACTTTGATACAAGAATTATTAACATTAAGGATATAAGGTTTCAGACACATCTTCGTCGAGACATCTGGGATCATGATATCTTTGTTACTGCTTTTACAAAAGCAGCCACGGCATTGAAGTGGCAGCTTCATACAGCTGACGCCATCTATCGTAAAATATCAATGATAATAACCAGCACTGGCGACATCTTACGATGTGATCACTAACGGAACTAGATGCTACATCGCGCAATTAAAGTTCTCGCACGCGATCACCGTACATAGGTACAAGTTGGCAATTTATTCTTGAATTGTATACTCGAAACAAAGGTATATATGCAGAAAGACAATCTTAGGGTAATTTCAATGGCCATGAGAGTTTCAATTTATCAACCATACCTTATTCCTCTACAACATAGAAAACACGTTAGAAAATCAAATTATCATAAGCTCTCTTACTCGTGTGAGTTCTAGCCTACTCTGGTGTCGAAGTTTTCAGACCGCCCGAAGACCTCCAACATGGCCTAATGACTATTGTCCTGAAACAAGAACAAAAAAGGGAAGAAAATTTAAAAAAGAGAAGAAGAAAGATCATATTTTATCCTAGCTACACTACCTAATAGGAATACCCCCAGGAATTTGTATTCAATTTCTTCTGTCAATCCAAATCATTCAAGCTTAAACTAACAAAACATTTAAATTCTTCAGTTACCCTAAAACCAGATACAAACTTTTCTTCCATTCCTTATCTGAAATTGAGCTCATATATCGCTCCCCCGAGATTTTATCACGTCAAATGGTAAACAGGTAATCTGTAAGCGCTTTAAGTGGCTCACGCGTGTGTAACGTACACATACATACCCGTACATGTATGTAACAGACGTAACATATTCAGAATACAGTTACTAAAACCGCACTTACTGTGATGTCGTTAGGAAATGTAAGAAGTGGGTTTTCGCAATTTAAATGTATTGTTGAAACATGACAAAAGTTATTCGAATATTATCTGAAGTTTGTTTACTGCAATGTTTTAACTCTCAAAGAGTAAGTTTGGCTTCACCATACAGCCTTTTGAAGGCCACTGCTAGACAGAGAAAGGACTCTCCCATAGGTTCGGCGCTATAATTAGTTTATCATACAAAGTACTGAGCCTTATAGACGTGGAATTTACAACAAACAAGACTCTGGCAAAAGCTAAGCAAAGCCGACAGTTGAATATTGCTCCATTAATATATAGACAAAGACTGCAACTTACGACCGTATACATAAAGCGATAAATTGAAATAAAACTACGGTACACGGATTCCATATACGCAATATGTAACATTCGCGTAAACACAAGAAAATCCTATGAAGCGATATATTATACAATTTTCATGTGTCGCTCAAGTATGAAGTAGTACCAAATATGAACAATATTATTTTAGGAGATTATTACATAATAGATTAACATTGTCTTCATCTTCCATTATGATAATAGTCCCGGTAGAGTGTTCTTGACACAATAGCCTTAAAGATAAATGAAGTGAACCGAATGTGACCCACATGTGTTCTTGTAGGAGGAGTTTCACCCACGCGGGATTTGGATTGTCCACAGTTTGATTACTGTTGCGATAAACGAACTGATTTACCTAACCAATATAGACTGTTTGATCTTAATACATATATCTTATTTATTTTGAAAAATATCTCTCATTTCTCTTATTATTTTATGTTTCAAAAAATTTTGTGTAGGGTTCCTACCGGTCAGATGGAGTGACGATTTGCGTTGAGTGGCTGGTGGCGAATGGACACGAAGAGCCGAATATCAAGCTCAGTCGTGGGCTACTGGAGAAGCCTATATCCAGCAATGAACTGCAACAGGCTAATGATAATGATAATAATAGCAACGTATATGGCTGGCCTGTTGGTTTAGCGGTTAGTAAAAATTACAACCACCTAGGCAAAATCTCTGTAAGATTTGCATATATTTAAGATAATTAAATACATTTGACGACCAGTTGGTGTAGCGGTAGGGTAGTCGACGGCCACGCAGACGGCAGAAGGTCGCGGGTTCGAATCCCGCTCAAGTCAAACATTTGTGTGCGTGAACATGGATGTTTGTCTTGGTCAGGGTGTTTCTATGTATTATATGTAGGTATGTATTTACAAAAAAATATGTATAATATGTATGTTAATCCATTATCTAGTACCCATAGTACAAGCTTTGCTTAGTTTGGCACTAGATGGTGTTGGGTGAATGTGGTAGAATTAATCAGTTATCTGGTAACCATAGCACAAGCTCTTCTTAGTGTGGGATGAGATGACCATGTGTGAGTTCTCCTATTATAACTACTAGGACATTATTTATAAAGTGATCGAACTGAGACAAGATAAGTCAAAGTCAATAATAAACATGGGTACTAAGAAGGAATGTCTTTTAGCAAGTTTGCATCTCACTTCGAAAAATTTATCTGCTAAGTAAATTGGCTTCAAGCTGGAACTAGACCAAGTCTATTTTGTCAGTACACTGTCAGAGTGACAATCATTGTCAGTACTTTCTCAAGCGACAAATTCGGTGAATAGGCATCTTCTAGGTAAGCGTGCTACATCCTAGATCGCATCAGTGCTTACCATCAGGCATGATAGTGGTCAAACGCAAAAATATATAAACTAAAAAAAAAATATGTAAGACACACGTATGTATGTAGGGCTTTAGACATATTTGTTTTAGACAGAGCCATAATTGTCTTTTTTTTAACTTTTACGATTTTGATACATCGTACAAAACAATTTAGACGGTCTTAATCGCGTAAAATTAACTTATTTAAGGTATAAATACCTATTTCTTTCTGATCTACTTGCACAGATCGCGGTCGTGGAGAGACTTGACTGTTCCATTCCCGTGGCTCATAGCGCAAACAACGCGACCTGAGATTAGTACGCTCAAGCAAACAAACAAACTTTTCATCTTTATATTAACAGTATAGATTTCAAAGTATGAAATACATACAGACATTTCAAATACAAAAAGTAATATATTACCAAGTATGTTTGTAACAAAAAGAAAATAAGGTCTACTTTGAACTACAATATAGAACACAGAAAAGCAACATATTTTTAAGCCTACAATATTTTCCGAAGACAGTCCAAAGTCTGCAAATGTTTTTATTAAAAGTTTAGAAGTAAGAACCTTGGCAAAGTCCTTCAAAAAAAAAATATGCCGAGAAAATGTTATTAAAATACAAATGTAAAAAGAACTAGACGCCGCAAAAAATGTAATCGCAATCTTGTACAAGAACAAACTATGGCATAATAAGTACACCAACTTTTAAAATACTGGTGACACTGTTTGAAATAATAGGTCTCTTATAGTGGCACGTAAGTAACTTTAATACAAACATGCAACAAAAGGAGGTACTCTTTACGAATGGACGACTGAATCGGAAATCGGGGACCAGTAATGGATTACCATCAGGCGATCCGTCTGCTTATTTGCCTCCTATTTAATAAACATTTAAATCATCATCATCATCATCAGCCTTTAACAGTCCACTGCTGGACTAGGCCTCTCCTTTGAAAGGAGGAATTGGCCTACTATACCACGCTGGCCAAACGGGTTGGTGTAGGGTTTGTATCAAGTTTTCCTTCTCTTACAGTGCTGTTCTCTGCACAATATGCTCCCTCTGTCGGCTCTTACGACACCCATGGGATGATATGGGGCGGTGACAATCCGTATTCTTAATCCGTCACCACACGGACAACATTTAAATAATAAAAACTTATTATAACTAATATCCCGGGGATATGTCACATACGTTCCTAAGCTCAGCAAAAAAAAAAACAAAAAAAATATTGTGACTAAGTGGATATCGAATCCACGATCTTCGACTTAGCAGGGCTTTAATAACAAGTTAAATTTAAACGCTAGATTTCATACAATTTTATTAAAACGGGTCTTAGTCGCGATATTTATTTAATTTAAGGTATAAATACCTCTGTTTTACCGACGTTTCGGCCGTCTTACAACAGCCATGGTCGCAGCAGGACTGATGTCATCTCAGCGTCGTCCTTGTGAAGCGCGGGTTTCGGCAGCTATCCTCACTTGTTTTTTATTTTTATCTGAACTGTCAGTACGTCGACATACAACACTTATGACTTCACACACTGATGCACTGCGTTTGTTTGCTGTACGTTTGTTTGCATGTGCGGCGGGGTTTACATTTGTTGACTACTGGATTCCAAGTTGTAGACAGTCTGTATCCATCCTCCCGGTTGAAATTTTTATGCTTTTTGCTTTCAACCGCTTCAAATACTATCCTGGAGCTGTGCCTGGAGTAATAGTGATGATCGGTAGATAAGTCCTTTGGTTTATGTAATTCGATCCAGTGGTTTGGTCCAGACTCCAACAAACGCTCAGCTATGGCAGACTTGTTAATTTGCCGGTTTTTTACAGCTGCGATATGTTCCTTGACCCTTTCAGCGATGGTTCGTTTGGTCTGTCCGATATAGGAACTACCACAGCTGCAGTCGACCTTGTAGACGCCAGGTGTTTGTAGAGGAATGACATCCTTCGGGATGCGCAGATTGTGTGCTACCTTGGAGAGCGGACTATATACAGTCTCTATGGAGTATTTCTGTAGTACTGTTCCAACTTTGTCCGTCACTCCCTTTATGTTTATGTTTACGGTCCTTCCTCTTCAGACATTGTATCTTCTTCTTGAATCCATTGCACCTAAGTAACTCCTGACATGTGACAGCTCACTGTTCAAATGTTCAGGGTCACAGAGGTCATACGCTCTGTTTACTAGTGAAGTCACTACAGATTCCAAGTGTCGCGGGTGATGATGCGAGTATGCGTTGAGATACCTATCTGTGTGTGTCGGTTTTCTATAAACAGTGTGTCCCAAGGTACCATTTTCCCTTACTGTCACTTTTACGTCGAAAAAGGGTAACGACCCGTCTGCCTCCATTTCAAATGTAATTCTAATATTAGGGTGTATGGGGTTAAAGCTATTTGCAAACTGTTCTATGTCTTGCCTGTCGCCCTTCATGATTCAGAATACATCGTCGACATACCTCTTCCATCGCTTTACATTTGATGCCTGCATGTCTATGGATTCCTCGAAGTACTCCATCCAGATGTTCGCCATTACCGGTGCTACTAGGCTACCCATAGCACCGGTAATGGCCGAAGGATGTCATTCCTCTACAAACACCTGGCGTCTACAGGGTCGACTGCAGCTGTGGTAGTTCCTATATCAGACAGACCAAACGAAACATCGCTAAAAGGGTCAAGGAATATATAGCAGCTGTAAAAAGCCGGCAAATTAACAAGTCTGGCATAGCTGAGCATTTGTTGGAGTCTGGACCAAACCACTGGATCGAATTACATCAACCAAAGGTCTTATCTACCGATCGTCACTATTACTCTAGGGTAGTACGGCTGTCCCAATTCAAAAAACAGGGACATTTTTGTAGAAATCAGGATTTTTACACCATGCTTTTAACACAGTAAATGCCCACAATATGCAAAAACCTTTTTTTCAATAAAGGCCTCCATTCCCAATATAGCGATACCATAAAACCTAGTAAGTGCACGGACTAAACCGCAAACCCCAAATCAAAAACCTAGTAACAGCTGATAACCAGTTCAAAACACAGCAAGGCATACGTACCTACTTACTTTATTTTGGATTGGGAATGTCCACTTGCTAGGTTTTTGATTTGGGAATTAATATGTCTAAAAGACCATAAAATCAAAAAAATACACAGTATAGCATACACCCATCGGAGTTTCTATCTCCAGGAATTAGGGTTTAAATTAGTGAGAAAACATCAAATTTCGTATTTTGAGTTTATCTGTTTTTATTATTAATTTCTCGTTTTCTACTTTAATTTGGAACTTTTCTCATTAAATTACTTCACCTTCTTAGAATTTGAATAATAAACATGGTTAATTCTCGTTAATGTGTTTTACTGGAATATTTATTTATTCACTCATTTTCTTTATCATAACTTTTATCATAACTAAAAGTCTTCAAAAAAAAAACAAAACCTAATAATGTCTTATTACTTACTGTGTTTTGGTTTAGTTTCCAGGGGCAATGGTTAGTGTTGGATCCCATTCCAAACTTAGTAAGTGTTATAAAACGTGCATCGAATGATATTTTTGAAGTTTTAGAATGCAAAAATGTAGACATTAATTTTATCTACCATCTCCAAGAATCATATTCAGCTGTAGATTCATAGTTTGGTAAGGCATAATAAAATCAGCTTTTTTTGCCCTCCTGTAAAATTTGTTCGAAGTCCCTTACTGTGTTTTGATTTGGGACAGCCAAGTACGTGAAGCGGTTAAAATAAAAAAGCATAAAAATTTCAACCGGGAGGATGGATACAGACTGTTTACAACTTGGAATCCAGTAATCAACAAATGTAAACCCCGCCGCAGTAACACAGCTCATCAGTGTGTGGACGTCATAAGTGTTGTGTGTCGACGTACCGACAGTTCGGATAAAAATAAAAAACAAGTGAGGGTAGCTGCCGAAACCCGCGCTTCACAAGGACGACGCTGAGATGACATCAGTCCTGCCGCGACCATGGCTGTTGTAAGACGGCCGAAACGTCGTTAAACAGAGGTATTTATACCTTAAATTAATTAAATATCGCGACTAAGACCCGTTTTAATAAAAGTGTATGATGTATACAAATCGCGAAAGTTTAAAAACGCTAGATTTATCAATGTAACCTTACTCTAAAAGCAGCGGAAACGTCTCTCTCTAGAGGACCATCGAAGCAAATAAATACACCTACTTCTCTTTGCACCACTCTAAGGAAGACTAGTCCAACTAGTCCGCCGTAGATAATACCCATCACAAGTCCACCTATATACTTTGTGTGTTTAAAAATAAAATAAATGAGCTATCTATAAAACCACAATTCTGCAAATTACTAAAGTTTTCCACAAACAAAGTGTAAAACAAGTAAAAAACAAATCTAATTTTGTGCGGATACGTTTGTCTGATGGCGGTTGGCCTAAGGGTTGTAAAAGCCCTTTTTAATTAAAATCCCTCAGGGGGTCAGTAAAAATCCTAAATGTGGGACCATCGTAAAATTATTCAATGACGTCATCCGTTTCTGTTTTACCGAAATCGTGATGGATCGAGTTAATTTAATAATACGTTGAAGGGATCAGAAAACTTTGAGAGACAAAGAGATGAAATGAATATCTGAATTTAGGTTGTTGCATTAGAATTGACGAACATGATTCACCATCCGCCAAATAAGAATATTGTGCCACTCATATACAACACCATCTAGTCCTAAGCTAAACAGAGAGTACTAGGCAACGGAAAAATATGTCATTTTTTGTAAAACAAATTATACATAGAAAAACCCAGATCAAAATAAACATTCATGTTCAGCTCACAAATGTTTGACTTGAGTGAGAATCGATCCCGTTCATCAAAATAGGTGAATTATTTCACAAATGGTATTTTAGCCAAAGGTCAAGGAAAAACTCCTTGAAAAAGATTTATTAACGACATAAATCTTCTTGAGTTATATTGAGGTACCATGTTTATACCACAACGTCTCAAAATATCGTCGTCAACGAATAGTCTTTGTTGTGGTGTTTCGTTCGATAAATGTGAATAATTTAGTCTTTGCAAGTCATATCATTCTCTTCATTTCTAGGTATTTGTTAAATGTCCAGGAAAATGACGCTTTCTGTTGGTAGTATTGGATATTGTCAGAATTCTTGCAACTAAGGTGCAAGAGTTACAAACTTGCAATAACTTACAATATTATACTCTCAGTATTGTAAGTCTCTAATCTGAATTGGCTCAAGGATAATTATGATTACAACTTTTATGTAACATACATAATTAATAAGTGCAATATATTGAAGATTTCAACGCTGCAAAATTTGTGATACATACATACATAGACTCACGCCTGTTTCCCCGAAGGGGTAGGCAGAGGCATATTAAACGCCCACTTATCGCCAGAGTTTTGATCCCACGTAATAGGTGGCGCTTATCGGGATATTTTGTTTGCCAAAATTTGTGATAATTATGATAAAATAGATATTTTATCTAAGAAAGCTAAAGACTTGTTTGCCTCTAATTCCATTGTGAATTTTATTTGGTTATTAATAGAATTAAGGTGGTTTAGGAAAGCATTAACACTATCTGTTGGTAAAATTGTGAAAGTGTCATCTACATACCGCTTGTAGAACCTCGGTGTGATGGTGGCAGTCTGCAGGGCTCGCGCCTCGAAGTCCTCCATGAAGATGTCAGCGACAACAGTCAGTTACCCTTGCAAGAGGCCGGTGTCTACAAAATTGACTGTGAATGTGGGCTCTCATACATTGGACAAACCAAGAGAAGCATAGGCATTCGACTCAAAGAACATATAGCTGACATAAAACATAAACGCTCAACAAAGTCTGCTGTGTGTGAACATGTGGAACAAGGACCCAACCACTACCTGCGATTTGATGAACCACAGATAGTCGCAAAAGAACATCGTTTTCTTCCAAGGATGATACGAGAGGCTATTGAAATTAAAAAACACCCTAATTTCAATAGGGAAGATGGTTGGAATGTTCCTCCAGCTTGGGACCCTGTCATAAGGCTAATGAAACCCAAGAAGGACAAAGTCACCAGAAGACCTAAGGACACTGTGAGCTCATTCTGCGTAAATAGTAACACCAGTAGTTGAAAAATGTTCGGGTACTTTGAGATAACTTATACATTCAAGAAAAAGACAAATATCACCTCAGTCTGCCGTGAACATGAATTCTGTAAAGAATTCGAAACGTGTCGGCTAGTAATAAATTAAAAATATAGTTTCTAGATCTTTAGTTTCAAATGTAATAACTTAGTGAAACCAATACAACGCGATAAAATCCGTAAACTGTAGTTTAATTTCAACCTAGGTATTATTTCAAACAGTGTCACCAGTATTTTAAAAGTTGGTGTACAAGACTTATTATGCCATATTTTGTTCTTGTACAAGATTGTGAATACGTTTTTTTCGGCGTCTAGTTCTTTTTACTTTTTTATTTTAATAGCATTTTCTCGGCATGTTTTTGTTTTGAAGGACATCGCCGACGTTCCTACTTCTAAACTTTTAATAAAAACACTTGCAGAGTTTGGAATGTCTTGGGAAAATATTGTAGACTTAAAAAATATGTTGTTTTTCTGTGTTCTACATTGTAGTTCAAAGTGAGATCTTAATTTCTTTTTGTTACAAACATATTTGGTAATATATTATTTTTTGTATTTGAAATGTATTTCACACTTTATATATATATATATATATATATGTATGTTTATCCATTTGTATAGTACCCATAGTACAAGCTTTGCTTAGTTTGGCACTAGATGGTGTTGTGTGAATATGGTAGAATTAATCAGTTATCTGGTTACCATAGCGAAAAATTTATCTGCTAAGTAAACAATACTCTAGTTAGGCTTCAAGTCAAGTTGGAACTAGTACAAGTTTATTTTCAGTACGCAGTCAGACATGATTGCCGCCCTCCCCGTTGGATCTCCACCTTGTCGTGGTGGGGGGGCTCAGTAACCGTGGTTAGGTCACCCACGGTGAAGCTAAGCGAGATCCCAGAAGTGGACGCTAAGCGTGGGCTTGACGGAGGCCTGCGCAGGATGCGTCCAATGGTGCGGGTGCGAGGGAAAGTTCTTCTGTCCCTCGCAGTCGGGCACGGTCGTGGGAAGAGAGGCGTGTCGGTGTTGCGTTGCCGCGCGCCCTATCTCCCGGAACCAAATGGGGGCGCACCATCGTTGTGTCACGGTGGGGCCGCAGAGGAAGAAGAGATGTGGTGTTGTGTTGCCGTCCTCCCTATCCTTTGCGGCCGCTAGGTGTTTTGGCGGCGGAGCCCAATACCTTCATCCGCTGCCAAGGGGGTTTTGTTCGGGGCCCGCCTGATCATCTGCCGGGCCAATAATGTCGGGGTGTAGCGTGGAATGCTTCGGTGATACCCGACCCTCCGACACACGGGTACATGACGAACACGGGTTGGTTTTTAGTCAGTAAGAGTCTGACAGTCCCCTTCACCCTTCCACCCGAGGGCGGAGGGATTCCATGAGGATTTTCCAACCCGACCAATCGCGTAAAATTAACTTATTTAAAGTTTACATACCTATTTCTTTCCGATCGTCGTGCACAGATCGTGGTCGTGGAGAGAGTTGACTATTCCACTTCCGTGGCTCATAGCGAAATCTTATATATACCCTATAGCCTTCTTCGATAAATGGGCTATCTAACTCTGACATAATTTTCAGATCGGACCAGTATTTCCTGAGATTAGTGCGCTCAAGCAAACAAACATACAGCAAAGAAACAAACTTTTCAGCTTTATATTAATAGTATAGATTTCAAAGTGTGAAATACATTTCAAATACAAAAAATAATATATTACCAAATATGTTTGTAACAAAAAGAAATTAAGATCTCACTTTGAACTACAATGTAGAACACAGAAAAACAACATATTTATTAAGTCTACAATATTTTCCCAAGACAGTCCAAACTCTGCAAGTGTTTTTATTAAAAGTTTAGAAGTAGGAACGTCGGCGATGTCCTTCAAAACAAAAACATGCCGAGAAAATGCTATTAAAATAAAAATGTAAAAAGAACTAAACGCCGAAAAAAACGTATTCACAATCTTGTACAAGAACAAAATATGGCATAATAAGTCTTGTACACCAACTTTTAAAATACTGGTGACACTGTTTGAAATAATACCTAGGTTGAAATTAAACTACAGTTTACGGATTTTATCGCGTTGTATTGGTTTCACTAAGTTATTTTACATTTGAAACTAAAGATCTAGAAACTATATTTTTAATTTATTACTAGCCGACGTTTCGAATTCTTTACAGAATTCATGTTCACGGCAGACTGAGGTGATATTTGTCTTTTTCTTGAATGTATAAGTTATCTCAAAGTACCCGAACATTTTTCAACTACTGGTGTTACTATTTACGCAGAATGAGCTCACAGTGTCCTTAGGTCTTCTGGTGACTTTGTCCTTCTTGGGTTTCATTAGCCTTATGACAGGGTCCCAAGCTGGAGGAACATTCCAACCATCTTCCCTATTGAAATTAGGGTGTTTTTTAATTTCAATAGCCTCTCGTATCATCCTTGGAAGAAAACGATGTTCTTTTGCGAGTATCTGTGGTTCATCAAATCGCAGGTAGTGGTTGGGTCCTTGTTCCACATGTTCACACACAGCAGACTTTGTTGAGCGTTTATGTTTTATGTCAGCTATATGTTCTTTGAGTCGAATGCCTATGCTTCTCTTGGTTTGTCCAATGTATGAGAGCCCACATTCACAGTCAATTTTGTAGACACCGGCCTCTTGCAAGGGTAACTGACACTTGACAGATGGTAATAATTGACTGATCTTCGTTGGCGGCTTGTAGTAAGTTTTGATAGAAGCTCGCTTCAAGATGTAGCCAATTTTGTCGGTCACGCCCTTGATGTATGGGAGGACAGCAGGTTGTCTTTCTACTGTGGCTGGTTTTTCTTTCTTCTGGGATCTGTGACAGTGGCGCGGCGGTCGGAGCTTGTTGTCTTGCAGAACAGCGTCCAGGTGTTTCTTGTCACAGATCCCGCGGGCTCTCTGAAACAGAGACATTCCTACAGTAGCTAACTGTTTAGGATGGTGGTGAGATTCACCGTTTAAGTACCTATTTGTATGGGTCTTTTTCCTATACACAGTATGGCTTAAGGAGTTGTTTTTATTCCTGATGACAAGTACATCTAAGAAAGCTAAAGACTTGTTTGCCTCTAATTCCATTGTGAATTGTATTTGGTTATTAATAGAATTAAGATGGTTTAGGAAAGCATTAACACTATCTGTTGGTAAAATTGTGAAAGTGTCATCTACATACCGCTTGTAGAACCTCGGTGTGATGGTGGCAGTCTGCAGGGCTCGCGCCTCGAAGTCCTCCATGAAGATGTCAGCGACAACAGTCAGTTACCCTTGCAAGAGGCCGGTGTCTACAAAATTGACTGTGAATGTGGGCTCTCATACATTGGACAAACCAAGAGAAGCATAGGCATTCGACTCAAAGAACATATAGCTGACATAAAACATAAACGCTCAACAAAGTCTGCTGTGTGTGAACATGTGGAACAAGGACCCAACCACTACCTGCGATTTGATGAACCACAGATACTCGCAAAAGAACATCGTTTTCTTCCAAGGATGTTACGAGAGGCTATTGAAATTAAAAAACACCCTAATTTCAATAGGGAAGATGGTTGGAATGTTCCTCCAGCTTGGGACCCTGTCATAAGGCTAATGAAACCCAAGAAGGACAAAGTCACCAGAAGACCTAAGGACACTGTGAGCTCATTCTGCGTAAATAGTAACACCAGTAGTTGAAAAATGTTCGGGTACTTTGAGATAACTTATACATTCAAGAAAAAGACAAATATCACCTCAGTCTGCCGTGAACATGAATTCTGTAAAGAATTCGAAACGTCGGCTAGTAATAAATTAAAAATATAGTTTCTAGATCTTTAGTTTCAAATGTAAAATAACTTAGTGAAACCAATACAACGCGATAAAATCCGTAAACTGTAGTTTAATTTCAATGTGTAACATTCGCGTAAACCGAAGAAGATACTATGTAATACCTAGGTCTCTAATAGTGCCACGTTAGTAAATATAACAAAAACATGCAACAAAAAGAAGTACTCTTTACGAATGGACGACTGAATCGGAAATCGGGGACCAGTAATCGCCTACCATCAGACGATCCGTCTGCTCATTTGCCTCCTATTTAATAACTATTAAAATAATATAAACATTACATAATTAATATCCCAGGGATATGCCACACCCGTTCCCAAACTATGCAAAAAAAATAAAAAAAATATTGTCCTAAGTGGATATCGAATCCACGATCTTAGAATTAGCAGGGCTTTAACCACAAGTTCAATTAAAACGCTTGATTTATCAATGTAACATTACTATAAAAGCAGCGGAAACGTCTCTCTCTAGTGGACCATCGAAGCAAATAAATACACCTACTTCTGTTCCCTTTGCACCACTCTAAGGAAGACTAGTCCGCCGTAGATAATACCCATCACAATTCCACCTATATACTTTGTGTATTTAAAAAATAAAATAAACGAACTGTCTTTAACACCACAATTCTGCAAATGACTAAAGTTTTCCACAAACAAAGTGTAAAACAAGTAAAAAACAAATCTAATTTTGTGCGGATACGTTTGACTGATGGCGGTTGGCCTAAGGGTTGTAAAAGCCCTTTTTAATTAAAATCCCTCAGGAGGTCAATAAAAATCCTAAATGTGGGACCATCGTAAAATTCAAAATCGTGATGGATCGAGTTAATTTAATAATACGTTGAAGGGATCAGAAAACTTTGAGAGACAAAGACATGAAATGAATATCTGAATTTAGGTTGTTGCATTAGAATTGACGAACATGATTCACCATCCGCCAAATAAGAATATTGTGCCACTCATATACAACACCATCTAGTCCTAAGCTAAACAGAGCTTGTACTAGGCAACGGAAAAATATGTCATTTTTTGTAAAACAAATTATACATAGAAAAACCCAGATCAAAATAAACATTCATGTTCAGCTCACAAATGTTTGACTTGAGTGAGAATCGATCCCGTTCATCAAAATAGGTGAATTATTTCACAAATGGTATTTTAGCCAAAGTTCAAGGAAAAACTCCTTGAAAAAGATTTATTAACGACATAAATCTTCTTGAGTTATATTGAGGTACCATGTTTATACCACAACGTCTCAAAATATCGTCGTCAACGAATAGTCTTTGTTGTGGTGTTTCGTTCGATAAATGTGAATAATTTAGTCTTTGCAAGTCATATCATCCTCTTCATTTCTAGGTATTTGTTAAATGTCCAGGAAAATGACGCTTTCTGTTGGTAGTATTGGATATTGTCAGAATTCTTGCAACTAAGGTGCAAGAGTTACAAACTTACAATAACTTACAATATTATACTCTCAGTATTGTAAGTCTCTAATCTGAATTGGCTCAAGGATAATTATGATTACAACTTTTATGTAACATACATAATTAATAAGTGCAATATATTGAAGATTTCAACACTGCAAAATTTGTGATACATACATACATAGACTCACGCCTGTTTCCCCGAAGGGGTAGGCAGAGGCATATTAAACGCCCACTTATCGCCAGAGTTTTGATCCCACGTAATAGGTGGCGCTTATCGGGATATTTTGTTTGCCAAAATTTGTGATAATTATGATAAAATAGATATTTTATCATAATTATATTGAATACTTGATCGCACATATGTCAAAGCGGGTTAAATGGTACCACCACCACTGTCGTGACCTTGATTTCTAAATGAGTACTTAAAGATCACAAGAGGGCGTTTTTAGCTGTAATTTAAAGTTTTACTGGTCTACAGCTTACCACAAAGTAGAAAACGTGAAATTTGTTATACCTATATTAAAAAGATAAATCAAGTTCACTCCAATTGTAACTTAAAAATGAATCGTGAGTGAATCCTTCGTTTTTACTATTTGGGATCTAGGCGTAGAAAAGAGAGCTAAACTTATTTGCTTAAATGTAGTCAAATGACCTACGATGCAAGTAGTTACCCTGATTTTAATAGGTTATGTGAAGATTCTATTGACTGCAAAAAATATATAACATCATTTACGTTAATATTTTATGAAATAGTAGTTCTGGTGTCGAAGGCACTAATGCTCAAATTATCACTTAAAAATTTAGACATATCGCACACTTAAAAAAGAAAGGACCAGATTAAAATAGTACAGCACAACAGCAGATTGTTAAATCCAGATTATAAACAAAACAATACATTTAGCAGGAAGTCAAAAATAAACAAAATCTGATTAAACTTCCATGGCTGAAGAAGTTTATGTGCCGGCAATTCTCTTTATAGCGCTCAGCTGGGGCCTTTTTATCGTCCAATCTATTATCACAATCGTACATGTTAGGTAGGCACTAAAGGGCTGCTGTCTGGCAAATTCTGACAAATGTTTTCTGAATTCTGGAGTCAAGCTTTCTAAGCTCATCAGAAAATCAATACTAGAAAGATACTACCTACTTCTTTCTGCTCAGTTCAGTTCATTCGCAGGTCATGTTTGTCGTATGCTAGCAGCAACAACGTCTCTTCTTTTGAAAAAAGGAAAACATTTATATTCGTTACGAAATTTATAAATATACGACGGTGAAGTAAAATTGAGTATGAGAAAAGATATCCCTGAGGAAGCAAAAATACGTTGCATCCCATTTTGTGTTTTACAAACTACGTAATAATGTAAATCCAATTCTCGTAATTATATTTGTTCAAAATGTAGTTTCCATCAAGTCTCAGTGTTATAAATAGCATTCCCGTAAATTCAGAGGTACAGTCTTACAAAAGTAACTGGTACTTGAATAATATCGCGACTAAATTGTAAATTTTAAGGTCACTCAGCGAGCTATGGAGAGGGCCATGCTCAGAGTTTCTTTGAAGGATCGATTTCGTAATGAAGTGATCCGACAGAGAACCAAGGTAATCGACATAGCTCAGAGAATTAGCACGTTGAAGTGGCAGTGGGCTGGTCACAACTGTCGCAGAACCGATAACCGTTGGAGTTAGTAGTCGTGTTCTAGAGTGGAGACCGCTCCTTGGCAAACGTAGTGTGAATTGGCCATCTGTGTTATCATAATCGGCTGCAAACTTACATAATTTTAGCCAAGAGATCAAAATAGTGGTCTGAAGTACTAAATAGTGCGCATTACGAGTAGCTTGGGACTTGAAATGTAGCTGCCCAAATGTATTTAAGGCTGTTTCCTGAACTATATCAGTGAGTGGAGCGAAAGGGAAAGCGGGCTGGGAACGGTGGATTATAACTCAAATCAAACCAATGTAATTTTTTTAAGCTTAGTCACAACGCAGAGTATCACTTATTATAAATGTCATAACAAATATTTTATATACAGGTTTGGAGTAATAAACCTACAATTACTTATAGTAAACTTATAGTATACACTTATAGTAACATTGAGAATACTACAATAAAAAAGAACAAAGCGGCAGTTTATGGAGAATCTGGTATAATAATAACTTCACTGTTACGTCATCATAGTTCTTCACTCACGCAGTTGCTCGCTCACCGCCCTTGTTAAGATTTCAACCTAATAACTCTGACCATCATCTCGACAGTACGTATACGTCTACTACATATACGTATGTATAAAGCATATGCCTTCGGCGCCTTACCCACTGGTACCACTAGTAGCACATATGTATAGTGCTACAAGTGAAGTTTCGTACTAAACTCGAATGCAAATTCTAAGTTGGATAACTACACCACAACGCCTTGTACAAGCTGAACACTTAGGGACGTTAATTATTCAAATTAAGAAAATCGTAGCAGTCTAGCTAACTTCAGCAAGATTGATAGTCGCATGAGTTTCTTCCAGATTTTTCTAAGCACATTTACCCGAGACTGGACGTACAAATAAAAAAAGAAGAGATTCGAACGTGTAACGCCGCTACCACAATGAGTAAATGACTTTATATTATTGAGCGGACCCCAGGCTTCGCGGCGTAAGTCTTGGATGCAAGCGGAATAATGTTAGGACGATGAAGATGATAATCTTGAAATAAATGCTTCTTAATTTGTGTAAATTGGGATTTATTTTTGTGTTTGAAGAGAAGTAAGACAAATAGGCATTTATTTCTACCAGACGAAAGACATGAAAAAAATATTACAATATATAGGTATAAATCTGTACACGCCTGTCGTCTGCATAAAACTAGGAGGCCAGTTCAGCATATTGCCGGAATTATGTTTTTATCAACTCAACAATCTGCCACATAGTAACGCGAAGTGTAAGTACGAGTACATACTGTAGTCAAAAGTAAGTTATGTCTGTGCCTAAAGGCAATAATATTCCATAAAAAAATATTTGTAGACATTTCACTCTTGATAATGGTAGTTTTTTTTTAGGTCAAGGGTCATGCCTCGGTCGGCATCATAAAGCTGTCGGCCGTGGTTGTCATAAAATACATTGACAGTTTGTTTGGGGTCAGCACCCTTCAAATAAACTTCTAAAGATATTAACAACAGGCGTGTAAAGGCGTACAATGTCAACTGTACTTTGCCAGTTTTACAAAATTTACAAATGATAATAGGTAACTGAGTTGACAGACGTCGACTGCTGAACGTTGGCATCTCTGAAGGCTCTTAACGGAAACAAATCTTGAGCCCCCGTACCCATTCGCTGCCCGCGATCCCAAAATGATTTTTGTTCTACCCTGCGGCAAGCCTACCTCTAAAGCGACATTTGGTGCATGGCCGCAACTGCAGAACCTTTGGTTCTTCTAGCTACGTGCTCTGCCCATCATCACTTCAGCTTGGCTATTCGGAGAGCTATGTCAACCGCTTTTGTTCTTCTGCGGATCTCCTCAAATCTGATTCGACCTCACAGGAAAACTCCAAACATAGCTTATTCCATCGCCCTTCGAGCTACCTTGAGCCTTCTGATAATGCCTATAGTGAGCAGCAAAGTCTCATATCCGTAGAAAATTACGCGTAGAACAAAAAATCAAGGACATTATTTCGAGACGTTCATTTCCCACGAGACTAGGTATAGTGATCAGAACCTTATGATTGGGATTTCCACCCGACTGATAAAAAAATATCGAATCTGTTCCACGCAATAAAACTTGTGCTAGATCTAAACAAAAGGTTCTTAAAAAGTAGATTATCCTTAAGTTTCTTAGTTTAGCCGCTTATTCTTACACGAGTAACTTCAAAATTTTCTTACTATATTTTAATGAAATGGCGGATTTGGTGATACAATTAAACTATAATACTTACAGTTTTTAATAAACGGTTTTATTAACATTATTTAGGCTATAGTTATTGACAGATGGTCAACATTTTTAACATAAAGAAAGATAATTTTAATTATGTTTTTCTTAGTAGCAAAAACGGAAACAAATTCTTTTAGCAGCATATTTTTAGTACAAACTCTAACTCCTTAAACTTAGGAAAAAATCAGGCCATCATGTGTTAAAATTACCTATTATAAGCACTTTCTTTTTCCTTCGGAAGAATATTTCTTAATCTTAATCTCAATCGGGTCAAAATAAAACAAATTATAAAGACATAATTATATCAAGGAACCAAAAGAAAATCGTATACTTACTATTTAATCTATAAAGCTGAAGAGTTTGTTTGGTTGAACGCGCTAATCCCAGGAACTACTGGACCGATTTCAAAAATTCTTTCAGTGTTAGATAGCCCATTTATCGACGAAGGCTTTAAGTCAAGGTAGGAGCGGAGCAGTAGCCTTAAATAACGCGGGTGTAACCGCGGGCTCATCTAGTTATTATTCATTATGAATACAGATGGCGATTGGGCGTTCCACAAGGAAATCTGATAGTTCCTCTATTCGATTAGAGAAGAGAAGGGACAAGTTAAATCGTGTCCAGTAGGTAGACTGGATGCGTATGAGTAAAACAGATCCATCTTATCCACTGGTATTATTGGAGATAAAATCACCAAAATTATAAACCATATCATAACTATGTTCGCAAAGGATACCACGCAAGACTAAACATTCATACGCTTTGGAAAACAATAAGCAATTACTTTGAATAATTTCAATTAACTACTACTCTATGAATCAACTAATCTATGAATCACTAGATTCTACGCGCAGTTTCATCAACCATGATGTGAGTTAACATAACAAACAGGAACCTATATTGTGTTCTTCTATTTTTCAAAGTTTTATCAAAATTTGTTTAATAGTTTTTGCGTGAAAGAGTAACACGAATCACTCACACACACACACACGCAATACTCTCAATCCCATCAAATTACAGCCTTGAAATAATAAATACGGTAGCAAAAATATTAAACGAAAACTCTTTGACTTTTAAGTTAAAATTTATTCAATATCTCACAACAATGGTTCACCGAACCTCAAAATTAATAAAGCTTTAATAGAACATTTTCAGATACTGCTGCTTCTGACAGTGATAAGACCACTTTCATTTTAGCACAAAGAACCAGAAGATTGATTTTTCTGATTAAAAACGATGCTATTTTTACATTAAAACATGATAAACAAATATACAATTTATCTGTAGATAAGTATTTGTCTTAGCCTAAAAGCATTATCTTTTGCATATTCATGGCATTTTGCATTTTACAAAGTAAACTCAATTATACATGTACTATCAGCACACTATAATTTTAGGCAAGTGCAAAGATCATATAGTGATAAGAATACAATCAGAAGAATATAATAAATGGTTCAGTTGCGATGTTATCTTATCATGGTCTTGTAATAGTTAGTATAGTTGATTGAATCAGGCGTTACTTAGCGGAACTCTATTGTACTCGTATACTAATAAAAGAAATGGGGAATACAAAGGATAAGGTAAATACTCAGCTTAGACTGGCTCAGTCGTTACCGATCTGTCCTGAAGATACCTCGTGCATAGGCGAAATTTTATGTCGAAAGATAGTGTTGGCCTAAAGAGCAGGATAATGCATGTCTGGTATGTTCCTGGATACCACATGATTCCATATAGGTATGTCTTATCTTTATTTATTAGAGGAGTTCGGTATTGGCAAGCTTTTTCTATTGCTCTCTTGCATGATCGGTTTGAGGGTGACAATGAGCAGTTTTATAAGTTTTAGTGAACTGCCTCCGTGGTACAGTGGATAGCGTATGCGACTGATCGGAGGTTCTGGGTTCGATTCCCGGGTCAGGCAAAACTGTTACTGGGTTTTTCCTAATAAGGTAAACGTCCCAATAGCCGTGAAATTCTGAACTTCGCTGACTTTGCAGGTCTGCTATGTTAAGGTTAAAAGACTAACAAAAATGAAATTTACGGATGTTTATAGATAATTTATTCTAGTTTTCGATCAATTTTATAGCTTTTGATATATATGACGTTAAGAATACTTTAATTTAAATAAAGTTTGAAAAGACCGATTTGTACCAGTATCCGGTAGATTTGTCCTAGTAAACGGTAGATTGTCCCAGATACCGGCAAATTTTATCCGTGAATTTGAACCCTATTTGCTTAATGTTAAAGTTTATAATATTTGAACTTTTTATTTTTAATAAAAAGTTCAAATATCATGTCACCACCCCATATCATCCCATGGGTGTCGTAAGAGCCGACAGAGGGAGTATAATATGCAGAGAACAGCATTGTAAAAGAAGGAAAACTTGATACAAACCCTATACCAACCCGTTTGGCCAGCGTGGTATAGTAAGTCAATACCTCCTTTCAAAGGAGAGGCCTAGTCCAGCAGTGGACTGTTATAGGCTGATGATGGTATGGTAATGTAATTGTTATGTATCTAAAGGGGTCAAAGAAAATATTTTTATTGAAATGTATTTGAAAGGAAATCACAAGAAATAATTAAAATTGTCGTAAGTAATTCTATGTTTATATATTTTCAACTGCTTTCTAAAATAAACTTAAAACAAACAAAAGTATACCTACATCACATTATTTTTGAACTTTTAAAAATTACTGTAAGAAGTGAATTCTTACAGTAATTTTCTTTGGCTTTAAGCTAACCAACAAAATTGTTATGTACTTTTCTGAAAAGAGATCAAAATCTAAGATATAAAACAATTAACTACAGGTACAAGAAAATTTCGTATGCGCTTGGTTTAATTACAATTTAGGTACAATCTATAGCTTCGCAAGGGCCTTTCTTTAATAGAACATCTCACGCACTAGGGATAAACCCAGTGTCGCGGGAGTCTTTAACAACATACAACCGACACGATGTACACCCCGTATTGAACCCACAACACTAGGCAAGTGCCAAGCTGCGAGGTGGCCTCTTAAACCACGACGCCAACCGTGCAGTCAGCTCAACAACCACTCTTTGTTTGCTGAAATTGGGCCTTCTCTCTAAAACTTGTCTGCTCCATCAGTCGTTGCTCCTTCGGGAGACGTGGCCAGCTCATTGCCACTTCAGGAGTCACCCACATAGCTCGCCGTATAAGCATACGGCGAGCTATGTGGGTGACTCCTGTTCTCTTCCTGATGAGCTCGTTGCGAATTCTATCCTTTAGAGAGACTCCGAGCATAGCTCGATCCATAGTACGCTGAGCTATTTTATATCTATGGACCAGCACTACCGTGAGTGTCCAGATTTCAGCACCGTATGTCATTACTGGTAGGAAGCATTGGTTGAAGACTTTTGTCTTGAGGCTTTGCAGGATAGGTGACGAAAAGATCCGAAGTAGCTTACCGAATGCTGCCAACACCAACTGAATCCACTTATCGATTTCCTTCTCGATGCTGTGTCTACCCAACTGTATTACTTGCCCCAGGTATGTCAACAACAGTATGTCACTGTTGCACAACTTCGAGCAAAGAACCGTCAATGCAGATCGGTCTAAACACGACGTGTTCATTGAATATTACCTTTGTTTTAGCCAGGTTCATGCCAATATAGATTCACCGGGGAGGCTTCATTAAGGTTGACAGCATTCCGCTAAACTCTTCCAACGTAGAGACGTTATAATAGCAGAGGCTATTAGGACGATGTCGTCAGCAAATTGAAGGTGTGAGATGTACTCGCCGTTGATATTCGTTGAACCCACTCCAGTGTCTTGTATACATCCGCAAGTGCCTTGGTGAACAGCTTTGGAGATATTACATCCCCTTGCCGGACTCCCCTACGCAACTCTATATTATTATATCTTAACACCTCTATATATCGCCAGCTAATGCGTCAAGAACTGCCCAGGTTTCGATAGAGTCGAAGGCTTTCTGGTGGTCCACGAATGCCATACACAGCGGCTGGTTGTACTCATGGGTCTTCAGTATGGACGTGGTCCACGTGGTGATGAAGCCTTTTTGAAACCGGGCTTATACTGATGGCTGGAAGTCGTCGAGTCGTTTGTTACAACCCTCGAGAACAACTTGTAGATATGACTCACGAGTGAAATGGATCTGTAATTCTTCAATAAAGTTTTGCAACCTTTTTTAAGAATAGAATCACCACACACCCGCTCCAGTTTTGAACCTTTGTGGATGACGGTATTGAAAAGACTTGCTAGCTCTCTCAAGGTTGTGTCTCCACCTGCTCAGAGGAGTTCTGCAGTGATTCCGTCATCACCAGGTGATTTATTTTTCCTAATTTGCTCTAATGCCATCCGTACCTCACTCTGTTTGACATGCGGGATAGGTAACTTCGGTAAAGCAGCTCGAGGGCTCTGTGGTCGCCCAATTGGTCTGTCACGTTGAACTCATGTTTCAGTGGAACTCCTCTTTCAGTTGAACTCAACTATGTTTTGAAATCTACTTTGAGTTTAACTCAACTTTGACAACGCATCGTCAAACTTTGGTTGCCATATAGGATCAGAGTACTCGTCAATACGATTGAAACGAGCTCAAACTCGATGGGCTTGTGTCGTTTTATTACGGAGTTCCTATGGCCACTTTCCAGCTCCATCATGCGAGTAGGTACTCTATACAAATTAAGAAATGGGAACAGAGCACCGTTTTATTTTTCGTTATAAATAAGTATTTATGCTTCGTAATAAAATACGTTTTGAAATATAAACATCAAGCCCTTGCATATGATGAATCAAGTGGTAGTGTACGTCTCAGCATCAGGCAGAATATATAATGTTATAATTAATACTGTACTACTACACTACTATAGTTTCAAAGGATAATGAGACTTATTGCAAGGCACTAAGGTGCAGTAATGGGCTCCGGTGCAACGGGTAGTACGAAGCTAACTCGTGTACCAGTATCCGGTAAAAAAAGGTATAATATTGCCGGGTACTGGGTCATGTAGGGGTTTCTGAGTCCCAGTAAATGTAATATGCCAAAATACTTACTATTTAATTAAATTCATCGCCGCTTATGGACTATATCGCGAGATAATTAACTCAAATATTTAAGCAAATAAACATTCTCACAGTGCCGCTATCCGCAGCAATATGATAAGCAAACCAATACAATGTGGTAGCTTCGTAGTTTAGTGACAGAACCTCGAAATTCCACAAAATTTTCGCACACCACACTTTCATTGTAGTGTAGTTTTGCAACCATTACAGTTATTGAGCAGCGTTCATATTATAATTATACGAAATAATATCAAGTATGTATTGCAATTCTCAAACTTCAATATTCTTTTGGTAGAAACCTACAAAACGATAAAAACCGACTAGTTACCGGGTACCGGGACACTGCCGGAATTACGTACGTTTACCTTACTTAGTAGCAGCACGGAGTCTGGTGATGTGCCCGGTAACGGCAATAGGCTGGACCAAATTACGTGGGACCTAAAAAAAATCATGGCGAAATGTGAGTGTAATATTTACACCTCTGCCTACCCCTTCGGGGATACAGACGTGAGACTATATGATAATATAATAGTAGAAACATTAGAGTATAGCAACATTAAATGACTCGTCTATAAGTCTCGAGACCGGCAAGTTAAGCCTCACTTATTAGCACATTAAAACAATTAGGTTTGAGCATGATATTTTCATCTTTGAATAAAAAATAGAAAATAATAAACAATCCATTCTGATATATTATTACTTACCTATTCCACTTGTTTGTTTATCTGCTACCTCCGATTTCTTGTGAACTCCATTACATTTTCTTTATTTCGACTACAGCAATACAAAGCGCGTGACAAATGACCAATCTAAGATTTGATAAATAGATTGTCGTTTTTTTTGCGATGTCGATTTTAAGAAAAATCATGTGAGCTTAAGGTTGATTCACACCGAAAGATCGACGACAGTGTAGAGGCGAATAAATAACTTGTGGCTTTTTTGTTTCTAACTAGTGATTATTACATCCTTGCACCGGCAATTTATACGTTTTTACTCAACTATTGCGTATCCAATTTGAAGGGTTATGTTTTTGAATGTAAGTATGTTCCACCGTAGCGCCTAATCTACTGCACCGTGGCTCTACCTTGACAACTTTACATCTAGGCTTTTGGCTTCAGTTTAAGCCCTCCGCTTTTACGCAGCCGGGTTACAGATTTTAATTATTTTTTATGTTATGCATAATTATAAACCACCAAGCCGAAATTCTTTAAGTTATCGCTAGTGCAGCAACATTTTAGATAAAAGTAAGAGCGTACAGATACGTGAAGATAGTTTGTTTTACACAACGTATGGAAAAATTAAATATACTGAGACACAGAAGCGGCAGTATCGCGCAACTGCTTGCAATACCGCGCCATGGATCTTCAAGCAATAATATGCACTTTGACTATAAAGATAAGGTTGTAAGTCACAGCCCATAGCTACTGGTCACTTTTGGTGTAAATTGAACCTAGACTCGTCTCTAATCCAGTTGACAGGTAGATACAGACATAAGATCATTTTTGACGAGCAGGGTACCTTCCCTGAAGACTTGGTGCTTGCATCACTTGAGGATTATTTTGTTGATAATATTTGGTTTCTACAACACACTTAGGTACCTCGTTATAGATTAGTTTGATGGAAGATAGAAATTTTGACTATTTTAACAAAATTATTCTTATTTCCGCAACCACGACCATTGTATGCCGTTAGGCGTTAAGGCGGTTTCAAATTAGCGTTTTATACGCGCGTATAAGCTCGTTTTTGGAAGCGCATGTTGGCGTGTATAGGCACACGCGCAACTCGTGCGAGCGTTGATGCGCTTCTAAGCTCGTATAAGCTTGAGCCGTCAGAGTCCATGTTGACACTGACACGATGTCACTACCATTGCGAGCGAACATGCCGAAATATGCCCGTTTAAGCGAGTTCGGTTTTTTGAAGCGCGCGTATAAGCGCGCATGCTGAAACGACCGTATACACGCAGAAAAATACGCTAATCTGAAACCGCCCTTAGTAAAACAAAATATAATGCGTTATACCTTCAGTTAGTTAAATACGCGATTAACACCCGTGAAATAAACTTGTTTGATGAAAATTACGCTTAAGTAAATTTATATTTACGATAATTTATTTACCTTAAATTTATTGACTTATCCGAAAGTACATAAACATATAAATAAAAAGCAATCATTACGTATTTGATTTTCCTTAATCAGACACAAAGTATAGCAGAATTGGATCGTGCCAAGCCTCACTCCGTTCGACAGCCTCTCTAAACTCTTGACCTTTTTACTTCATCGTTTGCATAAATTCTATTACAGTATTATAACGCTTTTACTATACAGCGTAGGCAAATTTTCAGATTTTGAGAAAGCATTCTAATTGACTCATTACAATGCAAAGATAGTCAATTTTACTTACAATATTTTAATGAGATTGTCTTGTTGTATCAAAAGTTATAAGTTGAAAGGGAATTATTTTCTTGTATTACAAACAGTATTATCTTGTTCTTTTAAACATTACGGACTAAGTACTTGAGTAGCTAATTCTTGATAAATCTCACTAATTATTCAGTGCAATACTTGTTTTAGAAGTGAGTTAAGACTTAGCGTTTTGTTACAGACAAATAATTATATCCTAAACTATTTTACATGCATCTAATACAGGAATTCAAATTTTCGTCATTTAGTGCATCCGTAAACATGGCACTTGCAGCAGTGCCGAAATATCGGTAACTCCAAACAAAGGTACGTGGTATATATCCCGAATGACAATTTAAATTAAATGGATATAATACTTTGAAAACACTACGTAATTAATACTAAAATACTACGTAAGTAATTAATACTGGATTCCTGGAACTATAGTATTGTTGGAACAGTTTGTGACTTCCACCGAAATGGAGATAAGGTCAAAAGCAGCTTACCTGAGGAACATTTTTTGTGGCAACGTAAGTACATTTATGTTGTTTTATATCTACTTCTTCTTTTCTTTTTTTTTTAGAAAGACAACTCCCGCACTAGGACCAAATCCTGTGTCGCAGGGGACTTTACAAACATACAACTAACGGACACAATGAACACCCAGACTCGAAACAACAATTAATGAATCACACAAAGTGTTGTCTCGTGTGGGAATCGAACCCGCAACACTCGCGCAGTGTCGAGTGGCGAGGCGGCCGCCTAAACCAGTACGCCAATCGAGCAGTAAATCTTCTTTTTTGTTTGAGTGTGTGGGCAACTCTGGTGTTGGTGTTATCAGACCGCCCAGAGGCCTGCGACATTGCCTAACGATTGTTATCCTGAGACAAGAACCGGAACTGACAGCTTTTCGTGTTCTCCAAAGGACGGTAGCACTCTGAAGCAAATGTCACTCATCCAAGTGGCAAGCTGTACAAGCGTTGCTTAACTTTACCGACATGTTACGGATTGCTAGCCAATTTTCGCTATGAGTGCTACCATATGTAGCTGAAATATATATTTTATTACCTTCATCATGGAGTATGTTTTACATCAACATTATCACAACGAAGATCAGTACTTACATTCCACTAGCCTACTAAACCGATTTTTTCACAAAATTTATTAATTGAATGCTCATATATAATGTTTTCACAGCCGGTGCTTGGCGTATTATCGTAAATACCTACTGTGATGTTTATAAACAGTGCAGTATCTGGTTCTTATTATTCGACAGTAACATATAGATAAGTAGGTGGCTAAAAATTATAGGTCGAGATTAAACTCATGACTAAAGGTCGAAGGCACATGATGAAATTTTAAATCAAGGCAAGTCTTATGAGACCTTGGGGGCTGTTTATATTTTAGATTAGAATTAATGAACCCGTTGATTACATAAAATTAAGACAGGTATTTTGTGACCCCTAAAATACGTTCGTGTTTAAGAATGTAATTAATATATCGTTTACAAATAAAATTTATTCTAAAGATTTTAAAATGCGATACATTTTTCAGAACCAGGATTGTGATGGCTCGGTCACGTCGAGAGAATGGGAGAAGAACGTGGGGATAAGAGAGTGTATGTGGGTCAACCAACAGGGAGTCGTCCTGTCGGTCACTTCAATATCGCTGGATAGACGTTGTGGAGCAGGGTCTTCAGGGGCTTTAAGCTGGTGGCGAAAAGTGACCAAAGATTGGGTGAAGTGGCGTTATCTCGAATTATAGACCAAGGCACATTTTGGGTCGATGAGCCATTGGAATAACTAAGTATGGATTATTATACATTTCAATTTCATATCAACGTGGGTGTCGTGAAGCGTAACTAAGGAAAATACACTACGCAAGTACAAGGTCAAATCCTCCTGTTAACTCATGGTGCCACTGTGAAGCAAATTATAAGAGGCTTAAATACATTGATAGACTGCAAAATGCTGAAAGAAAATAGTACCTAATACAATTATTAAACGTTGCAATTGTTTGGTTAACCAGTTATTTAAATGGGATCATTTAAAAGGTAATATATTCTTGATAGTGGTAATCCAGCTCAGTAATTATGAAAATTCACAAATTGCACAAACTTAATGAACTGTAGCATTGTATGATTTTGGTGGCGGAATTGGTCAATCTGCCATTCATATAATAATATGACCTAATTTATACCGATACGCATGTTTCGTGCTCAATAACCCCTATCTTTGCGGCTTTATATATACTAGAGGTCGCCCAGTGCACGGTGGCCAATGAGCGGAAAAAAAACAATTTTGCAAAGTATGACTATTCGAATATGTCATACCATTATTGGATACTACAAGCCTAAATAAACACAAACTCATAATATTTTTTTTTTATTGCGTTATCTTATTAGTTTAATAAAATTACAAAGTTGAAGTTAAAAGGATATTGAATTTTCAATTGAAAAAAACCCTAAGTTAGTGGATTGTATGTTCCAGTTTATGGTGTTTCTTAAATATACTTAAATGTTCTGTAATACTACACGTCTTAGAGAATCTACTCGATTATTAGTATTGTCAATAAAGTGATTAGTACGAGTGCAGGATAATTAGAGAAGAAAGCTTGTTTTTTAAGTAAAATTCTTAGTTTAAACGGCCATATTTAGGTTGCGGCGGCTTCCGGCGGTGTTTCTTATAATTCAAATAATAGGCACATTTGTGTAGATAATTAATAAACTAACTAATAATTAAACACTTCCAGCTGCGAATACCTGAGAATCTCCATTTTTTTAGCCATATTAGTTACTTAACTCATTATTACGCACATTAAGATGGTGCCACAGACAGTAACTTATTTCTAACAACATTAGTTCCTCGCCGTCTCAATGGCCAACAAAAACAATCTTCAGTGTATTGGAAGAATGAATCTCCTTCTTTAACCAGGTACTGTAGACCAGTACAGTTTCAGTTCATGAAAGAAACTACAGACGTCAGTAACAACGAAATTGCGAGAATGGAAAGTGAAATAGCAAATCTTAACAAAACATATATAATATTATTATTACATAACCAAATATCGATGAAAAATATTTTGTTTTACTACTTTCTAAAGGAATAGACAACCTTCACAATTATTTCCGCTGCACCATACAACATGTACCACTATGCAGTGGTTAAAATTCGACCATCATTTATTAAAATTTTAAGTTTCTATATTATTAGGGTTTTATTGTCAAAGTCTCTACAATTACAGACCTCGCCGCATAATGAAAATAAGTAAAATCTTTTATGAAATTACTGGAACGGTTATTATATACTATATTTAAATTTAACACTCTAAAACAGATGTTCTATAGACAAAAAATAAAACTCTATGAAGTTGTCCTATTTCCTACTGCGAATTTCCAGCTGTTTATAGATAACTTCGTTACCGCGGTTAATTCTCTTAGAAACTTGAAATTAGAAGATCTTTCCGACTTTATGTTGCTTCAACTCGCTTTAAAGAAGTTTGACACTGAAACAATTCGCGCATTCGAGATGACGGAACGCAATAATAAAATACCTACTGTTTGAAATAGAATTAGTTTTTATTATGGGTCAGGTCGATTAGATCGATTGAGTAACATTTTGTTTAGTCTATTGAAAATTTCTGACAATGGTCACACTGAACTGTCAATCTTTTCGTTCTTTGTCGTTTCCCGCGGTCAGCGAAAAAACCTAGCTCTGGATAGATTTCGTGTGTGAGCGTTTTGATCTTGTATTTAGAACCCGTTTGATTGCCACTTCCTTGATCAATAACTGGCACCGGTTAATTGTGATAAAAATAGTATTTTAACGAACATTGTAAAACTTGAGTGAATCCGATGCACGTGGTTGGTGCCGGAAGAATTTGCTGATTGAAGACGCTGCGTGGAGTCTGGTAAAGTAAAGATAATTCACTTGCTAATGTTGGCCAATTTTAGTCTCGTGTGTGTCTAACTTGCCTCCAGGACTCCACTCAAGAACATCACCAGGAGATATTTGGTAAGACATTTGTTTAATTCTTAGCGCCAAGAAACTTGGCCCATGTGTTAGATCCTTGTCTTGGGCTAAGACTGGATGAATCAATCGCTTCCACTGATCTATGTTAAAAAATACCCATTCTTAGCCCGAATTCTACACATAATTTTTGGTGCAGAGCTGTAGTTGAAATTTAGCCGCTGTTGCATTACTGAGCATAAACTCAGATTGGTATGAGCTTGTATCTTATCACCTTGTAGACAGTATTGTAGTGTTTGTCAGGTCAGTTATTGTCTAAAATACATAATATTTAATTGTATAAGTTGACCTAGATAATTTGAAACACATTGTCACATAACCTCAATCAGTAATTGTTGATTTGTATTGTTGGAAAATCTAACTTAAATTTGTTGTTGCATTAATAAGTCAGTTTGTTTGGATACATAACAGCTGTATGTATCAATAAATTTAGTAAATTTAGTTTATTGCATATATTCATAAACATTATAACCAACTTGACCTTGCCACTTGGGCGGGTCACATTGGTAAGCTTTGTTTTGTTATAATATAGATAATATTGCTAGGTAACACTTATTCTGTGCTTACTTACTATTGTATATCTCAAATAACACAGCCAGTCTGTCTGTTGCAAATAACTAATTAATTAATTTGAAGTTTCAACTTTTAATTTGTTATAAGTTATAACTTTGATAACTTTTGTGTTTGATTCTTCAATATATTGAAACTATTAATTTTGTTGGACAGTAGATACCTGTCACTTGCCTGCACTTGCAGTAAACAGGCTAATACTTTGTTGGTTTCAAAGAATTAAGAAAAATTAAGTTTTGATTGTTAATTTTATTTAGCGCTTGTCCGGGCTCTTTTGAATTTTGATTATGTCAGCTATCAAGGACTTGCGTGCGGCTGCTGGTGCTATTGCATCAGATTTGCGCTGGTTTGCCTCGGCCAATGCTTTAGTGAACCGGTCTGATCGCCAGCAGGCCTTACTTCAGAGGTACGAGCGGATTGACGATCGCCTGGCAAGTGTGGAACAGCAATTCCGCACTTTCAGCACTTGCTGTCTTGAAGTGTCAATCAATGATTTCACCGCTGACCAGCGAAATAAGGTCAGCGAAGACTATGCCCAGGTCTTAGACCTGTATGATGCTGTCTCCAATAGTGCGAGACAACTAGTTGCCGATAGGGAAGGGCAACCCGGCCTGAAGCAGGAGCTTCCTAGGTCAGCACCGGGGCTGGTGAGTAGGCTCCCTACTTTGGACCTCCCCCATTTTGATGGCTGCCTAGGAAGCTACCTGGGCTTCATTAACTTGTTCGACAGCCTGGTCAATGACAGGGCTGACCTTCGGCCAGCACAAAAATTGGCATACTTAATGTCGGTTCTGGATGGGGAGGCAAAGGGCCTCATCCAGCATCTGCCCGTGTCTGACGAGGCGTACCAGACGGCTCGGGACCTAATCACCCGTAGGTACCATAATAAGCGTGGCCTCGCCGACACGCACATTGAGCAGATTTTGGGCTTGCCGACGCTCACCCGGGTCTCTGGGTTGCGCACCCAACTGTTGAACCCGCTTTTGGTGGCCATCAACGCACTTAAGTGCCTTGACCTGCCCGTGGACCAATGGTCCTATCTATTGGTGCACATTGTGCTGAAGAAGCTGCCTGCCGACCTGAGGTCGCGTTTTGAACAGCGCTTTGGTGGGGATAGCGCGACCCATCTGCCCCCCTTTGCTGACCTGGAGAAGTTCCTGGAGGATGAGTGCCGGGTCTTGGACAACTCCGGTGGTGACACGCCGGCTAAGACGCAGCCGCCCAAGGTCAAGGAGCAGGCTCGCGTTCACACCCGAGCCAATGTTGACCGGCGCCCTCCTCGCTTTGCAGTCACGCAGAGCCCAGCGGAGTGCTCCTACTGCAAGGTCACGGGGCACAGAACGGCCAGTTGTAGGGCATTCTTGGACCTACATGTCGCCTCTCGTAGGCGCATCGCGAATGCCCGCCGCCTTTGCTTCTCTTGCTTGGGGTCCCACTACCAGCGAGACTGCCCAAACTCTCGCCCCTGTCCTCACTGTGGAGGCCAGCATTTGGACATTCTCTGTATGAATGCCAGAGAGGTTGGCCGCTTGTCCAACCAGCCGACGCCCCGCACAGGCGGGTGTTTTGAAGGTGGCAGCCGAGGCTCACCGGCGCGTAGCCGAGAGTCGCCTCGCTCAATTGATCGCCACTCGCCCCGCTTGGAGAACCGTAGCGTGCGCACGCCTCCTCTCTCTCGCGCACCTGAATGTGCTGTTCAGCGTCACCAGCACCATGACTGCTGCCCCAGGTATTCGCCTCCTTTGGTGGAGCGTCCCCGCCTTGACTCGCGCCCACCTCGTTTTGGGCGGGTGCGTCATTATGACCCCCCACAGATGGCGCGCGGATCGAGTCATCGCGCCTTTGAGGACTTCAAGCCGCACCCTCGTTTTGACTTGCCTGGTCCTGGCCAACGGTCGCCGCCCAGGCAACAATAGGTCATTGACCCCTGCCCTATAACTCCAACCTCCCCCATTGAGACCGTTATCCTACCAACGGTTGCTGTTAGGGTCTGGGGACCCACGGGGACCTCTGTTGTTGTCCGTGCTATATTGGACACAGGTTCACAAGGTTGCATTGTTTCCACTTTTTTGGTAGGGCAGGTTAAATTAAATATGGGTTCTTTTCCAAATTGTATACGGGGCATAGGGGACGTAGCCTCTAATGTTGAAGGGCAAGTTAAGGTTTTGTTTGGCCCTGTTGAATCTTCACACCCGAGGATTAAAACCTCGGCTATTGTGCTGAAGAATATTTTGGGTATGCATCCACAGAAGCAGCTACCTGCTGCTGTGGTGAATCTGACATCGGGATTGGAACTGGCAGACCCCAAATTTGACACACCGGGACAAATCGACTTGTTGATTGGCTCTGATGTCCTCGGTGGAATTTTGATTGGTGGGAAAAGGGTCTTGGTGCCAAATGGTTTGACTGCCATCCCGACCATATTTGGATTTGCTTTGATGGGACCTGTACCTAGGGACCCCCCTCCACCTGAACTTGACAATTTGTTAGCTGTAGGCTCCGCTCTCTCTGATGCGGTTCAGAGGTTTTGGGAGATAGAGGAGCCCCCTCAAGCTGCCCGTTTGAATCCAGAACATGAGGAGTGCGAGCTGTTCTTCCAGAACAACACTAGTCGACTCCGTTCTGGTCGGATTATTACGAGGCTACCCTTCCTGTCTGTTCGGCCTCCGCTTGGTGAGTCACGACCTTTAGCCGAAAAGAGGTTGTTGGCCATGGAGCGCCGCATGGGTCGTGATCCGGAGCTCAGACAGAAGTACATTGAGTTCATGAGGGAATATGAACAGTTGGGACACATGTCTGTGTCAAATTTGGATTGGCGTTCGGTGGAGCATTACTTTCTCCCGCATCATGCGGTATTGAAGCCATCGAATGGCAAGCTGCGCACAGTGTTTGATGGTTCTGCGCAGACTTCAACAGGCGTATCCTTGAACCAGTGCTTGCATTCTGGTCCCAAGTTGGTCAAGGACCTTTGTGACGTCATCACCAGCTTCCGACGACATCAGGTTGTCTTTGTGGCCGACATAAAAATGATGTTCAGGCAGACGATTATCCACCCTGATGACCGTCGCTTCCAGCTGATCCTTTGGAGAGAGTCTCCTCGCGATCCCATGGTCGTCTACGAGCTCAATACAAATACGTACGGGTTAAGGTCAAGCCCCTACTTGGCAATACGTTCTCTTTGGGAGCTCGCAGACCGCGAAGGCCTACGTTTCCCACGAGCCTCTGCCATCTTGAAGGACGATATTTACGTCGATGACATTTGCTCGGGCGCCTCCACAGCGGACGAGGCGATCCTCCTGCGGGACGAATTGATAGGTATTTTGGCCTCCGCTGGTAATGAGTTGCGCAAATGGATTTCCAACTCGCCAGCGCTTTTGGAAGGCTTGCCAGAGGATCATCAGCAAGATCCACATTTGTTTGAGATTGTTGACAACCCCGCCATGATGGCTGTTCTCGGCGTTCAGTACAGACCAGTCCAAGACATCTTTACATATAACGTAGACTTGAAATTGCCGTGTTCTTGGACTAAACGTCTCGTATTGTCTACTGTCGCCAGAACCTTTGATCCGAACGGTTGGATCTGTCCAATTATATTTTGGGCAAAATGCTTCTTGCAGAAGCTTTGGACAGCAGGATTGACCTGGGACGAACCTCTGCACGGCACTCTTGTTGAGGAATGGACCTCTTTTGTATCCTCACTTCCTGCCGTCAATGAGATCTCCTTGCCTCGTCCCATCCTTCCTCCCGGGAAGTACAAGGCCACCCTTCACGGGTTTTGTGACGCCTCGGAACGTGGTCACGCCGCCGTGGTGTACTTGCGCACAGTCACTGCCTCAGGTCAGGTGAGGGTTTCCCTGATCATGGCAAAGAGCAAGGTTGCACCCCTTCGGACATCTCTGACCATTCCGAAATTGGAGCTCTCGGGAGCAGCCCTTCTTGTACGCTTGTTGAACCACGTGTCCAGTACTTTGGGTAAAAGCATTTGCATTAATGGGACCTACGCCTGGACAGACAGCCAAATTTTTCTTTGTTGGTTGAAGGCTTCTGTCCACACTTTGGAGGTATTTGTCGCTAATCGCGTTTCCCAAATCCAGAAATCCGAAGTCAAACTTGTTTGGAGACACGTGCCAGGTGAGCTCAACCCCGCTGATTGTGCCTCGCGCGGATGCTTGACGCCTAGTTTGATAGGTCATTCGCTGTGGTGGGGTCCGGAATGGTTGAGTCGACCAGAAATTGATTGGCCTCGAACGCCAGTTTTGAATACTTCTAATTTGCCGGGTCTACGAACACTCGCTCTTGAGAAGGTAGAATGCGCCTTCGACCCCGATTTCCTGTTGAATCGTTACAGCTCCCTCGACAAGTTGTTAGGTGTTACTGCTTGGATAAAGCGTTTTGTTTTTAATTTTAGGCACCCACAACAGAAACGACTGACACCGTTTCTCTCACCACAGGAACGACAGGAGTCCCTCACCTTTTGGGTTCGTTCTGTGCAATTGGCGCATTTTGAAAGGGAGATTGCTATCCTCAAGTCGGGGAAATCGAAATTGTCGGGAGCTGTATCTAAATTGAACCCCTTTTTGGACGAAACGGGTCTCTTGCGCGTTGGAGGGCGTCTCAAGAACGCCAACCTCCCTTACGGGGCTCGTCACCCCCTTTTGTTACCTAAGGACGGTCATTTGGTACGCTTGTTGGTAACTGACCGTCACCTTAAAAATTCGCATGCTGGTTGTAATGCCTTGTTGGCCATTTTGCAACGCGAGTTTTGGATTTTGTCTGCCCGAAGAATTATTCGGAGTGTAGTCTTTCGCTGCATCCCTTGCTATAAGCTCAAGGCTTCTACCATGCAGCCCTTGATGGGGGACTTACCGGCAGATCGCGTAACTGAAAGCAGGACGTTTGATGGTGTTGGCACGGACTTCGCAGGTCCCTTTTTGGTAAAAACGTCGACACTTCGAAACAGCAAGACTGTTAAGGCCTACTTGTGTGTTTTTGTTTGTCTCTCCACAAAGGCCGTACACTTAGAACTGGTCTCCTCGCTTACGACCGAGGCGTTTGTAGCCACATTTGACAGATTTGTATCCCGCAGAGGGATGCCTTCCTTGATCCGTTCTGACTGCGGCACTAACTTCAAGGGCACCTATAATTATTTGAATGATGTTGTTAATTTCCTTGAAACCAACAAGGCTGATATAGGTGATAGGCTTGCCCGACGTGGGATAAATTGGTTGTTTTCCCCACCAAATTGTCCACACTGGGGTGGTATATTTGAAGCCGCCGTAAAATTGGCCAAAACACACTTGCGCAGGACACTCGGTGAATCTGTCCTTACATTTGAGGAACTCGCAACTGTGTTTTGTAAGATTGAGGCCGTTTTGAACTCTCGGCCATTGTGCCCGATCTCCTCAGATCCGAATGATTTGGAGGCCCTTACGCCGGGCCATTTTTTGATTGGTCGCCCACTTGTCGCCTTGCCTGAGTACCCCTATATTGATACGAGACCTGGTCGTCTCTCGCGTTTTGAATTGGTAAGCCAGATTACTCAGAGCTTTTGGAAACGCTGGAACTTGGAATATTTGCACATACTCCAGCAACGCGTTAAGTGGACCGACAAGACCGATCCACCCAAGATTGGTGACCTCGTTTTGATCAAGGAGGCTAACCTTCCGCCACTCAGATGGCGCAGGGGGCGCATCCTTCATTTGGTAACTGGGGCTGATGGAGTTCCCCGATTTGCTGAGGTCTTGGTGGACGGTTCGATTCTGAGGAGAGCGGTTGCAACATTGTCACGTCTACCAACCGATTAGGGGACCGGTAGGCCGGTCCGGGGCGGGTGGATGTTTGAAATAGAATTAGTTTTTATTATGGGTCAGGTCGATTAGATCGATTGAGTAACATTTTGTTTAGTCTATTGAAAATTTCTGACAATGGTCACACTGAACTGTCAATCTTTTCGTTCTTTGTCGTTTCCCGCGGTCAGCGAAAAAACCTAGCTCTGGATAGATTTCGTGTGTGAGCGTTTTGATCTTGTATTTAGAACCCGTTTGATTGCCACTTCCTTGATCAATAACTGGCACCGGTTAATTGTGATAAAAATAGTATTTTAACGAACATTGTAAAACTTGAGTGAATCCGATGCACGTGGTTGGTGCCGGAAGAATTTGCTGATTGAAGACGCTGCGTGGAGTCTGGTAAAGTAAAGATAATTCACTTGCTAATGTTGGCCAATTTTAGTCTCGTGTGTGTCTAACTTGCCTCCAGGACTCCACTCAAGAACATCACCAGGAGATATTTGGTAAGACATTTGTTTAATTCTTAGCGCCAAGAAACTTGGCCCATGTGTTAGATCCTTTGTCTTGGGCTAAGACTGGATGAATCAATCGCTTCCACTGATCTATGTTAAAAAATACCCATTCTTAGCCCGAATTCTACACACCTACACTAGATAGTTTTATTTCGTTCTTCAAAGATCAGTGTCGAATATTTCATAATACGCAGTCTAGTTCACCTAGCCCGTCTAATACTAACAGCAGCAAACAAAGGTCGAATAAAGCGCGAAATAGTAATAATAACTCGGTCCCTAATCCGCAATCTTACGTAACATACTCGGAATCTAATAATAATTCACAGAAGTGTCTGTGCAGTAATATAGTACACGACCATTTCTACAAGTGTCCCGCCTTTAATGGTTTAAATCCAACTGCTCGTTTCAAGTGCGTGAAAGATAACAAAGCATGCATTAATTGCTTAAGTATAAAGCATACAACGAGTGATTGTTCTAGTAGGACGAGATGTTGTTCATGTAATCTAATCGTCGTTCTTTGATAAAAGTAGTGCGTTGTCAAGCCAAGCCGCTAACCTTGACACACTTACGTCGCAGGTGCAGGCTACGATATCTGCGCCTCCCACGATTCAGAATGAAATATCGTTGTGTACGACACCAATCGCGCGGGCGACGCGCACGCGCAGACGGCCCTCGCGCATCTACAATGATCCGCGCGGGGCCAAAACGCAGTGTATGGCGTCCAAGATGGTACTGTTAGCGACAGCGCAAGTTATCGTTTATGATGTTAATGGGTCGCCGCACATGGTACGTTATCTACTCGATAGCGCATTTCAGACTAATTTAATAACATTGGACTGTTTCAAACGCTTTGGATTGTGGAATAACTTTAAAATTCCAGTTCAGTGGTCAAAGGGATCGGCGGTTCAGAAAAACATTGCAAGGGTTCCGTAGATGTTAAAATACATTCGCGTTTTGATAGGGATATTAATTTTAACATTTCTTCGCTTATCGTGGAGCGTATCACGGACGCATTGCCGAACGCTAATGTAGACGTAGCATCACTCACTCACCTCGAGTCATTGCCGCTGGCAGCTGGAGCTTCTATATTGCCGCACTTGCTACTAACTAAAATAGTACATAGTTGTCCGTGTGGTGACGGATTAAGAATACAAAATGTCACCACCCCATATCATCCCATGGGTGTCGTAAGAGCCGACAGAGAACAGCACTGTAAGAGAAGGAAAACTTGATACAAATCCTATACCGACCCGTTTGGCCAGCGTGGTATAGTAGGTCAATTCCTCCTTTCAAAGGAGAGGCCTAGTCCAACAGCGCTATTGAGACGGTATTTGGGTATGTGATTATGGGTACCGTACCTACGTTACATACTTCTCATTATATTACGTCTTGTTGTTGTTCTGTTCTTCAAGAAATCAAGGTGAGTGCTAAAACTGTGTGTAAGATAAAGCACTAATTAGCTATGCTATGTTATGCTATGCTATGCTATGCTATGCTATGCTATACTATGCTATGCTATGCTATGCTATGATACGCTACGCTATGCTACGCTACGCTACGCTACGCTACGCTACGCTACGCTATGCTACGCTATGCTACGCTATGCTACGCTATGCTATGCTATGCTATGCTACACTACGCTACGCTACGCTATGCTATGCCATGCTATGCTATGCTACACTATGCTACACTATGCTATGCTATGCTATGCTATGCTATGCTATGCTATGCTATGCTACGCTACGCTATGCTACGCTTTGCTACGCTATGCTATGCCATGCTATGCTATACTACGCTATGCTACGCCATTGTATGCTATGCTATGCTACGCTATGCTACGCTATGCTACGCTATGCTTCACTATGCTACGCTATGCTACGCTATGCTACACTTTGCTACGCTATGCTATGCTATGCTATGCTACGCTATGCCACGCTATGCTATGCTATGCTAAGCTACGCTACGCTACACTATACTATACTACACTTCCGCTTTGTATATGGATGACATTGCCTGTAGTGTCATACCCGCTCCGCTAGCAATTTCGCTTTGTGAAGAGCTTATTCAGCTTTTCAAGCGAGGCCAGTTTGATCTTGTCAAATGGACAAGCAACTCTAAGGAGGTTCTCGCACGCATACCAGAGTCTCATAAAGCTTCTCCAGACATTGAGTTTGAGAAGTCTGTACCGCATAAAGTTCTCGGTTTACGCTGGGACAAATCCTGTGATAGTTTTCGGTTTGACGTCTCACCGTCAGATGATAAGTGCACCAAACGCACTATGCTGTCCACAGTGGCTCGACTATGGGACATAATGGGGTTTATGGCTCCCACAATTTTGTACGCCAAGCTCTTGATCAAAGAGCTTTGGCTATCAAAGTGTGAGTGGGATGAAACACCCCCTGACCATATTGTCACCGCTTGGGGCCAGTTTTGTATTGAGCTTACCGCGCTCAATCAAATTACTATTCCGCGTCATCTTGGGTTGGTAGATGGATGTACCATCAACTTAATAGGTTTAAGCGCAGGGGGGTGGAGGAAACCGTGGTTAGGTCACCCACGGTGAAGCTTTGCGAGATCCCGGGAGTGGACGCTCCACGTGGGCTTGACGGAGGCCTGCGCAGGATGCGTCTAATGGTGCGGGTCGCAGTCGGGTGTGGTCGCGAGAGGAGAGGCGTGTCGGTGTTGCATTGCCGCGCGCGCTATCTAATGGTCTAGGCTTGGAAGCTGCGCGAAAGTGTAGGCACTTATCGCTGTAGGTATGGCCGAGTGAAGGACGCCGGCCGAAGCTTCATACATTGCAAAGAGAAACGCGAGAAATCGTTTCATAGTGGTCCGCGTGCCAAACGCGCTGTTTGAGACGCGCTGGCCGACGGCGTGTGCCACGCGCGTCACTCTGAAACCAGCCTCAGGGCGAAAGATAAACGGCAAATTTACATTTTGATATGCACATAATTTCGAGTACCTTGTCTGTCGGAGAGTATTTTCGATACACTCTCATGTTCGACTCTTCTCGTCGCCGCTTCAAGAAGTGGTGAGTGGTGACCGAATCTGATATCATTTAAATATATTCTTCCGAGACTCATAAGCTGTTAACCTAGCTTTTACCCATTGAATATTTAGGTCCACCCACAGGACAACTGCTGGTAGGTATCATTTTGCTGTCTGCATAAATATTTACACTTAGCTAAGATATTTATATGTAACCCTTTTTGCTACCTACTTCATTGAGTGCATTTGTTTCTCGGTGGTTTTTTGAGTCTTTACCAAGTTCGTATGCGCTACTGACTAAAGGAGTTTGAATAAAAATAATTTATATACAGGCTGATTTACAATTGCTCGTATTCCCTTCGGGGATGGTGGAGCTAGGTGATTCTAGGATTTCTAGGGCCATTATGGAGTATTTTTACCCCTCGATGTGGGTCCAAAATACACCATTTTGGAATAAAACGGCTTTGAAAATCTTTTGAGCAAATTCCGATTTTTAGTTGCAAACAGCCTCTCAAAAATATCGACATCTATAAAATTCCGAAGGGAATACGAGCAATTACCAATCAGCCTGTATGTTTTGGCAAGGACTGCGTGTCGCTAAGTCTGCCCGTATATGTTAAAGATTATATTTATTCAGAGCTATCAAGTAATAATAGATTATAATATTGATCTCTTATGAGGATGTAACTCTAGGCAGACGTAGCGAATGAGAAAAAAAAGATATTTTGTGTAGCTTGTACCTGTGCTTACTTTATCTGCTTCCCTTGGTAACTCTTCGTGGAGACAGAGCATGGAACGCAGAGCAACAAGACTTGAACACAGGTACCATTTTCACCATCTGTAGGTAGATATTATCGATGATACTGATACTTCGATAATCTGAGCATCTGGGGTTATGGGTGTTTACCGAAACCAAATGTCGGATATTAGATCTTGTATTAAAGTACTCTACTATTGGAAACCGGTATGGTTTCCGCCCTTGGAACTCATTTCCAAGATTACTTCGGAAACTACGTATACGCCTCACGATTCTCAGGGAATGTCTCTTAATCCTTACGCTCTCGGGATATGCTCCAAGAGCGCCCCTGCGAACCATGTCTCAGCTTCACGATTCTCGGGGTATGTTTCTTAATCCTTACGCTCTCCTGCTATCCTCCAAGAGCGCCCCGAGTACCATGTGTACCTAATCTCCACTATCTCTATGGAATATCTCTTAATCTTTACGCCCTTGAACTATCCTCCAAGAGCACCCAGAGGAACACGTGTAAGCCTCACGATTCTCAGGGAAAGTCTCTTAAACCTTACGCTCACGGGATATCCTCCAAGAGCGCTCCGAGAACCATGTCTCAGCTTCACGGTCCCCACGCTTATTCTTCAATCACTATACTAGCACTTATTGAGATCTTAAGAAGTTTCAGCTATTATATACAACTACAAAATACAAAGATTACTAACCTCATTGATCTCTACTCATTAGTAAATCTGTATTATGAGGAGACAAAGGCTTCGGCGAACAACACATAAATATTAATAATCAATCTTAAATAATTAGATACTCAGATGAGATACTCAGCTTTCAACCCAGATATGCCGTCTTCAACTCCGATACGCCGATAACTCTGCCTGACAAACACGAATTCTCACTAAACTTAAAGCTTCGCACAAACTAGACAAATCGTTTGCTCTTATCGTCTTACTGATTTGACTAGCGCGCGCGCGCCATATTCCCACGCAGCCTCGGTGTTGCCACTGCAGAATTATTATTGTAATGTTGCTATGTCTGGTAAATGTTGTATTTACATTCGCGGATCATATCTTTCAAAGGTCCGCGACACTTTAGGCCGGGAAATTAAAATTATGTCAATAGATTTTGCGTCCACTCTCTGATACTTTGCAGAGCTCTCGTGGCCGCACTTCTCCTCTCTTTTGGTACTTCTTTGTCGTTTTCGTTATACTCGCTATTCTCATGAATGCTATGGTCATCTGTCATATCGTCATCTATCCTCTCAGCCTCTAGTGATTCTTCACTATGTTCTTATGCATGTTTGACGCAGCTGGTCTTGTCTCTTTGATCCTCTATAGTTTTACCGAGTTTTTCTATGTCTATGGGTTCCATAGTTATGTCTATAGATTGAGTATCTTGTGTGTCAAGCTCTTCACTTCCACCTATAAATTCGTTATATGCTCGATTATATTCATTTTCACCGTCTTATATTTCAAGAGGATATAGATGCGCCAAAGATCTTGTGAATTCTTTGTTACCTATTTTTATTTTAGCTACTCTATATAGTCTATCTATTCCCTTTTGAAGTGAGACTATCTTTCCTACTTTCCAGGTTTCTCTATTCTTGGAATCACCTCGTAACAGAACGATCTGGCCCACTGCTGGTGTGACTTTCGCAGTTGTTCTTGGCTCTTTGTGTGAATGCTGGTATCTCTCACGAAGACTAGGTACTTAAATATCTGTTTAGGAACATCTCTTTGAATTCTTGTAAAATGACTAATCCTTTCTTCCAACTTTCAATAAGATCAGTTTTGGTTACGGTGCCTTCGTTGACAAAATTTTCAGGCGAGGTTCTACCGTTATACATTTTCCCATTGTAAGAAAGTCTGCTGGTTTCAGAATATGTTCTAGCTCTGCGTCTACGCAGGAATAGGTCTCCATAATAAGTTTTTCATGGCGAAATGTGGGTGTTATATCACACCTCTACCTACCCCTTCGGGGATACAGGCGTGATTCTATAAATAAAATTTTAAAATATCTATGAGAAACATTTACTTACCAGCAATTTCAGATTGATACATCATAAAACCGTTAGATGAAACATTATTATTTAACTCTAATTCACAAATAAATTACAGATAAAAAAAATATTTTGTATTAATATTTGACAATCATAATAATTACTGAAATCAAAATTTCCCGTGCGCGGTGTTCTGAATTCAAACATTTTTCGACAATGCAATGCAATTATGTTTATTTTCCTACGGATATCAATTTAGAGATTTTACAATTTGACAGAAATTTAAAAATGACAATCTAAAAAATACATTATGCATTATACGTGCAATACGTATGTATATATTTAATTGGCAAATAAAGATATGTCGAGGTAAATTTAATGTCATATATAAAATCTATTAGGCAGAATAGGATGAACCTTAAACAACAGAAAAAAAATATCTTTCCAGTTTGAAAGTAGAGTAATACAGAGTACTGTGTATGAATAATAATAATAATATAATATTTTACCACATTCACCATCTAGTCCCAAACTAAGCAGAAGCTTGTACTATGGGTACTAGATAATGGATAAACATACATATATCCTTTTTTTTTGTAAATACGTACATATTATAAATAGAAACACCCAGACCAAGACAAACATCCATGTTCATGCACACAAATGTTTGTCTTGAGCGGGAATCGAACCCGCGACCTTCAGCGTTGCAGTCGCTTACACTCCCGCGGCGCCAACTGGTCGCCATGTATACATGTTAAGCATGTGTGCGTGCGTCATGTTTGAGTGTATTGGCATCGTATATTTTCCTTAAAATTTTATATTTCTAATGAACATTTCATAAAAAAATTGGGCAAGTGCGAGTTGGACTCGCGCACGAAGGGTTCCGTACCATCATCTATAAAAGAAAATCACGTTTGTTGTATATATACTTAAATATTTTTTAAGTTTCTACTTGTTTATTAAGATCGAGTAACAAATTGCTTAAAAATTACGTTTGTTGTATGGGAGCCCCCCTTTATTATTTACTTTTTTTAATTTAATTATTTATTTATTAAAGGTAATATACAACTACATATTCCGTGAAAATTTTAAGCGTCTACCTGTTACCGTTAGTAATTTTGAGCAAAAATACGAAAAAAAAACACGTTTATTGTATGGGACCCCCCCTTAATATTTTCATTTTTTTTTTTAGTATTTGTTGTTATAGCGGCAACCGAAATACATAATTTGTGAAAATTTCAGCTTTCTAGCTATCACGGTTTATGAGATACAGCCTGGTGACAGACAGACAGACAGACAGACAGCGGAGACTTAGTAATAGGGTTCCGATTTTTACCTTTTAGGTACGGAACCCTAAAAAGATGTATTGTGCACACCTTCTACGTATAAACAGTAAGTGTGCCAAATTTCTTAATATCCGTTTCTTAATCCGTTCGCGCATTTGTCATAAAAAGGGATCACAAAATTTTGCTTCACGTATTTATATATAGACTAGAAGACGCCAGCAGCTACGCCTGCATTTTTTTTAATTTACCCGTTTTTGCCGATCCCGCGGGAATTTCGGGAAATCCCTTCTTAGTGCACCCCTAAGGTCCCCAAGGAACATACATGCCAAATTTCAGCTTCCTGCGCCGAATAGTTTCGTCAGTCAGTCAGTCAGTCAGTCAGTAACGCAAGGATTTTATATATTAAGATGATGTGGTGTTTACCACTGTTTTACTCCTATTTATTTTATTTTAGGATTCTTTAAGCTATCTTTACCAATGAACAATATAAAAAAATAGACAGTAGGTCTATTTATAAAAAAAAAATTGTTAATATTTGTTGCTATAAAAACTGAAGATGTAAATGAAAACTCATAATGGTTCAAGAGTTCCTTGTAAGTGCATTGCCTAAAATATTTCTAATATAAATAACGTACTCATCAACAGAATACATCTGCTAAAACAGAACCACAGGTCAATAAAACTCTTAATAGTAAATAGTTTCACCGAAATTCAGTTCCATTCACGATCTAAAAAAAAAGAAACAAACCAAGTCTGCAACGTAGACTGTGGTTATTTTAAGTCCGACCTTAGTGGGAGAGAAACAAAATAAATATATTTAGTACATTTCATTGAAAAATGAGCAGAAGTTTCTAAGGTCCTTTCGGAAGTGTAAACAGACAAATCCATGCCTACCTAAAGTAATAAAGTTTGTGTGAAAAATAACAAAATTCATAGAAGTGATAATACACTGTTCAATGAAAATTGGTGTATTGATCTAAAAAATAAAAATTGTAATTTTATAGGAGTAATAATATCATACTGAAAAAGTAGTAAAAGTCAAATTAAATGATCGAATAGTCTTAAAAGATGGCGATGAATTCAGAAGAAATGTGCAACAGTATAAACTACAACATTACGTTTTCATTCGAGTCGGAATAGGAAGGATTTTTTTTTTTTTTATTTAACCTATATTGTCCCACTGCTGGGCAAAAGTCTCCCTTACACTCCTCCAAGCGTCCCTATCTTCTGCCAAATTGGGCCAGTCTCTGTCAAAATTGTCTAGATCGTCACGCCATCGTTTTCGGGGTCTGCCTCTTTTCCGCCGCCCGTCTTGCGGCACCCATTGCGTGACGATTTTCGCCCATCGGCTAGGATGCATCCGGATCACGTGGCCCGCCCAATCCCACTTTAGGTTGGCAGTCTTCCGTCCCACATCAGCAACACCCGTCAGTGATCGCAGAACGGCATTTTGCACTCGATCAACCCTCTTATATCCCAGGATACTTCGCTCCATTGCTCTTTGACAAACCTTGAGGCTGGACTTTTGAAGTTCGGTCAAGGACCAGGTCTGAGCACCGTAGGTTAGGATAGGCAGAATGCACATATCGACAAGTTTGCGTTTTAGTGCTATTGGAAGGTTGCCCTTCATGAACTCTTTCATGGACCAGTAGGCTTTCCAGGCATTCTCGATTCGACGATCGATTTGTCGATCTTGCCTGTTTTCGAAAGACACTATCTGGCCCAAGTAGGTATACTCGTCGACATACTGTATTTCCTGTAATTATAGTATTAATACAGTAATAGGAAGGATAAATTTAGAAAATATTTTTCCTTTGAAATTGATGGTATACAAATCTGGCTATCAAGCAAATAGTAAGTGACTACCATGCAAAACCTGCCCCATGGAAAACGGGGCAAAGTAACGGTAATGTCTGATCAGAGTAACAAATCAGTACAGACAATTTTTTTCACACATAATCAAATTATCTTCCTTCGGTGTAACTGACACATCTCAAATGTCACCAACATTTGCTTGGGTAAGTTATAAATTAAGTTTATTTAATGACTTTCTATTGGGTAACATTATTTTACAACTGTATAATTATTTACATTTAAACTATTATTTACAACTAAAATTATACGTTTAATCCTACAACTAAATTTCAAAATACTCACTAATATAATATACATCAAAAGACAAAGCGTTTAGGCGTCGTAGTATTCCTCCGCATGCATCACTGTCATCGGGTACGTGCCCAGAAGGCTGGCAGCATTGCCATGATGGATGGCAATGCTAATTCTTTGAGCAAAGAATAAACCAGCCTTCTGGTCACGTGAGACGTCGATATATACAGATGTCGTCATCATCATCATCATATCAGCCGAGAGACGTTCACTGCTGGACATAGGCCTTCCCCAAGGCTCTCCACACAGACCGATCCTGACCCACCCCATCCATCCACTGCCCGCGACCCCACCAAGATCGTCAGTCTACCTTGCGGGAGGCCTGCCTCTGCTACGACGTCCTGTGCGTGGCCGCCACTCCAGAACCTTTCTGCTCCAACGGCCATCGGTTCTTCTGGTTATATGCCCTGCCCACTGCCACTTCAGTCTGACTATTCGGAGAGCTATGTTGGTGACTTTGGTTTGCCTGCGGATCTCCTCATTTTTGATTCGATCTCGCAGGGAAACTCCAAGCATAGCTCTCTCCATCGCCCTCTGAGTAACCCTGAGCTTCCGGGTAAGGCCCATAGTTAGCGACCACGTCTCGGCTCCGTAGATCATCACCGGCAACACACATTGGTCAAAGACTTTCGTCTTGAGACACTGCGGGATATCGGACGTGAAGATATGCCGTAACTTCCCGAACGCCACCCAACCGAGTTAGATTCGACGAATGACCTCTTTCTCGAAGTTGGACCTACCCAATTGGATCATTTGACCTAGGTAAACGTACTTGTCGACAACTTCGAGTGTAGAGTTCCCCGTACAGATGTATGTTGCTTTTATTTAACCGATGTTCGTTCTAAAAAGCCGAGCTATCATTCCACAAATTATCTTATCATCCAAATATAAATCACAATGAAGATACCAGTATGCCAAATAGTTTGGTTTAGAGACTTTATCATTAACCAGTAAATTAATTCAGAGTTTAGAGCTGCTATCTAATATCAGTGTAATTCCATTTCTCTAATCAAGCAGTGTAATATTTTGAATATTGGCATATCCCTTACTGGTATTTGTTGGAGAGGGTAAATTGATTCTATTGGGGTTAATATCATTGCTTTGCTGTCATTGACTTGTAATGATCAGAAATTCTCATGATACATATAACGACGTGAGATTTTAAGTCATGTATATATTATATGAACTACTGGTTAATAATAGTATTATTACTCTGTGAAAATGTCATGTACTTTATTTTGTTGTATTTTTATTTAACTTTAATAAAAATAATATAATATTCTACCACATGGTAGAATATTATATTATAACCATTAACTTGAAATGTGGGTGTAATATTTACACATCTGTCTACCCATTATATACAGGCGTGAGACTATAAAAAAAATTATTGTAGTATAAGAGTTGAGCAACATTAAATGACTCGTCCGTATGTCTCGAGACTGGCAATTTAAGCCTTACTTATTTGCACATTAAAACAATTAGGTTAGGATATTTTCATCTTTTAATAAAAAATAGAAAATAATAAACAATCCATTCTGATTTACCTATAATTACTTACCTATTCCACTTATTTGTTTATCTGCTACCTCCGATTTCTTGTGAACTCCATTACATTTTCTTTATTTCGACTACAGCAATACAAAAGGCGTGACAAATGACCGATCCAAGATTTGATAAACAGATTGTCGTTTCTTTTGCGATGTCGATTTTAAGAAAAATCGTGTGAGCTTAAGGTTGATTCACACCGAAAGACCGACGACAGTGTAGAGGCGAATAAGTTATAACTTGTGCCTTATTTATTTCAACTAGTGATTATCAACATCTTTGCACCGGCGGCGGCGTTTTATATGTTTTTACTCAACTACGGCTTAACCAATTTGAAGGGTTACGTTTTTGAATGTAAGTATGTTCCACTGTAGAGAATAATCAACTGAACCGTGGCTCTACCTTGACAATTTTCCTTCTAGGCGTTTATGGATTTCTATTTGAATGACCGATTTTCTTGTTTCGTTACTTTTAGCCCTCCGCTTTTACGTAGCCGGGTTACAGTTTTTAATATTTTTTTTAAGTTGTGTTATGCATAATAAAATAAACCACCAGGCCGAAATTCTTTAAGTTATTGGTAGTGCAACAACATTTTATTTAAAAGTAAGAGCGCACAGATACTTGCATCTAGTTTGTTTACACAACGTATGGAAAAATAAAATAATACTGAGACACAGAAGCGGCGGTGTCGCGCAACTGCTTGCAATACCGCACGATGGATCTTCAGGCAATAATATGCACTTTGACTATAAAGATAAGGTTGTAATTTAAGACACAGCCCATGGCTACTGGTCGCTTTTGGTGTAAATAGAACCTAGAATCGTCTCTAATCCAGTTGACAGCTAGATACAGACATAAGATCATTTATCACGAGCAGGGTACCTTCCCTGAAGACTTGGTGCTTGCATCACTTGAGAATTATTTTGTTGATAATATTTCGTTTCTACAACACACTTAGGTACCTCGTTATAGATTAGTTTGATGGTAGATAGAAATTTTGACTATTTTAACAAAATTATTCTTATTTCCGCAACCACGAACATTGTATGCCGTTAGGCGTTAAGGCGGTTTCAGATTAGCGTTTTATACGCGCATATAAGCTCGTTTTTGGAAACGCATGAAGGCGTGTATAGGCACACGTGCAACTCGTGCGAGCGTTGATGTGCTTTTAAGCTCGTATAAGCTTGAGCCGTCAGAGTCCATGTTGACACTGACACGATGTCACTACCATTGCGAGCGAACATGCCGAAATATGCCCGTTTAAGGAGTTCGGTTTTTTGAAGCTCGTAATGTAGCGCGCGTATAAGCGCGTATGCTGAAACGACCGTATACACGCAGAAAAATACACTAATCTGAAACCGCCCTTAGCAAAACAAAATATAATGCGTTATACCTTCAGTTAGTTAAATACGCGATTAACACCCGTGAAATAAACTTGTTTGATGAAAATTACGCTTTAGTAACTTATTTAAGTAAATTTATATTTACGATAATTTATTTACCTTAAATATTATGACTTATCCGAAGGTACATAAACATATTAATAAAAAACAATCATTACGTATTTGTCTATCCTTTATCAGACACAAAGTATAGCAGAATTGGATCGTGCCAAGCCTCACTCCGTTCGACAGCCTCTCTAAACTCTTGACCTTTTTACTTCATCGTTTGCATAAATTCTATTACAGTATTATAACGCTTTTACTATACAGAGTAGGCAGATTTTCAGATTTTGAGAAAGCATTCTAATTGACTCATTACAATGCTAATATAGTCAATTTTACTTATAAGACTTCAATAAGATGGCCACGTTCGCGTTGTATCAAACTTATAAGTTGAATGGATATTATTTTCTTGTGTTGATACAAACAGAGTATTATATTGTTGTTTCTTTAAACATTCTCTTGAGTAACTAATTCTTGATAAACCTCACTAATTATTCAGTGTAATACTTGTTTTTGAAGTGGGTTAAGACTTAGCGTTTTGTTACAGACAAATAATTATATCCTAAACTATTTTACATGGATCTAATACAGGCATTCAAATTTTCGTGGTCATTTAGTGCATCCGTAAACATGGCACTTGTAACAGTGCCGAAATATCGGTTAGTCCAAATAAAATTACGTGGTATATATTCCGAATGACAATTTAAATTAAATGGATATAATACTTTGAAAATACTACGTAATTATTACTAAAATACTACGTAAGTAATTAATACTGGTAATTAATCCTAGAACTATAGTATTTTTGGAACAGTTTGTGACTTCCACCGAAATGGAGATAAGGTCAAAAGCAGCTTACCTGAGGAACATTTTTTGTGGCAACGTAAGTACATTTCCTCGGCGTCGGGACGTGACGACCCCACCGCCCACTGGGGGAGTTACTCTGACGAGTAGATACTCGTCATAATATCTCCCCCAGCGCAAGCAGTCAACCGAAAGATGGCGGTCAAACCATCCGAACCTGGCGGAAGGAAATCCCGAGATGCTAGATGGGCAGCAGCGTCCAGCACTAAGAACTTCCGCCACTGCGATCGCCAATACGCCTGCCAAGCGTGGCGATTATGGCATATCCCCCCAATTATGAATCACACCATTAAAAACCGGCCCCTAGTCCCCGGCAGCCCCGCTAGTCCTGGTTATGGTAGCGGCCATGGTAACGGTGGGGCAAGGGGTGCGAAGAATCTCCGGATGAGATCGGGCTACCACTACCAACGACAATTGGCCCTGGCAACACTGAACACGCGCACACTGCGGACCGACGAGAAGATTGTCGAGCTGGAAGAAGAATTGAGCAAGTTGCGATGGGATATCATAGGCCTATCTGAAGTCCGAAGACAGGGGGAGGACTCGATAGTTCTCAATTCCGGTAACTTGCTCTTCTACCGGGAGGGCGACCAACAGTCCCAAGGTGGTGTCGGGTTCATCGTCCACAAATCTCTCGTGACCAACGTGGTAAATATCGGGAGTGTGTCGAGCAGGGTAGCGTACCTTATACTCAGAATATCCAAGCGGTATTCGCTGAAGGTCATACAGGTATACGCTCCGACCTCGTCGCACCCCGATGAGGAGGTGGAAGCCATGTACGAGGACATATCTCGGGCTATACATGGCTACAAAACCCATTACACCGTGGTCATGGGAGATTTTAACGCGAAACTGGGCAAACGCGACGGTGATGAGCTGAGAGTGGGGCCATTTGGTTATGGGCATCGGAATTCCCGGGGTCACTTGCTGGCTAGCTTTATGGAGAAGGAAGGACTCTATATGATGAATTCCTTCTTCAAGAAGCGAGAATGCCGCAAGTGGACCTGGGTAAGTCCAGACGGTGCAACCAAAAATGAGATCGACTTTATCATGTCGACGAAGAGGCAGATATTCAATGATGTCTCCGTGATCAATTCACTTAAAGTGGGGAGCGATCACCGAATGGTAAGAGGCACATTGAATATCCGTACAAGCCTCGAACGGTCGAGGTTGATAAAGTCCACGCTCCGACCGGCACCGGTTCATATCCAAAACCCCGAGAGCTTTCAGCTCGAACTCAAGAACCGTTTCGAATGCCTGGGTGAATGCGTAGATGTGGACGTGTACAGTAACGGGTTCGTGGATGCTGTCCATACAACAGGGGCTAAATTTTTTAAGCCCCAGAAAAGCCAGAGAACCAAAAAGATCTCGGATCCGACCCTCGAGCTGTTAGAGGAAAGGCGCAAGATGGTTCTGCTATCCTCCGACGACATGCCGAAATATCGGCACCTCAACAGACAGATCTCTAAGTCTCTGACTCGCGATCTCCGCCAATACAACACAAAATGTGTTCGTGAGGCGATCGAGCGGAATAAGGGATCCAAAGTGTTCCAAAGGGATCTGTCTGTTGGGCAGAGTCAGCTGACAAAGCTGAAGACGGAGAATGGCAGAATCGTATCGTCCAAGCCTGAGCTCTTGGAGGAGATCGAAAGGTTCTATGGACAGCTATACACGACAACGCAACAACCCGCAAGCACTCCAGCGTCAGACCCTAGAGCTGGATTGACCCGACACTATACCGAAGATATCCCGGACGTCAGCATGCACGAGATTAGTGTGGCTCTCAAACAGCTTAAAAACAACAAGGCGCCGGGTGATGACGGAATTACGAGTGAGCTTCTGAAGGCCGGCGGTGCACCCGCTAGAGAAGCCCTCCGGAAGCTATTTAATTCCGTCATTCTCGAGGGTAAAACGCCACAGGCGTGGCACAGAGGTGTGGTGGTGCTTTTCTTTAAGAAAGGGGATAAAACCCTCTTGAAGAACTACAGACCCATCACACTTCTGAGCCACGTTTACAAGCTGTTTTCGAGGGTCATCACGAATCGTCTCGAGAGCAAGCTAGACGACTTCCAGCCTCCCGAACAAGCCGGTTTCCGTAAAGGCTATAGTACCATAGACCACATACATACGCTGCGGCAGGTTATACAGAAGTCCGAGGAGTATAACCAGCCCCTATGCTTGGCGTTTGTGGACTATGAGAAAGCCTTCGATTCGATCGAAACCTGGGCGGTACTACAGTCTCTCCAACGGTGCCGGATTGACTACCGATATATCGAAGTGCTGAAGTGTTTGTATGAAAACGCCACTATGTCAGTCCGTCTCCAGGACCAGAGTTCGAAACCTATTCAACTCCAGCGAGGGGTGAGACAGGGGGATGTCATATCCCCGAAACTGTTTACCACTGCGCTGGAGGATGTTTTCAAGCTTCTGGACTGGAATGGACTCGGCATCAACATCAACGGCGAGTACATCACTCACCTTCGATTCGCAGACGATATCGTAGTCATGGCTAAGACCATGGAAGACCTAGGCACAATGCTCGATGGCCTCTGTAGAGTCTCCCAACAAGTAGGTCTTAAGATGAACATGGACAAGACGAAAATCATGTCGAACGTCCATGTTGTACCTGCTCCTATTCAGGTTGGGAACTCTACGCTCGAAGTTGTCGACAAGTATATCTACCTGGG